>JBBBDQ010000657.1:2712500-2771906 GCA_037127315.1 Ascarosepion bandense
TATTAGTATTGCCCATAAAAAAGAATGCACCAGGTCAGATCACACACACACACACACACACACACAAGAAGATTCAATTACAGCTCACACAGCACCAGATAAATCAAACAGATAAGATAACAACCATGTAATTGATATTCTTTGACCGGGTCAAAGTCACATCAACTCCTGGATCCTACGAATTGATTCCATCAGACCAACAAAAAACCCCATCTTGAATACACACACATACACAATCACACACACACACACACACACACACACACACACACACACCATAAGACCATAAAAAAAACAACTAGAACACACATATACACACTCACACACACGCCCACACGGCACACGTACATACACGCACACACGTACAGCAGCAGTGAATAAAGCCAGCCATTCATAGATGGACAACTAAAAGCACGGACAGTTTGAAGTTTTCTCTGACATTCTCACGATGATATCCCTAACACATACAACTCTATAAAAGATTATCATTACTCATTGCCAAGCCCAGAGGAAATATTTACCAAGCTTAACGGTGGTAAGGTATTTTCGAAAATTGATTTAAGCGAAGCTTATCTTCAGATTCCAGTCGAAGAAGAAAGTACAAATATATGATGTACAAACACTCACAAAGGACTCTATAAATTCAACAGATTGCCATTTGGGATCAAAGTAGCTCCGTCAATTTTTCAACAGACAATGGATACCATGCTCACGGTACAAAACTTTGCTATTACCTATTTAGATGACATTCTAATCAAAAGCAATAATGTGGAAGAACACGCGACACATATTGAAGAGGTTTTTTAGGGGTTTAAAGTAAAAGACAGAAAATGTGATTTTTTCTTAAAAGAAATCAAGTACTTAGGTTATATAATTAACGAAAATGGCCGAAAACAAGACGCAAATAGGGCATCAGCAATAGAAAAAAAATATGCCTGAGCGGAAAAATGTCGCGGAGTTGCAAAGTTTTCTTGGTTATGTAAACTAGTATAGTGAATTCATGAAAATATGAATAAATTGAGGGCTCCCCTCAATGTCAGTCAGTTAAGTGTCATACGTGATACACGCTTCGGCGATCATGTCTCGAAAGAGGCATGACAGACTGGGCAGAAGATTATCCCGCAGTAGGTTGCCATTGCTTTCTGCGGTAGACTGGTTGCCAGCCAAGGCTATAGAACTCAATTTGTCCTATTATTTAACCCATAACTGGAGGGAAGAAACTGATTAATACCTTTCCCAAAGGGTATTTGTAAGTGAATGCAATGAATTCAACTATAATTCGAAATGTACTATTGAAAAAAGATAAGCAATGGAATTGGACGGAATATTGCCAAAAAGCCTTTAAGGAAATTATAAAGAAGCTAACATCGGATCTGTCACTGACGCATTTTGACATTATAATGGAAATCATCATTGCTAGCGACGCAAGCTCACACGGATGGCCAAAGAAACCTATAGCTAAAGCATCTAGATCGTTGTTACCGGCAGAGAGGAATTATTAGCAAACGGAAAAAGAAATGTTAGGCATAATATTACCCATAACTCTTTTTCACAGATACATATATGGAAGAGAGTTTACTCTTCAAACCGACCATAAACCTATTCTTACCATATTTGGATCGAAAAAAAGGACTACAAGTTTACACCGCTCCTGATGTGGGGAACGATGTTACTAAACTATAATTTCAAATTAGAGTATCTCTCGTCGAAGAAAATTGTTCATGCGGATGGATTATCTAGATTGGTACCTGGAAAATGCGAACCTCCGGAAGACTTGCTAATAGCGGCTTTGAGAGCCGAAGACGAAATCAATAATGTGCCAACCCATACTGTAAGGGAATTACCAGTAACACTGTTAGAAATAAGAGAAGCAGAAATGTACGAATTCACAAAGAAGAAAATAAGAGAAAAAGAAAGAAATTTAGAAGACAGTTTTTCAATTTGCGATAATGTCTTACTTTATAATGAAAGAATGGTTATACCAAAATCGTTACAAAGAAGAATTTTGAATGATTTTCATTTCGGACACACAATTTTGAATGATTTTCATTTTCGGACATTCGTTGTCTGTTATATTTAACAGTATATATATATATATATATATATATATATATATATATATATATATACTACCAGCCATAATTATTAGGCCAACCAATTCGTTTAGCAGAAATTATGTATTTCATATTATTTTTAGTATTTATTGCCAGGTGGATAATTTTAAATGAAAATAGAACGGTTTTTTGTTATTACTTTGCAAAATTTCACAAGGCAAGGAAGCAAAGATGAACTCGTCCAAATCACCCTAATTTTTTTTCATTCTTTTATTGATGAAACTGCAATATAGATAATTATTAAATATTTACAAATTCTCTTGATGCACATGTTATTGTCAATATTAACAAATGAACCATTCTATTTTCATTTACAATTATTCACTGGCAATAAATAGAAAAAGTAGTATGAAATATATCATTTTTTAAAACACTGAGGTGACCTAATAATTATGGCCGGTAGTGTAATTCAGAAAAATTAATACTTTTATTAAAAGTAAAAAACACCGCACGTCCTGGGCATAACGATAAACTACATCCGGCAACAATGATTGAGAGGTTTTGAGGAGCGTGGTACAACCTCTTAAATGATGTTGTCCCCATGTGCTCTCTGACTCTGGATGGTAGCACCAGTTAAGGTCCCAACTATGAGCATATAGCTAACCCCCAAACTGGTGTTAAACATTATTGAAATATAAAATAGAATTTTATAATACACATTTGAAGCGATAGAACTTAATAGTAAAAAGAAATAGTAAACCTTCCAAATTGACGTGTAGAGACACAATCCCTAAAACACCGACATGACACATGTCGATCCATGAAGGAGCGTCAGTTGTAAAATACTAAAAAGAAAAAAACCATGTATCCACATAAACACATTCTTATTAACATGCAAACAATTTTTTGAGAATCGTTTATGAAACTTAAAACACTGAACAGTTTATGTTTCCATTCTACCCGGAAGCAAGAAAAACAACATATATATGTATATATATATATATATATATATATATATATATATATATATATATATTGTGTGTATTTTGGCAGCATTTTTTCATTAATGCAGGTTTCATTGAATAATATAGACAAGTTTTGTCTATTAATTTTGTGTAGGATCCGTTCATACCGTCTGATATACTTGATGGTGATGTCGTTGGAAGACAACAAAAAATCACAGTATTTGTTGAATTTTTTATCGGGTCTAAGCTTTCGGCTCACATAAGCCATTATCAAAGAGTAAATATTAACACACAGTAAACATAGAACATTTAAGCTATTAACAATAAAGATAATTGAATTGAAAATATAAGTCCATCCCTACCGTGGCGGATGGCCGAAGACAGTGACAAAATAGTGGTGTTGTGGTCCCTGGTCTGATTACAGACATTTGAGTACGTTATTGGAAATATCGAAATTGATTGTATTCAAACCAGGTTTAAATTGTTTAATGTAGAGTGCTTCGAGGATTTTTAGTTTCTGCTTATTATATTCTTGTTTGAGTATGTACGTGTTATCAACAAGCGTTTTTCTCAGAAGTGTGCGTTGATAACCGTGTTGTTCTAAATGACGGAATATATTTGAATTTTTATTTAAGTGCAACGTCAGACGCCGTGAGAGCGAATTTGTGGTGTGGCCGATGAAGATATTATTGAGGTTGTTAGAGATACATTCTCTAAATGGACATATGAATTTATATACTACATTGTTTTTTTGCAAATCACTAACGTTGGGGGAAGAGTCGTTGCGGACAAATGAATTAGATGTAGTGGATTTAGTGTAATATATAATGAACTTAATTCTTTTGTTAGAGTCTGTCGGAGAAATATTAGTATTTATGAGTTTTTTTAGGATGTTTTCATCTAGTTGGTAGTTGGAGTGCATCTGGCTACGATATAAGAGAGTGATATGTTTAGGATTGGTTGGGTTAGTATCATGTGTTGTTTTTTCCATGTTAAGCTTTTTAAGAAAATAATGTATTTGTTCATCAACTATGTAGTTGGGAAAATTATTATTGATGAGTGTCTGTTTTATGTTTTTTAGTTCACTGTAGAAGATCTGATTTGTAGATGAATTGACTTTTGCACGATATAATAGATTTTTTATGATGGCTATTTTGTAATAGTGGGGGCATTCACTAATATAATTGAGTGTGGAGGGATTTTTATTAGTGGGTTTTTGATACGGTGAGATAGTAAATTTATTGTTGTCAGCGTTAATTAATATATCAAGAAAAGGAATTTTGTTATCTTTGCTAAGTTCATAAGTAAATTTTAAAACTGAGTTATTTTGAAACTGTTTTTGAAGTTGTAAGATTTCATCAGTATTTTTAATTGATAATAGGATATCATCAACATATCGTAGATATATTGATGGTTTTGTAAATTTTGCAAAGGTAGTATTTTCAAGGTTAGACATGTAGAAATTACTAAAAATCGGACCAAGCACTGAACCCATGGAGACTCCGTCACGTTGTATATATATAGTGTTGTTTGGATCAACAAAAGGCACTTCAGTAGTACAAGCTAGTAGAATTTTTCTTAGGATGTTGGGATTAATTTTGAGTGGGGGTAATGAAGGATTACTGTAAACATTTCTTATAATTATATCAATAGTTTCACTGACGGGTACATTAGTAAAAAGGTTTTCCACATCAAGTGAAGCTATGATTTCATTATTAGGTTTTTCACTCTTGAGGATTTGGATCGCCTCTAGGGTTGACTTTATGCTGTATTTACTCGGAAGGTAGGGTGTGATAAGCTGGTTAATATATTTAGTTAACTGGTATACAGGAGTAGGAATTTGGGATATGATAGGGCGGAGAGGATAGTTAGGTTTATGAGTTTTTATGGTTCCGTATATGTAACCAGGTTTATAGTCACCAATAATTTTAGGGAGTTTTAAGGAATTCTGATCAGCGTTGTTGGCACTAATGAGTTTATTAAGTTTAGATTTTAGTTGGTGTGTCGGGTTTTTGTTAATTTTTTAAAATTTTGTGTGGTCATGGAGTATGTGGTTGAGTTTTGTGTTGTAATCTGATTTGTTAAGTACAACAAAGATGTTAGCCTTGTCAGCTTTTTTTCCAATTATGTGAAGGTGGTTGCGTAGTTCGTGCGCGGCACTTTTTAGTTGTTTTGAGAGAATTTTTGAGGAGCTTCTGCTTTTATCATGGCGATCTTTGATTGCCTCAGCCTTAAGTAGATCTTTCAGTTCGGGTTTAACGGTTATAAGTTTTTCATCTTGTAATTTAGTGATGCTTTGATAGAGCGTTTCTATTTCAATTTTTTTAGTAAGCTGGTTATACTTACGGTATATATGGCAGTTAGGTCCAAGGTTGAGTAATTCTTCTTGGTGCTTAGTTAGTTCGTGGTTGGAAAGATTTATGAATTTATCGAATTTTTTGGGAAGAGTGATCGTGCCATTGTATAGTGAATTAAGTTTTTTGACAATTTTAGCACGGTGTTCAACTTCAGATTTTGCAGTGATTTTGGATAGTCTGAGTATTATTTCTTCTAGTTGGTTTGAGGTAGTTATATCTTTCAGTTTGTTGTAGAGGTCATGTTTGTTCTTGTATAATGTGTCAAGATTTTCTTTCGCTATTTCAATTTGCCTTTTTACAAGGCTCCATTTATATTTCAAGGTGGTGATGATGTGTTGGGCTGATGGATCATGTAATTTAAATTGTGTGTATTTTGGCAGCATTTTTTCATTAATGCAGGTTTCATTGAATAATATAGACAAGTTTTGTCTATTAATTTTGTGTAGGATCCGTTCATACCGTCTGATATACTTGATGGTGATGTCGTTGAAAGACAACAAAAAATCACAGTATTTGTTGAATTTTTTATCGGGTCTAAGCTTTCGGCTCACATAAGCCATTATCAAAGAGTAAATATTAACACACAGTAAACATAGAACATTTAAGCTATTAACAATAAAGATAATTGAATTGAAAATATAAGTCCATCCCTACCGTGGCGGATGGCCGAAGACAGTGACAAAATAGTGGTGTTGTGGTCCCTGGTCTGATTACAGACATTTGAGTACGTTATTGGAAATATCGAAATTGATTGTATTCAAACCAGGTTTAAATTGTTTAATGTAGAGTGCTTCGAGGATTTTTAGTTTCTGCTTATTATTTTCTTGTTTGAGTATGTGCGTGTTATCAACAAGCTTAGACCCGATAAAAAATTCAACAAATACTGTGATTTTTTGTTGTCTTTCAACGACATCACCATCAAGTATATCAGACGGTATGAACGGATCCTACACAAAATTAATAGACAAAACTTGTCTATATTCTTCAATGAAACCTGCTGCATTAATATATATATATATATATATATATATATATAGAGAGAGAGAGAGAGAGAGAGTGTGTGTGTGTGTGTGTGTATCATAAGTGATACACGTTTTGGGCGTTCATATCTCGAAAGAGACATGACTGACTGTGCAGAAGATTATCCCGCAGTAGTTTGCCATTATTTTTTGCGGTAGACTAGTTCCGAGCTAAGGCTATGGAACCCAGTCTGTCCTATTATTTAACCCATAACTGGAGGGAAGAGATACCTTTCCCAGTTAAGGCTATGGAACCCAGTCTGTCCTATTATTTAACCCATAACGGAAGGGAAGAGACGGATTAATGCCTTTCCCAAGGGTATTTGTATGTAATGAATGCAAGAAATGCAACTGGAATTCGAACTCAGCTCCCCGATTTCTTGTTCCGAGCCGATATCTACTGCACCACAACGTACATCCATCGTGTTGATTTGTGATAATCTTTCGCGCCAATGTTTTTTTCAGTGATTTTTACTAATAAAATGTATTTTGTCAAACTGGATGTTAGCGTAAAGTGCTCGATATCAATGTGGAGATGTAGTGCTGGTAAGCACAAAGCGTTTGTTATTTTAACTGAGCAGGTTCATGTCAACTTCGAAGTTTCGTGATGACACTGTATGATGTTCTCATTCGTCGGCGCTGGTTTGCGGTTATGTTCCGTTTTTTTTATTGTTTATAGGGAGTATAGTAGTATTTAGTGTGCTATATACATGATTTAAATGTTTTATATATATATATATATATAGATATATATATAGATATATATTCATGTGTGTGTGTGCGCACGCACATTTGTATGTGCAGGTGTGTTCATGCATCTATTTGATGTACTTAAAACAAAATTTAATACCTGATTCAATAAATTTTAAATGCGTTATTTTTGCGAAACATCATTGTTCACTAAATATCTCATATTTCTGTATAGGCTTATATGTGTGTACAGTTATGCGTATATAAGCACGCACAGATACACCCGTATATATTTATATATGTTAAGAAAGTCATGAAGGAAAAAATAAAGAATTAAATGGGATCAATAAATCAATATGAACATAAAGATATTTGGAAAACCTACTGTTAAGCCAAGTCTACCATGAAGTCACATTTATGGAATACCCAGGAGAATAAAATTTACAATCAATTTCTTATTGTTTCTTATTGCCACAACCGGTTAAGCACGGATCTGCAAGTAATGCTTAATTTATTCAAGTAAACGTTCAAACCATATTGTTGCTGCTTATAGCCACCATACATAACGATACCATCGTTTTGAAAACCGGTTCCAATGCGATAAGATTTTTTTTAATGCATTTCTCTAATATTCCTCCAAGATTACTGAATCGAGAACACTGAACAATCTATGGAAATGCATTTGAGACATTTTTATTTAATCATTTCACCCCCAAGCAAGGCGAGACCGCTACTATTGAGAAAAAAGACTTGGTAGAGGGGACATTGAAGAAAGGATAAAATATGAATGGGATTCAAGAAGATGGAATGCATTTATGCAGTAAATCTTATTCTCGTCTTGAGCCTCCATTTCTATTGTATTGTGCTGCATTTATCAGCTGTCTATTGAGCGACTAAAAAAAGTTGATCTTATATGTCATTTACTCATGTATAGACGGCCATCGTCGTGGATCTTGTATTGCTGCACTGTACAGAGTAAATACTTAGTCTTGTATCGTAATGGATTGTATAGATTTTAACTAAAACTACTACCAGTGACTGGTATTCAAACTTAGCTTTTGAATCATGATCTTCGAAGCTGTGAAATATATTACATAAGTCGTCTATATATTCCACAGTTTGGCCAAACTACCAAGTATTACAGTATCGTGTCTATAGCAACAAATCAGTTTTACAGTTAACAGTTGAAATCAAAAAACGTCATTTGTTCATATGATATAAAAATGCATCTAGTTTAGATGATTATAATAGAAAAAAAAGGAAAAATAGTAGGATGAGCGGCAAGAAGCCGAAAGCTAATAGAAGTATATAAGCTTGCCTATCGTCCAGTTCACACTCCTCCTAGGTCTTTTGAACAGGAGTAAAAGTTTGTGACTTGTTTTCTGTTTTAGATTCGGTTTCCGGTTCCTTCTAAAGTCTACTTCAACTACATATTTCTATCGTATCTGAAATGTTATTTACTATTTATTAATCTTTGTTTTTTGTTTGTTTGTTTGTTTGTTTGTTTGTTTGTTTGTTTGTTTGTTTGTTTGTTTGTTTTTTAATAGGAATAAATAATTTCGCCTATTGTTCAGTTCTTTCCGGTCTTTTAAACAGGATTACCCTTTTTTTAAGCCTTTTTACCTGTTTAGGATTGGTAAACGGTTCCTTTTGAAATCTTCTCATTCTGTTTCACTTCCAGTAGCCCCTTGCGCCGAAGTGAAATTATCGTCTCGTCGGGGTAGAACAGATTAAAACAAAATTAAATATCCGACTATCCGAGAAGTGTTAAAGCATTACTGCTTTTCTGTTCATTTGGAAATAGTTCGATTAAATGGATTTCTATTAGTATGTTTTTTATTTTGTTTTTGTGGTTCCGTATTCTTGGGTCTTTTGTTTTTGTTTTTTTTGTTTTGTTGTTGCTTGTTTTCTTTTTGTTTGTTTTTTGTTTTTGTTTTTGCTAGTCTAAGATAGTAATTATGGAAGCATCTCGAACGTACTGGTTCGATACTAACATTTATTCCTTAATGAGTCCCTCCCATAGACTCATTGCATGCACTGCGACATTTCATAGGCACTCTTACTCTGATGAATGGTTGTTCTCTCGATGAGACAGTCAGTCATTCAGTTAAGTACCATATGTGATACACACTTGGATGACCATGTCTCGAAAGATAATTGACTGACTGGGCAAAATATTTTCCCACAGTAAATTACCATTACTTTCTACGGTTGATTACTTGCCAAATCTAATCTGTCTTGATATTTAACGCATAGCTAGAGAGAAAGTGATGGATTAATATCGTTTCCAGGGATATTTGTGCGAAAGTAAATGCAGCGAATTCAGCAGGAATTCGAACTCGGCACTCCGATTTCTCGTCCTGAGCCAATATCCACTGCACCACAACTTTAAAGGTCTACCGAGACTCAAGTATTCTCAAACCTCAAACCAATATATATATCACCCATCACTGAAGATGCAAGAAAAAGAGTTGATTTCTTGCATTGCTCCAGGGAGTCCCTGTCCCCTCCTAGAATACTCTATGTTTATAAAAATGCAGTAAGCTGCCATATCTGGACTAGAGTTTACCAATCCTCACTTTCTCACCCTGCATGGCTCAGTGGGTTCGTTGTTAATTTCCACCATACAATGCCTTTCCTGCAGACGAATCCTTGCAAGCAACTACCTACTACACAGAAAATGTTCTGACCAAGTATATATTCCTTAATTTCACCAGTTCAACTCTTTAAAGCTACAACACGCCATGACACGTGTACAAGCTGAAATCATCATATTGTTTTGTTTTGTTTTAATTATATCACCCCGAGCAAGGCGGTAACGCCACTGATGTGCAGGGGGCTACGTAAGAGTGAAAAGATTGGAAAAAAGAAAGCCGGAAACCACATCCTAAACAGGGAACAAGAGATGAGCCTCTAAACCTGTACAATAGACGTGGGTGGAGTGTGAACCGGGCGATAGTTTAGTCTATCTACTCCAATTGAAAAAAAAATAAAATAAAATATATAAATAAAAAATAAAAAAATAAAAATAAGTAAATAAATAAAAAGTAGGGGCGTTGAGTTAACTAAGTTTTAACTTAGTTAAAGTCCAGTTGCATCGTATTCCATTAGTAAGGAAGAAGTTCTCCTCAAATAGCTTTTTCTAAAAACCTCTACTTTGTGGAATTCCGAGAGGATGCTTTTCTGAATTTTCTGAACACTACAATCGAACCTCTTCAAATCTTTGGGTTAACTTTTATCTACATACAAAAAATCTCATTCACTAATCAATGACTGCCTATTGGACCTTGTATAAATGTGTACGACGGGAAGAAAAAAAGATTAACAGTGTAGACTTACAGACTAATGTAGTGAGCTACAGCCACACTGATGCTTAAACACTAGTGTCCTTGCACCAGACTAGCCTTCGTAAATACCTAATCTAATATTTTCATGGCAAGAAATCAGCATTGGCAGTAAATTATGTAAATATGAAATGTTCCTTGCTCGTTCACTTATGCTTCTTGAAGTACTGACCGACGCCATTGCAGTCAATAAATTGTTTCCTAGAAAGAATTTCAGAACCTGATTAAATGCATCCAGGTGACCAGGTGCATTTGTCATACTTCGTGAAACTAAGAAGCCTCGGTCTTTTCTTATGTCAAGGTCCTCAGGCTAACTTTTTATTTTTTTTTCTTTCTTTGTCTGTCTTTCTGTCTATCTATTTGTCTTTCTTTCTTTCTTTCGCTTTCTTACAGGCCTTTAATACTTTCTTATTTGGCCCAAGTTCACATTCAAAAAATCTATCGATTTCGATCTGTTTCAGTCAGTTAAGTGCTATGCGCGATACACGCTTGGGCGATCATGTCTCGAAAGAGACATGACTGACTGGACAGAAGATTATCCCACAGTAGGTTGCCATTGCTTTCTGCGGTAGACTGGTTGCCGACCAAGGCTATAGAACCCAATCTGTCCTATTATTTAACCCATAACTGGAGGGTATTTGCGCGTAAGTGAATGCAAGGAATTCAACTGGAATTCGAACTCGGTTCATCCGATTTCTCGTTCCGAGCCGATATCCACTGCTCCACAACGCACATCCATCGCACATCGATCTGTTTATGTTTACTATATTGTTCCTCAAAGGTTAATTCTTCCTTTGTTCTTCTCGCTATTCTTCTTTTTTTTTTTTTCATTTTTCCTTTGTGTATTTTTGTTTTCTCTTTCTTTTTTGTCTTTGTACTTTTTCTTATTTCTCTTCTTTTTTCTTTCATTCCTTTCATTTTTGTTTTCCCTCTTTATCTTATTTCTTTCATTTTTTTCCTTTATTTTTCGTTTTTCTTTACATTGTTTTATTTTTCTTTTCTTCTTTCCTTTCATTTCTACTTCTTTCACTTTTTCTATTCCATTCTCTTTCTTTTTCTTTTTCATTTCTTTCTTTTTATTTTCCTATCTTTTTTCTTTTCTTAATTTTTTTTTCTTTTCTTTTTATTTCTTTTTTGACTTTATTTTTTTGTTTTTTTTTTTTGTCTGAGAAAAATTCAATCATGGCGTCACTCGCTTTGAGCTGGCGACGATTACAGTCTTCCTCAATAAGAATATTCCAGAGAAAGTAATAAAGTAATAAAAAAAAAGAAAGTAATAAAAAAAGAATTATCCCCTCAACACGAAATACTATTCATTGTCAACGCTAAAACCAGTCTCAAAAACTCCGAATTCAGCCGATGAAAAGAAGACTCAGGTTATTTAATCTGGCATAATGCCACAACGAATTCGTTCACGAATTCAAGTTGCAAATCGCCGCGTCATGGTAAACGTCCATAAGAAATACATTCATTTTTCTGGATTGTATGTATATATGACTAGCCGCTCATGTTCGAGTACGCCTCTTATCTAAGATGGCTAGCTAATCCCTTTTGCAGACACCTTCTCAGAAGGATTTCTGTTTATTTAACACCACCAAAGCCTATTTGTAGTTTATGCACTATGTTGATCGAACCGTAGTTACATTTTCTCGGAGAGAGCGATACTACCAAGACACCGCTTTGACAAGCCGACTATGGTGAGATTTGAACCTGAATCTCATAGATGAAATGTTAACGTTATAATCTAGCTTTTTTGCTTATTCCTTGTGACAATCGCAATTTTTGGAACAAAACGCAAATAGATTACCGATTTTTAAATCCAGAATTTAAAGGAAAAATATGTAGTTTTGAACGCCAACAATATGTCAATTACAGATTTTATCCGAATTCCCCTTATTCACTAAATTCCCCATTTGAATCCAGGGCTAAAACCGCACCATGTTAGCCTTTTTCTCTGCATCAAGAAGAATTTTACGTGATGTACTTGCCAACCCCACATCCAACCAGTTTAAAGAATGATGTCTTTCCTGGTTATATTAAATGCGAACTACGGCTCAATCTTGCCTGTCAAAATCTGCAGCGGAGTGAGATTAGTTCATACCATTCCCAGAGATATTGGCGCAAAACTGAAAACAACAATCACGGCTGGAATTTGAACTCAGCACGCCAATTTTACTTTCCGAGCCAATGACGGCTACATTTTGCTCCTATCCATTCATTACCATTGAATACTTGACTTTTATTCTCTGCATCTACCCAATTTAGGAAATGTGTCATTTAATATACTTCAACAGTAAAATACGATTAGGAAATGCAATATCTAAACTGTCTCTCCTCTACCTTTTTGTTCTGGGGCCAAATTCAGACTGATGTTGTTAATATTTTTTGAGGATAAAAATTTATGTAAGTATATTAGTTTGAAAATATCGATTTCAAATTATTCGCATTTATTCATACTATGTCAGATTTTAATTTTTAAACTGCTAATAATTTTGAATTTCAATGATATACTTATATCTATGTATTAAATACACTACGTGAATTTCATCTTTCAACATCTGACTTTATTGTTTGATCATTTAAGGGTTTTTATTATTAATGAGAATAGTTCATGGTGTTTTAATTAAAGAAATATAAAATAGAATCTCTAGTGATATTTATTCTTTCATTTCAGGTATATAAAGAAATGCATGACTTAGACGAAATATATACTCTCTAAAAAGAAAAAAAGATATTAGAACTCTTTTAAGTGTTAGAAAAATGTACTGGACATTTTGGAAAAGATTTAACAAAGATCAAAAAATGTTAATAATAATGACAAGATAAGAACAAGAAAACATTTTATCAACAATATCTCAAAAAAAGATATTCGAAAAAATGAGATAAGCAATAAATAGTTTATTTAACAACAAGAAAACATTTTATCAACAATATCTCAAAAAAAGATATTCGAAAAAATGAGATAAGCAATAAATAGTTTATTTAACAACAAGAAAACATTTTATCAACAATATCTCAAAAAAAGATATTCGAAAAAATGAGATAAGCAATAAATAGTTTATTTAACAACAAGAAAATATTTTATCAACAATATCTCAAAAAAAGATATTCGAAAAAATGAGATAAGCAATAAATAGTTTATTTAACAACAAGAAAATATTTTATCAACAATATCTCAAAAAAAGATATTCGAAAAAATGAGATAAGCAATAAATAGTTTATTTAACAACAAGAAAATATTTTATCAACAATATCTCAAAAAAAGATATTCGAAAAAATGAGATAAGCAATAAATAGTTTATTTAACAACAAGAAAATATTTTATCAACAATATCTCAAAAAAAAGATATTCGAAAAAATGAGATAAGCAATAAATAGTTTATTTAACAACAAGAAAATAATTTATCAACAATATCTCAAAAAAAGATATTCGAAAAAATGAGATAAGCAATAAATAGTTTATTTAACAACAAGAAAACATTTTATCAACAATATCTCAAAAAAAAGATATTCGAAAACATGAGATAAGCAATAAATAGTTTATTTAACAACCAGAAAATATTTGAAGAATTTGCAAATCGAAGGAGAAAAATATTAAGACCATTAGCAACTAATGGGAGTCACGAAAAGACCATCTTTAAGTAAGCATCACAAAGAGAAACGCGTAAATTACGTGATGTAGTACGAGAAAACTGATTTTTAACAGTTATTTTAGTGATTACTGTAGACCTACATTGGATAGACTGATGGCTAGGCTAAAACTGTCTTTCACAAAATTATTCAACCACAACGAATTAGAATAGGGTGAGAAGAAATCAATATTTGAGCTCACATTGCAAGTAACGAAGTCATCATGATTATTATCTTCATCTGTGTCATGACCGGTAGGGTTGCTGGACAAATAAACACCTGGCCAGTTCCCCCCACATATCTGGGTTAAAATCCAAAGAAGTACTCATTCCTGCGCGGCGTCTTGGTCAAGTAGACCTGGTGGTCACACAACAGCCGATGTCCCCAAATTGAAGACGCGCCTCATCTTATTTTTTGACACCCGGCTATTGATTCCACTCAATGAAACCTTAGTTCTGTCTTTTGACTTCAATCTAAGAAACTCTCTGCTCAGTAGTAACGTGTCATCACTGTACTACCTGCGTACAAAGCTTTAAAGACCAATTATCTCATTCTGCTAGATGATGTTTTTTTATGGTGATGGCTATCTAGACACTCTTATCAACATAAAAAAATGGTGGGGATGTCGATTTATTAAAATTATACTTTCATTTAAAGTTAATGACTATGTCAAGATAAATTACAAGATCTAAGATACTATTTCTGTTATAATTTCTGAGATTAGGATTTATAATTATTAACATTACTTACAACAGGACTAATTTCCTTATCTTTGCTATCATTATCACAACATAACAGAAGAGCAGCAGTTCTAGACTTGGGATTGCCCATGAAACATTAGCCCAAAGAATTAAACCGTTGACTCAAAAAGTTTTGATAATATTTGAACGGTTGGTATCAGCTGAATAAAATAATAGAAAAGAGAAAATGTGATATCCCTACACATTTTTAGTGGTACTGGAACGATATAATCCTTAGATTAAATAAAGGGTTTATTTCTAGATTCCTTGATGGTTTTCCTCGGATTGATAAACATCTGAATAAGGTGGGAGGCACAAGAGCCTAGATATTGTGGTAATAATATATCTTCAGAATCTATAATTTTTGCGTCATTAAAATAAAATACGTCCAGCAACCCTCTATAGTGAATGACTCTTGAGTTTTATGTTGGGTGAAAAATACCAAAATATACAACAAAGACAAGGAAATTAGTAAGTAAATAAGGTAAATATATATATATATATATATATATATATATATATATAAGGACTTAACGGAAAACTAGTGGACTATTAATAAATGTCTGCTCCAATTTTGAGACCGACAGTCTTTATTATAGGTTTAATTTTTTTCATGACCCAACATTCCTTATGCGTCAAGGCTGGTAGGAAATATGTTTTTTATCATATTTGTTTTATTACGGCTTATCAACCTTTTACAGTTTATTTAACTACGAGAATTTTGTTTTAGTTTGTAAGATTTTTCATGATAATGACTTACTGATACAAGCTCTACTATAAATAGTAGAACGTTTATCAGTAAGTCATTATTCATAGCTGGAAAGTAGAAGTGGTGATTTTATACATTTTCTTAAGGACGTTTGTGCGTCATTGAATTTAAAGAACCCGACTGGAATTTGAACTCGGCTCTCCGATTTCCAACTCTAGCCATTATTTATTACAGAAACCGCACACCCAAGCTTACAGCACCTGATATACCCAAGCAGTCACATTTCTAGTTACTAACCAGGCTCGACGTTGCTTAACTTCAGTAATCAAACAGGAACCGTTGTTTCAACATGATATAACCTGAAGCCGTGACTAAATGCTGGTAACTTATATAATTAGAACCGGTTTCACAGACTGGAGCATTTGGCAGATCAAGTGTGTATTTAAGAAAAACAATGCATAAAAGAATATTACCGAATGCTTAAACGAACCATATTCACCTTTTAGCGTCCATTATTCTATTTTAAGACATTCTTTTAAACCAGACAGTCATTTTGGTTAATTTTTTATCGATAATATACACGGAAATGACTAAAATACACGCCACATTAAAACATAGTTTGTGGCTTATCAAGTTTTACTGACTTTTGACAAAATTTGGTACCACGTCAGGGCGCTCAAAAGTAAACATGTAAATGATGAAACAATAATTTATTCAGATATATGGCATATTGTATTAAATATACATTTCTATAATTTTGAGGCTCATTTAGAAAATATGTTGTTAGTTGGAATAAGAAAATCCTACTACAAAAATTTCTGTCATTATTTGTAATAAAGACATCTTTTTTTATAATTTCCCTCCGAGCAAGACAATAAATCTAATAAGATGGAAAAGGTTACTGAAATTGAACGAAAATCAGAAAAACATGAGAGGAGAAATAACAACAAAAGAACAGTGTTCAGAAAACAGGATAGAAGATAATAACTGAATTTCACATTATATATTTGTTCCTATGAATATAAACTATATTCGGAACGTTTTACCAGTATCGATCGGTTAATACCAGTTTTACTTTAGAATCTTTGACTTGCATAATAAAATCTGACGTATTTCATCTATCGATTCGACTATCTAGATCATTGTAACTCAATCCACTGCAGCAGTATATACAGCTATACAATGCTACAGTTTTAACGAAGGAGACAGTGCTAAAAAAATCTCACAAATTGCGCTCTCTCTCTCTCTCTCTCTCTCTCTCTCTCTCTCTCTCTCTCTCTCTCTTCATATATATATATGTGTGTGTGTGTGTGTGTGCGTGTGTGTGTGTGTCTTATATATATATGTAAATTCAGAGAAAAATTAGCGGGAAAATAGCAATTTTCATCATGTCATATTAAGACATGCATTTTTCAACCATTTATAAACATAGAATGAAGAAAGATTCTAAGCCCAAAAATTAGCTCTAGTAAAAGAAAAGGTTAGGAGGTATTAGTTTTTATAGGGTTAAGCTAGAAGTATTTTAGTAGTAATTTACTCTTTGGTAGTGGGATGTATGTGGCTTACTCTTGAGTTAGTGGTGGGGAAGTAACTGCTTAGCCATTTTTTTTAAAAAACCTTATTGTGACTAACTGGAAAAATAAAATAATTATTGTAATTCATACTTATTTCTATGACGACACATACTTATGATCTCCATTTCTTTAGGAGTATATTTTTGTATTGAAATTTTAATTTTTTCTGTCATAGATTACATCTATCTCTTCATCTATTAGGGGTCCTAGCCTTGCCTATGAGCTTCCATTTTATCTGTGGATTTAAGTTATTTTCTTTAAATTCCCAGTATTTTCCAGAAGGGCTGTTTGATATCTTAAACTGGGGTTGGTGAAGGAGTGTCTGTGGGCATAAAGTCGTTGCTACCGAATTCCCACCAAAATTCCGATATAAGCATTACATTTCTCCTTATTTAACTTAGGATAGTTGGTGGCTTGATAGATTACATTTTCCGATGTACATTTACCCTCAACCGGACAATTATTTCTACATCTACAACTGCAGGTGGGTATCATTCTATTCTCTGTATTGGATTCACTACACTTCAAGATTTGGATATTGTGGAAGCTAATAATGTCATACATATAATTAGTACACGAATATATATATATATATATATATAAAAACAGGAAAAAGTTTACTTGTGACTCGTTTCGTCCTTCAGGACTAAATGTAATATCCTACCAACTACCTCTATCACATCTACAATAAAAAAGAACCTAAACTCAACATAAAAATTGTTACTACTATACCCAAAATAATAAAGACCTAGTCAATACTAAACAAAACAATAACATAAAACTTGAAGGAGGCGTTTAGTCCATTGCCTGTAATAATTGTCACAAAAAATGCACAGGGGAAAGCTCAAGGAATCTAAATAAAAGATTGTAACAACGCGTCAAATATGTTGGTTGCTCACCGTAACGAGACTGATTACAATTTTGACATGAAAAAAAATGCTACTCTAATCAAGAGAGAAAACAATTCACTACGGCGTAAATGTCTATAGAGTGCCTGCTTCGCAAGGTCATCTTCAGTATATTTGCGTTTTTACTCATACAACATTTCACCTTTCCTGGAGGATCTTTAGTTATCACAGTGTATGCCATTAAAATTAGCACAAAATGACACATAAAAATTCGTTAGTCAACTAGGAAAGTTGTATTTAACTTTGCTGTAGTCAAACTCAAAAAACTTAGAACAGATGCAAAAAGAAGTCAGAGGTAGATAAAGTCGGTTTTATATTCAACCTCTGCATGAATACGTGGAGAGAGAATATTAACACGTAAAACTATTTAAAACATCCAAAAATTATAATTCTTATGCTTTTTAGCACGTTAGACAAATATGAGGTCTTTTAGTTGCTAAGGCCCTCCGTAACAGTAACGTGATGAACGTGATGAAAAAAAATATGTGTGAAAATCATATTTCGTTAAGTGACAGATTGTGTACACCCGGTTATGGAGTTTAATTAAATAAATTAGCATTTCACATTTTCATAAGTGTTCGAATCGCGCCGTGGTCACCAGCTAATGGTTGATAATATCACATGTCGGGTAAATAATATGAAAATAAAGTATCAGAAGGAACAAAAGAAAAGGTCTTACATATAATTTAGAGATACTTCTGACCTGGAGAAGCCATTTTTAGGAGTTCAGATTTAAAGCCCCCCCCCCCTTCATGAGCCTGTAAGCTGCTAGGGAAGCAAATTTATTCTCAGAGTGGGGCTTTTAGCACAGGTTAAAAGAAAGCAACCTTCTCGTTTGGTTGCTGTCCAGAAACTCAAACTACCATGTATGGGGTCAATGTCAATGTATGGGGTGACGTCACGAGGCGGCTGTCATGTAACCCACGTGAATTATCTCCAACACAAAACCGCTTCCGTATTCCTGCGTGTATATATATATATATATATATATATATATAAACCCACTACATATGTTGGTTTTACTACAACCACGCTCTCTCGTAGACTTACTTGTCACCTTTCTGATCAGAGTACAATTAAACAACATTTCTTAGAAAAACATAGTCATTTAGGTAATACCAGACAGATTTTCGTTAACAATACAATAATCCTCACTCATACACACAGTAAAAAGAACCTTCAGATATTGGAGGCCATCTACATTAAATCCAAACAACCCCCACTTAATAAAATCACGTTTAAATCTGGTCATAGCACTTTACATTGCATTTAAATATATGGTTCTGTTATCATTTCGAGCTCTCACGCGGTGTGACGTCATGGAACTGCATTACAAATTTACGAACTGCGTTTGCTTTTTTTAGTAATTGTTATTGCTGCTTAGCAAAATTTTATATCAACACAAGATAAAATCGTCGCTGATGGTGGATGTTTTTATGTTAACGTCCTTGTAACTTCTCTGAAGATGGCTCATGTGAGCTGAAAGCTTAGAACCAACTTAATAAAAAATTATCCAAATGTTGGAGTATGTTTGTTATTATTTTCACCTGAAATTAAAGCCAAAATACGATGTTTCGAACGGCTCATGATTAAACATAAACATTCATTGTCTGTTATATTTAACAGTACATGTTCAGAAAATTATCTGCTGACTCGATACACTAAATATATATATATGTGTGTGTGTGTGTGTGTGTCTGTGTGTGTCTGTGTGTGTATGTATATACATATATACATGCATACACACACACACACACACACGCACACACACATATATATATTCTTGTTTCTCTCTTTCTTCCCCTTTCCGATATCTATTCTTTACATAATTCTTTATTCTTTTTCAGCTATCCTCAACTAACATTATTTATTAATTTCTCATTCATTTGAAAGCTACGACGAAAATACGCGGCCAGTAATTATATTTCTATATTAGCTTAGCATTAACGTAAAAAAAAAAAAAAAAAGAATGGATATTAGTTTTATTCAAAAATGGCATCTTGTTTCTAAACACTTTCCTCTCAATCCATTCACTACTGGAAATACTGTCTCCTTTAAAACTTGTATTTCTATAGATAAATTGAGATTTAAGTGAGTGGATTAGATTAATAAAAGATTAATTGTCAGCATCCAAGCAAATTAAACTATCATTTTTATTAGTTTCTTTTATTTGTATCTTCTTACCAGTTTTCCCCTAAGAATATAGAAAGCATATTTTTTCGATTTTCTTCCATATTGATTGGTTTTCGCTGGCCCATCTTCGGTCTTAAAGGGTTCTCTGTCCAGTTGTTTTCTGTTCGAATAGGGTTAATAATGACGTACAAAATCATCTTTTTTTATGTCAGTCTCTGGTTAATTCAAAACATATCTCTCTACATGTTCGAATACACGTCATTAGTACAGTTTCTGATACATGACTCTTCCATCTCTGTCGTGCATGCTTTTTGCATTCCATCCAAACATGTTTGTCAGATGCCCTTACTATGCCTGTTTCGCCAAAATTTAATTTTTTATCAATTTTTAATTTGATAGAATTTACCGTGATGCATTTGTTCTGCGACATAAAATCCTTATTTCTCTTTTCAATGGACTTCTGGCTAACAATGGCCATGACGTTTACCATTTTCAGTATTTCCGTCTTCTTAATTCTCTATTCTTTATTATCCTTATTATTATTATCATTCTTTTTCTTATTATTGGTTTTTGTCTGATTATTTTCTGGTGTTTTAGCTGTTCATTCTTTGTACAAGCGAACTCAATAATTTTTCCTATCCTTCTCGTGTTGTTATTTTTCATATCTTAAGTATGTGCTCTGTTTCAATGAAGATCGATTAGCTGGAAGATGTCTCCTCAACACTCCAGCATTTTCTTTTGTGTCTAACCTAATATTATTGTCCTCTTAGGTTCGAATTGTTTCTCAGATATTCTTACAATCACTTTTGGACAGTTCAACATGCCCTCTTTCATTTATTCTTATAAATGTACTCCCCTTCATTTTCATTTGTTCTTATATCTATACTCCCTTTCTTTTTCATTTGCTCTTGCAAATGTACTCCCCGTCATTTTCATTTGTTCTTGTAAATGTACTCACCTTCATTTACTCTTACATTACTACTCCTCTTAATTTGTTGTTACATTTGTAACATGTATTGTTGCACTTGTACTCCCCTTCATTTTCATTTGTTCTTACATTTGTAGACCCCTTTATATTATTCTTACAAATGTACTCCCCTTCATTTCCATTTGCTCCTACATTTGTACTCCCCTTCATCTATTGTTACATTTGTACTCCCCTTCATTTTCATTTGTTCTTACATTTGTACTCCCCTTTATATTATTCTTACAAATGTACTCCCCTTCATTTCCATTTGCTCTTAGATTTGTACTCCCCTTCATTTTCATTGTTCTTACATTTGTACTCCTCTTTATATTATTTTTACAAATGTACTCCCCTTTATTTACATTTGCTCTTACATTTGTACTTCCCTTCATTTGTTCTTACATTTGTACTCCTCTTTATATTATTCTTAAAAATTTACTCCCCTTCATGTTCATTTGTTCTTATGTTTGTACTTCCCTTCTTTTAGTCTTACATTTGTACTCCTCTTCGTCGGTACTTTCTCTCAAGTTAGCAACTTTCTCAACTGTGACTTTCAATCTTTCTACTTCCCTTTCACTGCAACTAACATCCGCTCAGTACAGTTGCAGTACGAACTACAGGTGGGCTTTTTTAAATTTCAATAAAACACAAATTTGCCGGTGTAGTCGACTTAAAGAAGGATTCACTTGAGACCCTAGTAGACGAGTGTACCTGTAAAATGAATACCCAGCCATTATATATATATATATATATATATATACACGCAGGGTGTGATAAATAAATTGTCACCATTTTATATTTTTAATTTCCCACACGCGCATTGATCGTTTTTATTTTGTCGATTGCACAGTATAGTCAGGTCAGTTGAACACCGCCTGTGAGAAAAAGGAGCGCCATGACGTAATCCACTCCACCAATAAATTTTGAAATGGCATGCTTGGCATTCATGCCAGAAGCTCCAGTGCGAACATTTCAGTGTATCTGTGTGTCAAACTAAGGACAGTGTAGCAAAGTAAGAAAGAGTTCGACGAATCTAATGATGATTACGAAGGTAGGGCATCTCGAAAAACTCACTCCGATCCTTCTTATAAGAACACATGAATTTGTTGATAAGGGCCACACAAACTCAACACATAGGCCTACCTTGAGGAGGTAGTGCCGCCCAGGTCAAGAGGATGGATGCTGGGAGACCCACTGTGTCTAGAAACAAGAGTTTGCACTATGCAAGGGAATCCAGTCATCTCTGAAATCACCAATTAGATAAGATTACCTCAGACTGCAACCCGTTGATTATTGTGCAGAGCGTAGGTCAGCAAGGAACCAACAAACCTCGTTGTAACACTGAAAATGAACAGAGAGTAAGAATTCACCAAATGAAACAAGGAGACCGCCTAGAAGATTTTCCAGGTGATTCCAAATCCATTGGAAGACCGTGTTTGAAGTCAATGACGATTTTATTGAATGAATTTACTCTTGTGTATTTCAAAATATTTCTGTGTAATTTTGACAAATATATCTGTTAAAACAAGATACTGGTGTTATTTCCATTTTTGAGTAATTTATACAAAATTTTATCCATCGTCCCCTATATATATATATATATATATATATATATATATATATATACAAATGTTTGGAGGTACAAAATGTGTATACTATTTTAAAAATAAGGAATTTTATTAACAGTATCTAAGGCCCTTTCGTCCAACATATCATCAGGAGAAAAATCGTTGGAAAATAAATTAAACGAAAAGAACAGTAACGACGAAAGTGAAGAGCAAAATAGAGGAAAAAACGGAAAAAATAAAAATAACACATATAAATATATATACTTATAACGAGGAAGAGGGGAATTCATGTGTAAATAATTAGCGAGTGACACTTAAAATATCCTCAACAAATTCAGAGACTTTACAAAATCCTTTTGTCCGCCGTGATGATATAGAAACTGATTCCAATATCTTTAAATGATTATTGAAATAACACCTATGTATAATTTTGAACCACTCTTTCTTATAAGACTTGGAACAGGCTACATTCCTCTACTAGATGTTGAGCGATAGTCGATTCCATATTTGTAGAAGGAAGTTAAAACATGTCACCTATTTTGCCAAGTCGTATATTAGAAGGCACGTGCTGATTAATTCTTGTTTCCAAATGTAAGATTGTACGTTCTACATAAACCAGCAGCACACTGGCAATTAAACTCATATCACAAATTACTTAATTTAATGTGGGGCAAATCATCCTTACAAAAAGACGGAAACGCAAACCTAGTCCGCAAAATACAACGCAGAGCAATAGAAGAAAAACAACCAGAAACCGACTTGTTGATCTGTTTAACCAAACTTTGGCCCTTATACCCAATCCAAGGAACCTTCAATTAAAACCGGACACTTAGAAGGCCCCAGGACTTTAGGAAGATGAAATTTCTTAGTCTTATTATTAATAATATAATCAATAAGGGCTACCGGATAGCCATTACTCAGGAAAAATATCTCTGATATTCTCCAATTCAGAGTCCAGTCTAGTAGGAAAACACATTTTGAGCATTATGTGCATCAAGGTTTTAATAAGAATAATTTTTCTTGATATAAATGCAAACGCACACCGATTTATATACAGGCCAGTAAAGGCGGGTTTGCGATAAATATCTGTAAGGAAACTACCTCTACTACACCTCAACAACCACGCTCAAAAAAGGCAAACAATTATCGTTCTCCATTTCCATAGTGAAGAATAAAGCCTTGTGTAAGGAGTTAAACCTACTGAAAAAATTTACAGCCTCACTTTCATTAGAAAATGTAGTAAAAGTGTCATCAACGTACCTAAAACATAAATCAAAGATTTAGACACTTTGCCAAAAAGAAAAGACTTGTAGTAGCCAACAAAAATATCAGCCAAAGCAGGGCCAAGAGGACTACCCATCTGGACCCCTCCACTTGGCTATACATAACATTTTTAAAGCTAAACTCCACAGAACGAGTACAAAGTGTCATAAGTTCGACAAATACATCCCTAGGAAAAGGAGGAGTAATGTCACCCACATAATGAGTCTGCACAAATATCAACAGTCTCCCTTAATGATATGTTAGTAAAAAGACTGGACACATCAAACGAGCACATAAAATCAGTATCAGGGCATAGATGTATGGCCTGTAAACGTTCAACAAACGAGAATAAATCAGATATACAATATTTAGTATAAAAGTTTCGAATGGGTTGTATAACATACAAAAGCCATTGGGCCAAAGAATTCTGGGCTGAACCAATCATTGATAACATGTGTCTCAAAGAGACGTCCTTCTTATAATTTTTGGGAAGATCATAAATCCTCGGTATAAAAGAACCAGAACGTCTAATCATATCATAGATTTCCTTATAAAAGTAAACCTTTATAAACAAACATAAGACGTTTCTGGATTTTGATTTCAAAATTATGCATAGGCTTGTTTTCAATAATCATTTAAAGATTTTGGAATCAGTCTGTGTATCATTACGGAAAATTTCTCTCGGTCGGCAGAAGGATTTTGTAAAGTCTCTGAATTTGTAGGGGGATATTTTATTTTAACTCTCCCTCGCTAATTATTTGCACGTGAATTCCCCTCCCCTTGTTATAAGTATAAATATATATATATATATATATATATATATATATATATATATATGTATATTTTATCGTTCTTTTCCGTCTTTTTGCTCTTCATTTTCGTCGTTACTGTTCTTTTCGTTTAATTTATTTTCCAACAATTTTTCTCCTGATGAGATGTTGTAAAAACTTTTTTCTTCGTTCTGTATTCACTCGTGTGTGTATATATATATATATATAGAGAGAGAGAGAGAACAATTTGGTGTGTGTGTGCTGGGTGAGATATTTTTTCAGATTTGCAACTGAAGCTAAACTATCATTATGTTCCGGCGCTGTATATTCAGTTTCTGCCCATGTAGCATTTAAAAATGTAACGCAAGGTTTTTTTTAATAATTTTTGTTTTTTAAAATATTTTTACATCTAATATGTGCGTGTATATGTGTCTGTGTGCCATATCAAGTTGTCTTCTTATAGCGTCTTGTATTATGAATATTTCTCTATTTCTTTTTATCGCATTTACTTTCACCCTCTCTCTACATTTACTGCTTGCCTTATATTTCTCTCTCTATGCTTTCCTTTTTGTCACATCTCTATTTGCTTGTGCATTTTCGCTATTTCTCTCTCTCTCTCTCTCTCTCTCTCTCTCATGTTATGATCTCCCTATCACATTCAATGCTCATTTTTCCTATCCACCCCTCCCTCTTTCTCTCTCTTTCTTTCTTTATCTCACTCTCTCTGCATTGTCATTTGTTTCTGTCACATATCCCTTCTTAGGTTTTGCAATATTTTACGACATATAGAAACTAGATGATCCTGACTCCATACTTATTCCTTTTTTTTTTTTTTATCTGACATATGGGGAAAAATGAAGAGATTTCCCATTCGCTTCTCCACGATTCAGAGTAAACATTCCTTAAGATCAATTGCCATACAAGGTTCGAGAGTGTTGTTTGTCCTGCTATTCTACTCATGACTAAAATTGGCAAGCGACGCAGTCATGTCTTTTCCCCAGGTCATTAGAACGAAATGAATTCACGATACAAGGTCGGAATTTGAACTCAGCCCCTTGGTTTTATTTCCCGTAACCGCTCCGCTAACTGCATATTTAACGAAGGAAAAATAGAACTTTAAGACAGACAAGAAGAGATTGTCGACAAAGAGAGAGAAAGGTAGAGTAGAGAGGGAGGGAAGAGAAAGCGAGATAAGAGAAGGGGGTGAAAGGAGAGTGTAAATGCGAAAAAAGAGAGTAAATGCGGAAAGAGTAAAAAAGCGATCCTAAATCGTATCATTTCTATAAATTTACGTTCTATTTCATTAAAATTTCCACTGCTCGTTCTGCTCACTCTCTCCCTATGCCTCTCTTTGTTTTTGTTTCTATCTGCCCCTCTCTAGTTTTCTCGCTCGCTCTCCCTCTTACTGTTTCTTTCTTTCAGTCTTTATTTTTTGCTTTATTTCTCTCTCCCTCTCTCTTTCTCTAGTTTTCTCAATGGCTCGCTCTCTCCTCCTTCTTCTTCCTTAGTTCTTTGTTTCTCCTCTCTCTCTCTCTCTTGCTCTAGTTTTCTCGTTTTCGCCCTATTTTTTCGCTCTCACTCTTCCTCTTTTTTCAGGCTCTCTCTCTCTCTCTCTCTCTCTCTCTATTTTTTCGATCTCTCTCTCTCACTCTCTCTCAAGTTTTCACGCTTTTTCCTTTTCCCTTTATTTTTTTTTCTTTTAGGCTCTTTTTTCTTATGTTTTCTCATATGCTTTGCGTTTCTTTTTTTTTCTTTCTTTCCGTTTCACTCTATCTTTTTTTTGTTTTTCGTCTCTCTCTGTCTCTTTCTTTCTCTCTCTCTCTCTCTAGTTTTGTCACTCGTTCTGCCTTTATTTTTCTTTCTTTCAAAATCTCTCTCTTTCTAGTCCCCTCATTCTCTCTCTATCTCTCTTCTTATACAGTCTCTTTTTGTCTTTCAGTAGAATGGGTCAGATAGTTTTGTTTTTCACCGTTTGTTATCAATTTTTTAATTATTATGAAAACTGATGTTATCTCCATTAAATCAAGTCTCTAAGTTTTTGTTGACCCCCTGCTGGTGATCGAAACAAAAGGTTAATTCAAAATTCCAATCACCTGAAGAAGGTCGTAGGGTACAACGGCCGAAACATCGAATATGGCAATAAAGATCAGGACCGCATTCCGAAAAATGTAATTTACCTCAGAATCACTTACCAATATGTATAGTAGTTATAAAATATTATAGAATGATGAATGTACGTTGTTTCAAGGTAACGTTGCGGGGCCGTGGTGGGAAGAACTACAACAATGTTTTTGAAAACACAGTATAACGTTGACCAAATTTTATACCAACGTCAATTTATTTACTGGGTAGCTGTCGCTTATTCTTACCTATATCAGTTTGTATTTGCCAATTAATGTATCTCAACTCATTCATCCCTTCCTATCTATTTATATATCTCATTCTGCTTTTATTTGCCTATATATATATATATATATATATATATATATATATTACTTCCTTTACCCCAACTTTGAACTCTATCATCTTGTGTCCTCTCCATCCTGTTCCTGTCTAAACATTAAGATCTACACAATGCCTGGCATCTCACCAGAAAAGAAATCTCTACGCAGACCAGCAATGTAAACACTTGCCAACCATCATCGCTAACTCCGCAGAAGCAAACAGAGATTTATCACTCGGATCGGCTATTTGTTCAGTAAACGAAGCGCGACTGCTATATTTTCTCCCTTCATCCGTCCTTGTGTCTTGTTTGCATGCTACTGGCCTCTGTTTCAGCCGTCCTTGAAATCCACCTACCCTAAAATGAAAAAAGAAAAATCTGATTGTCCTACACTCCCAGCCAAATGCCAGTCTCTATATTTTCTTTTCTTTTTCTCTTTATATCATTTGGGAAGGGCTTTTCTTTGCAGCAATCGTTTTTGCTTTAACCCCAACATTTTCTATCTATATTATTTTATTTATTACTGTTTTCGAATCTTCAACAACAGAGGTGTTCGCTTTAGAATGAAGCGGGAGTAAATTTCTTTGCGAACTCTTCAATATTCTCGTGGAGTTCTTCGAGGTGGAGTAATGGTTAACTAGTTTGTCTGGCTAGATCATTTACGATCGATTAGTGAGTTTTACACTCACTGGGTACTTCATACATTCGACCTTGTGCCACATCTAAGCAACGCTTAGAAAAAATCATTAATCGCTTCTCGTCCTTTTGACTCAAATAATTTTAAACCCAAGCCCCCGAGAGCTTTCGCTTCAGACAGTACCCCTCCGTCGGGAAGGAGCTGGATTTATTGCCGAGATATTCCCAAAACAGAAAGTGTGGAGGGGGATTGGGCAATTTTTGCATATTATTGCCATTAAACTCATTTTAAACGTTAAACGTTTGTCACATTCGGTAGCGATGTGGGCGCTCTGGTAAATACATAGAATTTATGTAATAAAAATCTATGTAATAAAAATAGAAATTCAAAATAATTTCAATATATATCCGATGCAAGCAAGACGGTTTGAATATGAATATACGGTTTGAATTCGACCATATATTATTTTAAAAAAAGAAAGCGTACATTTCGAAAATTAACCAAATATAGATATTGTTGTAACCACCTTATGGTATCAAAAAGTCTTACCAAGAAAGTATAAACAATATTAAGCCCTAGACCTACGAGGCCTTCCTTTCAGGCAATACTTTGCTGGGTTTATTGCTCGATGCATTAGGCTTCCCCAAAATGAAAGTGTCGATGGGGCATAGGCAATTTTTCCAGCTCATTTCTGTTACACCCACTTTAAACCTCGACCTCATGTTCCATTCTGAAATGGCACGCTGAAAGATACCTTCTTTAAAATTCTTGTGTTAACATTATTCAGTGAATTATTCTAATTAACACGCTCCCTACATTTAAACAAATCGGCTGTTCCAATATTTCCCGTTTGTACGATCGGCTTGGATATAAAAGTCCCTGATTATATTTTTTATATACATATGTATTTTCTAGGACAGTGTATTGCTTTTCGTGACATGGTTAATTAAAGGCCGTTTATAAAATGTCATACTTTTTTTTTTATTAAGGAGACTTTAACCAGTTTTTTGAAAATGTTTTGTCTTTTCCTTTAGAATTTAATGTATTCTGCCCGAAAAAGATCTATAAAAGCTACTGAACTTGAGAAACTTGTTTTCCTGCAAACTTATTTTAACCCTCTAGGGCCATTCGTATCATATTTGATACAGTATTTCCCTATGAGGAAACATTTGGTATTTCCCTATAAGGAAACATTTGCTATTCATTGACTGAGCAGTCAGTACTGCTTTCATTTGAAATTTATAAAATATTTCTCTTAAAAAATTTTTCAGGAAAATATTTCTTTCAAGGCTTGTTTTCATACTGTATCAAATATGATACGAATGGCCCTAGAGGGTTAATCTCAGTCTGTTTATCTATCTATTAACCCTCTAGGGCCATTCGTATCATATTTGATACAGTATTTCCCTATAAGGAAACATTTGGTATTTCCCTATAAGGAAACATTTGGTATTCATTGACTGAGCAGTCAGTACTGCTTTCATTTGAAATTTATAAAATATTTCTCTTAAAAAATTTTTCAGGAAAATATTTCTTTCAAGGCTTGTTTTCATACTGTATCAAATATGATACGAATGGCCCTAGAGGGTTAAGAGAAAGATTTTATAATTTCAAACGACAGCAATGCCGCCCAGTTAAATGATTCCTTCTAGTGAAGATATGGATCCATACATTTATCAAGGGTATTAGCAACTAAATGACTGTAATTAACTCCACTGGAATTCGAATTCAGTTCTCTGATTCTTCAGTCCGAGTTGATAACCATTACTTCATTATGACTCTCTGTTCATTCATCAATACATTTTAATGTTGCCTGAGATCAGAAACCTTTGTAAGCCATGTATCCGAGCATTTACGATTGGCGCTGTTGTTTTTGAGATATTAAACTAAGAATTTCTTCTTTTTTATTAGATTTCTTTGGTAAATTTTCGTTTTATGTCTCGAAGGCTTTTCCCACGTCAAATTTATTAAAAATAGCATTATTTCTGTGCAAATGTATATGCTGAACTCAAATCAACAATTAATTATTGAAAAAAACTACCTTTTTTATTTGAAAGTCCATTAAAAAAACGAACTATATCTAGCACTTTTTCTCTCCCGTAACTCTCACGAAGTCATGTAATTAACTGCAGAATGACGTACTGCGTAGGCAACAAATTTCGGTCGATTTACTTCCTTTACTGAAACTTCCGGCTATTTACTTCCTGCATTGAAAATAATAAGTGTAGAAATACAATAGCGTATTGCTTTTATTACAGGAAGTAAATCGCCTGAAGTTTCAGTAAAGGAAGAAAATCGACCGAAAATAGACCAAAATTTGTTGTCCTACGCAGCAAATCATTTAGCAATTAATTACATGACTGCATTAGAGTTACGGGAGACAAAATGTAGTTCGATTTTTTTTATGGACGTTCAGATCAAAAAGGGAGGTTTCTTCAATAACTAATTGTTGATTTGAGTTGATACATGTGCACAGAAATAATGCTATTTTGGATAAATTTGAAGGGAGAAAAGACTTCGGGACTTAAAACGAAAATTTACCGATTTTTTTCTTTTTAAACATTTTTGTCAATGCAATTTTTTTTTTTACACCAATGTTCAAACTCTACAAGGCCCCGAGGCCACTCGAGGTAGAGTTACGTTAAGGGGTGGTTTATATTGATAGAAGGCGAAGATAACGTTTAACTATAGACTTGAACAGGTTAACGTTGTAGTAATCGGGGAAGCATCTACTTGGGAGTCTGTTCCACAGTACTGTTTCGTGTAGTCAAATGTTTCTTAATGTGCCCCACTTGGAATTAAATTAAAACAACCATTTCGTTATATAGATAACTGATAATTTTTTTAATGACTGTTTTGTTTTCTAGTGGCCATTGCTCATATATATCTACATATAAACATATGTCGTGATACAAATGTATCAGTCAGTTAAGTGCCATACGGGATACCCGCTTGGGCGATCATGTCTCAAAAGAGACATGACTGACTGGAGAGAAAATTATCACGCAGTAGGTTGCCATTACGTTCTGCGGTAGACTGGTTGCCAGTCAAGGCTATAGAACCCAATCTGTCTTATTATTTAACCTATAACTCGAGAAAAAAGATGGATTAATACCTTCCCCAAGGGTATTAGCGCGTAAGTGAATGAAGGGAATTCAACTGAAATTCGAACTCGGCTCCCCGATTTCTAGTTCCAAGCTGATATCCAGTGCACTACAATGCACATCCCTATACTAATGTATACTCAGTTATAACCCGAGGAAATGAACACTATAGTTGAATAAAAAAAAGCCAAGAAGAAAGCTATATTTTTTTCACCTAAGCATTTCGTCTTGTGACAGAATTTATTAAAGCAAAAATATGAAAAAAAGAACAGAACACTTAGTCGAAGAAATAATTTCCTTCTTGATTTCCTTATTTAACCATATACTGTTATGCGTATATATATATATATATATATATATATATATATATATATATCCCCGACTGACGCCATATCGGTCGGGTTTCGAGCCTGGGTTGTGTAGCAATCGGAGTCTAACCGTACTGATGAGCTGTGATACAGCAAAACAGATCTGTCTGCGGATGACAGTATATATATATATATATATATATATATATATATATATATATATATATATATATATATATATATATTCGGATATGAATCGAGTTCTTTTGGTGATTGGCCTGTGTGTATATATACATTGCTTATATAGATCACGTTAAAAAAATTTCTTTCGCTCATTCCATGCGGCCATGGCTTAGGGGTAGCACCTCGGACTAATATCAAATCGGTCGAGTTTCGCTCCCGGCCAGAAGCAGTTGGATGTATTCTAGCTACACTAATGAGCTGCGGAACAGGCTAGTATCTGGTTGACTTTTATATATATATATATATATATAATTGATACAACCACAGAAAACGCAATACCCGAAGTTTAAAAACAAGAAAAATCTTTCTGGAAGATTTTATTTTAGTTTTCATTTAAGCTAGTAGATTAAATTTAATATATCCAGTGAGCAAAATACGTTGCTGTATTTCAAAACTAATTTAAATTTACTGGAACGAGTGATTTGGTTAAAATGCTTGATTAGTATCTTTAGTTGTCTTTCATCGAAATTTAAATATGTTTATTAAAACAACTTTGAAAATAAAATATACTTTTCTGAAACTGTATTTGACGAGATATTAGCTGATTTGAATTATGATTAATCTGATTTGAAACTAATATTTCCTTTAAGTTTACGATATCGCCAAAATGTATTTTTAACACAGCTGCTGGCATGTTTCATGGCAACTTGATATCTATCTAATGTTGTTCTATAAATGCTTTGGTCGTAAAAATAATTTTATATAACGTAAGCGCCTTTCATATATATATTTATTTAAGGAAACAGTGATCTTAAAAATTTAATTCTACGTAATTTATTCTCAGTAATTTAATGTTTTATTGAATTTTAGATATTGTCTGGCTTTAAATTTACTATAGTTTTTGCTCTTATTTTACTGATAAACATGTGCATGTGTCATATAAAAAACTGAAAATTCTTTTTAAAATATTGGTGTTTGATGATATGCCCTAGGCTTTTCTACGTTTTTCTGGTAAATATAGTTAATAATTAATAATAATATCATCTAAATTATACAGGACTTTAAAAGATTTCAAACTTCATTATACTAATTAATTTTTTTTAAAAATGAAGACAATTATTGTAAAAATTCATTATTCACCATTTTTTTTCTTAAGTCAATGCCCTCAATATATTTTATTTATAAAAGCAATTAAATATTTTTAATTGAACAATGCCATAGTTTTATTTCATTTTCATTGTACGATTCACAGCATATTTTCAGTAAATGGGGTCTCTGTTTGACAAAAACAAATTAATTATTTTCTTCTCCAAAGAACCCTGCCTTTAAATAACATAAATAAATTTTAATTTCTCGAAAAAAAGATGCAAACATATATTTTAACAAGATTTTCTAAAAAAATAATTTCAATCATAATTCATTTATGAATTAGTCCTGAAAATTTCATTAAAAGCTGAGAGCTATTTGGATTTTTTAAAGAATAAACAGAACAAATGTGTTTTTACTGCAAAAAGAAGCTAAATTTATCATAAAAATCTTTGGCCCACCCGCTGATTCAAGAAAAGCAACACTTTTAATCGAAATTTCTAATCGATTAAAACATTTGATAAAATGAATTAAAAATAAATAAAAGGATTAAAAAATTTAATAAAATAAACAAAATATATTTTGGTATTTCCTCTTAATAATAACATGAACATTTTGATCAGAGAACTTTGTTTTTATAAGGTTTGCGGCCTTTTTCATGACGGTATGCTCTTTTGTAGCGAAAATTTGTGGTTACGTAATACATATTTAAAAATTTCGAATATTTAGATGCTGAGTATCGTAATATTGCCACGGAATTAACAGCTTTCAGTATGTAAAAACGTTATTTTGTAAATTTAGTTAATGCATTCAATAAGCATATGTTCCTCCAGTAATACTATATTCTTTCTTTAATCTCATGGACATTTTAGTCGGTTACAGATAAGTATTATGAATATTTTATTTATTGATAACAATAATAATAATTAGTCAAACCCTTTAAAATGTGCAGTTTTTTTTTATTTTGAGATGAATCTGAATTCTTAATTTAATGACTGAATAAGTTTTTTGTAAGTTCTGCAATTATAAAATGTTTGTGAATATACCTGTATTGCATGGTTAATATTTGAGCGTAACAACTTTGACAAAATATTGCATCTATAATTACAAATGTAAATGTACGTCATTATTTAAAGTAAGAGGGTACAAATGAAAACATTTGAAAATGACAATGTTTTCCATTTCACTGTAGCAGACGTTAAACACTTGCGAGTGTTATCGCCTCCTCTATCTTACTTTCCGTTTTTTACTCCTTTCATTTTCTCACTGAACCAAACAACGTTTCTGATATGTCTTTTTTGCCTTTCTTCGAGATCAAAAAGAAATAGTCCGTTATTTATTTGTTATTGGTGGAGCGTAATGTATGGGCTAAGGAACAAACAAAATATGTGACGATAAACATTCACACTTACCAGAGCCAAAGCGTCCAAGGTGTTTTGCTTGTCGGGATGCTGTGTTGTGGTGAATGCGTGCGTAAACCCAAGCCAGAGAGTTCATCGTCTCGTCAGCTGCGTCCTCGCAAATTTGGGCAAAGAAAGGAATATTCTTCGACCTATCATTTTATGCTGAGTGAGAATGAGACCGACGGCGATGATTTGTGCGTCGGCAATGGCTTTTTGTCCGTAAAATGGGTTTCAGAGAATGGCTTGGAGTTTTTGTTGCGACCCTGGTGACGTGCGCAACTGAGAGAGAGAGCATTGAGTTCAGACTCTGTTTATATTTATCTGGAAGCTTCAAACCCACGAGGTTGAAGCGAGCGGTGGAACCAAAACCAAACAGAAATTTACTCCTTAACTACAAGATATTTGCTAAGTTAAACCACCCGCCACCTTTCTCGACAGGCATCTTATAGCTCAGTCTAATGATTGATTAGTAAAACCTAATTTTGGAATTGATAATTTTTTAAGATTTTCGTATAAAGGAGTCAGAATTTCTTAGACTGTACAATATGTAATTACTATTCGTAATATTTTCCCATACAAGTCTCTACATTAGATATAGCTATCTCATAGCCTAGGAAACCTGTGAAATGTATTAGAGTGACTACCTCATCCCTAACGCCTGCTCATTTGCCTTTCTTCAACACCCACAGAGTCAACTTACGGTTTATACTGTAACAATGCCGAGTGGACCTTAATTATAATTTCTGGAAGAGAGAACGCATTACCTAGCGTGAACAGCATTTGGACAAATCCTGTACTCCCAGTCACTACATTGCAGGAATCACATTTTCAAGGATACATCTATATAGTTCCTATTTCTTCTTCTCCTTTTCATTTTCTTCGATTTCTGACTTCCTGAGATTCTCTCGGAAGTAAACTCTTCGCATATCTGACATTGCCCACTGAAGGACAATTATTTGTTTAAAGAATCGATTTGATTTGACGCATAACGTTTCTGTTTTTGGACTTCACTTATGCCAGAGACTGTAAGCAAAGAAAACCAGTATAGTATATGAAGACTGAATCAAAATGGCCGACGGTTACACAAACAAAGACATTTGAATGTTATTTGTTTTTTGGTGCTCTAATGTTTGTTTGTTTGGGAGGAATTTGTTGCTTATTTATTTATTTATTTTTGATTTTGGTTTTGTTGGGCTTGTTTATTTTAGATCTGCCAGTTAAACTAAGCTGGCCAAACAATATTCTTTGATCATATAAAAAGTCTTAATATTTGAAAATTTTGTTTTAAGATTCAACATTGAAAATTTTGTCGGTGAAAATTTAGCGGTAAGATTCGACATTGAAAATTTTGTCCTAAAATTAAACATTGAAAATTTTATCGTTGAAAATTTTGCCGTAAGATTCGGCATTGAAAATTTTGTCTTAAAATTCAACATTGAAACTTTTCGATAAACGAAATAAAAAAATAATGGTAAACGAATACTACGGACGAATACATAGCCATAAAGTTTTTACAACTAAATAAATTTAATAATAAAAAATAGGAATAAATAAAAAAGAATACATAAAATACTAATCCTCAACTACCAGCCCATCAGTTAATGACCTAGAAAATAAATAACATATAATCCAACAAAATAGGTTTCCACAAAAACAAAACAAGAAATATAAATTCAAAATCATTTATAAATGGAACTTTGTATGTGTGTGTGTCTGTGTGTGTGTGTGTGTGTCTGTTAACTATAGACTCTTAAACGACTAAACCAATTTTCTTGAAAATTTACACAGTTGTACTATAAGCGTCTGCGAGTGTTCTTAGCTAGGTTTTGTGTCGAGGTACCCCCGATAAATATCGAAAATTGATAATCGAAAAAATCGGGTTATAGAAGGAGTGTTCCGATTTTAATCAAATTTGATACACTCATAGACAAAAACATAAGAAACGATATTCAGAAGTTTCAAGGTTGCAGTTCTCATAATAGTGTAGAAAATCGATTATATATATATATATATATATATATATATATATATATATATATATAAAAGGAAAGATGTTTGTGTGTGTGTCTGTTTATCTATCTGTATGTCTGTATTTTTTCAGCCCTTTTATTTTAGTTTATGCTTCAGGTTTGGGCTTTAAGTAGGTATAATTGAAGTTCTTAGTCTCATCCATGATACCATTTACTCAGAGGACTTATTTAGCCTTCAAAATTCAGTTTACGACGAAAAAACCTATTTGATATCGATACCAGGAAATCAAAATTTTACTTATATCCATTCATTTTTCTTTCAGTCTACGGTTTCGCTTTAACTTCCAACTATTGCTTTTTAGTCTTTCGTGCCAACTTCCAAAGAGTCTGAGCTCCAGGACTATGGATTACTTTTAAAGCTTTCATTAGGCCGAGCAACGCCGGCTATACTGCTAGTATATTAATATAATAACCATGTTCCGGACTAAAATCGAGGTCTCTTCTAAACGAGGCTAAATTCACAGTGTAGTATGGCACAATATGGAGTGAACTGCATACTACAGTATAATTTTAATAAAAAGAAAAATATCTCAGTTGCAGTGTTTTAATTCAATAATAAAATAAATTAATGAGATATGGCAGCTTTATCAACTATGTTCATTTGACAAGTTTTAGTGAAAGAAAAAAGAGAGAATATACATTATTAGACTTTATTAAATCCCGTTTAAACTTTCAGGCAAGTGAAATTATCACGCAGATATATTGACAAGTTCTTTTTTATTGCTGATTTTACTCATCGGATTTTACCTTAGATAAAACATCGAGAACTATGAAGTTGTATTGGATTTCCTTTTTCTCGAGAAGCAAAAGTACATTTCCAGCACCCAACATAGATTTGTTTTTGTTTTTTCAGTAGGTATCGCTCTTTTGTATATTTTCGAAACACATCCTCATTAGCCAATCAACCTTGCAGCATCCCCAGCATTGTTTTTTTTTCTACCCCTACACAAAGCCAACGGAACAAAAATATTTTATCAAATATTTTAGGATCAACCCAGACCTAAATTCAGACAACCATGGTCTTCGCTGAGAACTATAACCTTTTTAATTATATTATGCGTGTGTTTGGCTTGTTTCAGCGCAAAGTTTCTTGTTTATTCTTTTTATGTTTGAAAAGGTATTTCTTCTTAATAGGATTATTTTTGCATTTCTCAAAAGGTGAACCCAGGATTTGGAGTTGTCATTGTACATTCGCCTTACTTATTACATATGCCAAGCTGAATGCGATCGATATAATATATCACTTAATTAAGATCAATATATTATTATTGTTGTTGTTGTTGTTGTTGTTGATGCTGTTAATGATGATTTTGTATTTGAATATTTATACCAGATGTCGTTACTGAAAACTTAGTGCTAATTCTCTTGAAATATTCACCATCTTTCTTTGCCTCCTTGCAGACCCCAGAACCGCCGTGGCTTTTTACATTCCCATCTCTAGATCAGATTTCCAATATATCCAATCAGTCTTTGTTTTTGTTCCAAATGCGTCTAATATAATTACTACGAGTCTAACTTCGTTCTGGGTATGACGACAAACTACATATGGCAGAAACAACTCTGATCAGATTTTGAGGAGCGTGTAACAACTTCTTGAATACTGTTCTTCCCAGGTACACCATGACCGAGGGTGGTAGCACTTGTTAAGCTCTAACGTATGGGCAAATAGTAAAACCTCCAAACAAAAAGAAATCTCTGTAAAAGTATGGAAAAAATACTTCTTTATAATAGAACTACCAACAATATAATTTCCTATAGTAGAAATGACAAACAATATATTTTTAAAACAAAATGATTAGCAATACATTCTATTGTAGAACTACCAACAACACACTTTATAGCAAAATGACCAATGCATTTTGTCTGTATTTGAAGGCATACAGTTGCATCAGAATTATGATTAGTTGAAGTCAGAAATGAGCGATGAGTAGATACTAGAGTAATTAAAACTCTTCAACTTGAATTCATCACCATCACTTGATAAGTCACAGTTAGTGTCGAAACAAAATAGCTATTTATGTAGTGATATTATAGTATATATGTTATAAATTCTAAATAAATATTATTTGATCTACTTCGTATTAGTTGTCAAAAGTTTGCCACCGAACTACAAAAATACGACATGACAGATTTCATAATCAAAAACGACCACAACACCGACTCTAATTTTACCAAAGGGTATATCCAAGGCATAGTCACAGCCACAGCCACTGCCACACACACACACACACACACACACACACATATATATATATATATATATATATATAGCACGCATCATTTTTAAGGAGTTTTGCACGAGTTTCAAAAATGACACATAGCACATGAAGGAAACTTGTTTTTTTTTAAATTGATGCAAATAATCTGAAGAACCCTTTTCAATTCTCACGAAGACATTATATTTATATATTTTATATTTATTCCAGGTTATGACTGATTTATGATGTTACGAGAGTTTTGACTGGCCTGTTTGTTGACCTAGTCCCATCCGTAGTATTGCAGAGCATTCAGATCTTGTAAGTTAAGGAATTATGTGTTTAGGAGGACCGGATCCTAGAGATCAGTTGTCTTTTTCTTATGAGATGGTCTTGTTTAAAGGTGTGCATCTTCCGTTGTGTACGCTGACTATTCAGAGCTTCACAGTGCTTCTCTCCAACCTGTTCAGATAACATTGACAGCTCTCAGGAAAGAGGCACGACTCAGACATAAATACATATTATTTACCTTTTGATCCTGCTGAAAGTTTTTCTCATCAAATAAAACTAAAGCAACTCTAACCTCTTGGCGTTTTTAACGATTCACTATTGTCTCTTCCGATATGAACTGACCTGTCCGCATCTCACACGACTTGTAACGAATGTCGATATTCACAGCACTACTGATGGATGAACTCTGACATCTTGAAATAATTCTGATTGGTTTTCCATGGCTGTTATTGATTATTTTCTGGACCTTTCAGAGATAGATATTCTGATTATATTACGACACTTACCCTACAATATGCATCGAGCTGTTGATATTTGATCTCCATTAGCAGCTTCCAGTTCTTTTCTAACTTTGATAACAAAAGAAAGAGTAACTTTCAGGAAGCAAGCAATCACTGTATCATTATTTAGAGCTTTTAAGCCAACAATTACAGTGTGCCTTTCATTAGCCAAGTCAACTTGATGCCAGACATTATTCATCTGAAAAGAGAAAGTAATAAAAAGTTAAAAGATAGAGTCCTTCATAATAGTCAGTTCAATGCCATACGTGATACACGCTGAGGCGAGCATGTCTCGAAGAAGACATGACTGACTGGGCAGAAGATTATCCTGCAGTAGGTTGCCATTGCTTTCTGCGGTAGACTGGTTGCCGACCAAGGCTATAGAACCCAATCTGTCCAGTTATTTATCCCATAAATGGAGGAAAGAGACGGATTAATACCTTTCTCAAGGGTATTTGCGCGTAAGTGAATGCAAGAAATTCAACTGGAATTCGAACTCGGTTCCCCGATTTCTCGTACCAAACAGATATCCACTGCACCACAACTCACATCCAACGTCCTTGATAAACCTCCATAAAAACAACCACATTCTGTATACGAAGTTTCGTTAAAAAAAAACAGGCAAGTTATATATATTATAGCTTTGCACGAGCTTTCTTGATGATGTAATCATTTCCACATCTTGATCTTGATTAAATGAAAATTTTTTGCTTAGATACATCCAATAAACACTAAAATAATAGATAGATAGATAGATAGATAGATAGATAGATAGATAGATTAATTCTGTGTTTTAGGCACAAGTCGGAGGTTCATGATTCGGATTTTCACACACATACACACTTGCACACACAAATGTATAAAGGCATAGATTTAAATAAGTATATATATATATATATATATATATATATATATATATATATATATATTTATACTGTGTGTGTGTGTGTGTGTGTGTGTGTGTGTGTGTGTGTGTGTGTGTGTGTGTGTGTGAGTGAAACTCCGAAAGATGAAATTCCGAGTTGTACCTAAAACATGGGAAAATATAGACTGTAGTATCATTCGTGGTCAAGTTGTCTAAGACGCACCATTTCAATTGGTGACTTCCCTTATGTTGATAGAGGTCGCAGGTTCGAATCATGCCGAACGACGCACATTTTCGCACAAACATTTATCGTAAATAATCAGGTTCGAATTCCAGTTGAATTCATTGCATTCACTTACGCGCAAATACCCTTTGGTAAGGTATTAATCCGTCTCTTCCTTCCATCTATATGTTAAATAACAGGACAAATTGGGTTCTATAGCCTTGGCCGGCAACCAGTCTACCGCAGAAAGCAAAAGATACCTACTGCGGGATAATCGTCTGCCCAGTCAGTCATGTCTCTTTCGAGACATGATCGCCCAAGCGTGTTTCACGTATGACACTTAACTGACTGACTGACGTGTATCCAATATGTAGAGTTTATAGATATTTCTCAATCCGGCTTTAAATCTAACGCATAAACTGGCAGGTTGCTAAAAACAACAGTTAAAGATTTTTTTACGCTTATATATGTACATATATGTCTATGTATATGTATATGCACGAGTATATGTATGTATTTGTGAATATATTTGTTTGTTTATCCATATATAGGTATCTCTATGTTTGGATATTGTAAAGTGAAACTAATTGTCGATTAGTAATACTGATTTCTATTTGAATCAAATATTAGCATTAACACCCCAATAAAATGTTTTTACTGTCGGTTCTTATGTTTTTCAAATTAGAAATTACTCGTATTTTGATTGATCACTACAGACTATGTAACAATGTCTCCCTCATTGAGGGGGTTTGGCTAGTTTTGAACCTTTTAAAACTCTTCAACTTGAAATCAGAACCATCACTTGATATGACATAAGTAGTGTCGAAACAAAATAACTACTTTTGTAGTGATATTATAAAATGTTTATTATAAATTTTAACTAAATATTATTCGCTCTACTTTGTATTGAGCACTTTTTAAGAATAGTGTTTTATAGATAAGAAATTTTATTCCATTCATACCTACCCTATACTTATATATTTCCCAAAAACCTTCCCACTTATTATATGTTAATTATTTAATGTAGGAAATACGAGCCTGGAAGCCGGTATAAGTGTGCATATATACACTGCATATATGTATGTATATACACATTTTATTTGCATTTATTTCTGAGATGAGTAATTTTCAATAATTTTGGAATTATTTCGAACTTTTTTTCTCATCTTGGTTGATATAGGTGTTATAATAGACACAAAGATTCGACCAAGTACCCTCTGGTCATCATCAGGTGTCCATAGATTGGCTGATGTTGATTAATGCAAAATATTCTGTGAAATCAATTATTATTCTTTCATGTTGGATTTGGTTCGTCACTACCAAGGATCGAACTCATGACCACTAGATGATACTAACATATATATAACCAAATACTACATCCACTACGGTATATTTTTGGAGTCTTTTATATTCATTGTCAGATGGATTTTGACAGCTGGATTATGTTAGTGGGTTCGTGTCACTTGTCATAATTTGTAATTATTTCTGTGATGAGTAATTTTCAACAGTTCTTGGAATTATTTTGAACTTTTATTCTCATCTTTTTTTTATATAGGTGTTATATAGGTGTTATACATATATAAGTGTTATATAAGTCTTATACACATTTTATATAAGTGTTATAAACATTTTATATATAAATATATATATAATTTTGTACACACTTTTTATCAATACTACTAATAGGTATTAAAGTAAATTAGATATTTTCATAGAAATAAATATTATTTTACGTTTACAAAGCATAGCATTAAATATTTATATTTTAATGGTGCCTCAATTTAAACGGCTAATCGCTTCGAAATATCAGGTGTTATAAGCTTAGATGTGCGGTTGGTGTAATTATAACGACTGAAAATCAGGGAGTCAAGTTCCAGTTCTAGGCAGGCTCATTATATTCACTTACACGGAATTACCCATGCGAAAGATATGAATCTACCTCTTTTCTTTCATGTGTAGATTAAATAGCACGATTTGTATCAGTAAATCTTTATTATATCAAAATAATTTTTAAAATATGAAAATATTTTCTGCCATTAAATAATTTTAAAATATTTAATAAACCGTAAAAAGTCAATCAATCAATCAACTTAATTGTACTTAAAATTTATAAAACATACTGAAAAAGTTGCTAAAATTTATAAACCAGCCATGTTTTCCAAAATGTTCAGTTTCTTTTCAAAAATGATTGTCACGAAGAGTTAACATGCATTTGACTTTCAAGAACTAATCATAGCTCTAATTTCGAAAGTTTTCAAACATTGTGACGACGCCTTGTATGTAGCCTCCCGAACGCAATGACTTGTTAGTCAATCTACAGAGACATCACTCCACGAACAGTACTTCATAGCGTTGTACAAAGAAAGCCGTTGTTATTGATTTATATAATTACTTTCCAATGAAGTCATTTCAGTGAAAATCTAAATATAATTCTATTAACATCCTCACGATAACACTTGATCTCCTTGACAAATATATCAATGCATTCATTGACAAAAATCGATAAAAACTAATTAGAAATATCCTCACCTATTCATTATATTCGTATGATTGGATTAACTGTAGTAAGACGCCCTCTACTTTGCGATCATCTTTGTCGAACACTTAGTATTAATCTAATGCGGTTAGGAGCCCCATCAGCTGCGACCCACGTTGCATTAAGCTGTTTGAGGTGAAAGTCTAATAGCATCCACCAAAAGACAATGGACAAGTTTCGTTTAGATGCCACTGATAATTTCTTTGAGATTAAATTCTATGTAATTAAGCGACGTGTTTTTAGCCGGCCATTTTCTGAAATTACATGGACTCTTATTCACATCTAGTGAAATATCTTTTTCGCTTTTATGTGTTTAGTGCGAAATTTGAATACTTGATTTTTTTATCATTTTAGTTAAGAAGACGGTGGATTTCTTTTACAAATGTTCACCAAATACAAGGCCCAAGAGTCACTCGAGGTAAAGGCTTACTGAATAAGGTTGCTGTATGAACACAAGGGACTTAAGAATTTTTATGCTTTTTATTATTGTAATATCAGTCCTTCCTATATGGCAGTGAATCTCTACAAAGAAACTTGAAGCAGCACAAATGTTGTCTTGTAGACGGATGCTTAGGATACCTTAGACTGAACACGTGAATAAAGAGGAAGTTTTAAAGAAAATGGAAACAAAAAGAAGGCTTTTACTTAGAATCAGAAACTGAATTTCTAGGACAGATGAGGAAGAGGCGCTTAGAGAAACTGACACTCACAATACATATGATGCAAAAAAAGTAGACGTAGCCTACTTAACGTGTCAATAGATGGTAGAACAAAGATTATGGGAAAAACGGAAAGATAAACCTTACTAAGAGACAAAAAGGATAGGAAGTGGTTTTGAGCCATTATTGCCCACGTCTTGAATGAACACAGCACAATAATATTATTAATAAAATTTCGATCAGAAATTTTGAAACATCACTTAGGCTTGTACTATAGTCGCATCATTTAATTCGTTAAAACCACTTTTTGAGGACAGGTTGTACAGACTGTTCCTCATAGTCAAAAATACATAAATAGAACAAAAATAAAACACCCGAATATAGAAAGAAAGATTGTTTCAATTTGTCTTTGACTAACTAAATTTGTGATGAATACATCCGTGTCTACTTACCATGGGCTGAGCTGAAAATTCACATCAGATTTAATATAACTGTTACAGGTGAAAAGTTGATTTTTACTTCGTATTATAAGAAATTTTAAAACAGGTGGGCTCTCACCAGGCATGCGAAGGTACATAATACCAATAAACGAAACGAACAAGTATCTAAAATAAGTTTGATTGTTTCCCCGTTTTAATAGTCGTCGCAGAGCCCATGAGCAGGTACCAACAGCTTATACCTAGCTATGATGCAGATGTAGTTATTGTGGTAATCCGGTGGACAGCGGCCTTATATAGGTATGTCAATTGAGATTAAATATTATTCCTTTAAAAATTTGAATATATTATATTTCGAAATTGTGCCTGATGTTGTCAGTATTTTCGACAATTGTCGGTCATTTTCAAAGGAAGAAGATAGTAATCGAGACATGCCCAGTGAATTTTTGTCTTGCTAATGGCACAGAGTTTGAACTGAACGTGAGTTCACATGTTCTGGTGGTGGAATAATATTTAGTATTACGCGAGGAAATGGTATTTCGGTTAAAAGCTATTTCAACACATTCTAATCGAGATTGAAAACTATATTTTACTGATAAGGTGTAAGAGATTTTGCTATAAAGCTCGTTTAAAATGTGCCATCCTTGAATTAGCAGAATGCTGCTGAATTATCGATCGTTATCTGATATTAAAGGACTTATTCGATAAATAATCGATAAAAATATGGTATGGACAAAAGTGCTCAATATTAGGAATAGAGTGTTTGATAGAGCGAATAATTGCGGAGACTGAGGGAAAACCATGTTGCGACGATCTGTTTCATCTTGGACGCAATCTTCACGTCCCCAAGCCTGAAAGAGACTATCGCTTTCGGTGTTGACCTCTGTGATTATAAAATAAAACAAAATTTCGATGTTCAAATTCGTTAAATAGCCATTTCTACGAGAAAAAATTCTCGCGACTTCAGCAACGAATATTTATTCACCACAAATCCAAATGACAAAAGGTTTTATACCCGGCAGCATTCAAAAAAAAATTTCATCACAGAAAATTAAAAAGGTTGGGATTAATTAAATTAATTAAACAGGGAAGCAGACAGATACCTATGTCTATTTTTAGAAGCCCCTCTTTTTCTTAACTGGGTTTAGAGTTTAAAAGTTGAAATTTAGCCGTGTCTGGGCGAATAGAAGTGGTAAGGGGAACGAAGGACAAAGGGAAAAGAAAAGGAAAAGAAAGCAAGAGAAAAGGAAAAAGTAATATATATATATATATATATATATATATATATATATATAAAGACAGAAATCTAAGCAAGAGCCAACAACCGACCACAGTTTCGCCTATTGGCCAATTTCCCTGACGAGTCGTTAGGCGAAACCGTGGTCGGTTGTTGGCTCTTGCTTAGATTTCTGTCTTTGTTTGCTCTACTTTTGTATTGAGCTCTTCAGTGTTAGGGTTTTCGTCTTTGTTTTTTTTTTTTCTTTCTTACGAGTGCTTGACTTTTTGTTTATGTACATCGTTTGTTTCTTTTTTTTGTTTCCCCTTCTTTCCCACCGAGTTTATTCTCGGTTGCTTATACAAGACGATTTAAATTATAGCTTGATTAATACTAGTTTTACTATTGGTATTGTTGTTGGTATAGTAAATATATATATATATATATATATATATATATATATATATATATTAATGCCCAAATACACAATATATATATATATATATATATATATATATATTATGTATTAGGGTATCAATCTCTGTTTAATTATAAGTTTCACTAAAAATGACAGAAAGGGTAATATTAAGATTTTATATAATTTTTCATGTGTTCCAATATTTTTTTCTTTTCGCAGTTCAAATAAGAATTGTCCAAAGGTTGTGTACGATCGAGCGCTTTCGGATATACTTTTAGCCATTAGCAAGCCTTTATTTCGTTTTACTTATAAATAAGCATGTGGAAAGTTTATGCATATAGAGTCTTGTGTATGTTAAGTTCCGAACACAGTAAGCACACTGTTACTGTGTTCATTATTGATGAAGTCTAGGATTTCTCTTTTTTATTAGTAATGCCTCCATTATTTTTTTATGTTTTTTTTGCATGGGGAATGATGTTATTATGTATGTATTATCAACGAGGATATCACGGATAGGATATATATAAATTTTCGGTAGAGTTCTTATTAAGTCTTGTAAATTTTGTTCAATCATCGATGAAGTGATGTACTTTCTTGTGGTAATGTGCTTACCGTGTTCGGAATATAATACACACACATAGCTCTATGCTCATACATTAACACCACATATATTCAGTCACACGTAAAATAAAATCTATCATCGACAATGGCTCAAAATAAAGTCGAAAGCGCTCGGAAAAACAAAACTTTTGGACAGTTTTTATAGAGTTTATGTTCTGAAAAAAATCATAAGATCACATGAAAAATTAAATTAAAAAACCTAACCATAATACCCTGTCTGCATTTTTAACGAAACTTGCACGAAAGAGAGATTGCTGCCCAAATACACAATAAGAGTTTTTTAGTTGGTATACGTGCTGTGTGTGTGTTATGGATATATTAAAGTATGAGTGTATACCTGCCATCAAACATGATTATTAGCTGTTTCCTCACAAGTTATCGCCCCTGAGTAAAACATAACCAACTAGAAATACTTTAAGATGATTTATTGATTTTATCTTTAGATGAATATTGCGCCAAACTAGATATATTCACTTTTAGTAATTTGCATATTGATTAGAATAAGTGCTTACTTCAAGAATATTTTGACTTAAATTCTCAACATTAAGGAACGTATCTAAGAATTGAAATCCCTTAAATTATTCTGCTAAGAGTTATGTATATACATAACTGTGAGAGAAAAAGTGTGTTCTTCCGTTGCCATGATGGGAGATTTTATTTGGTTCAATGAAAAGAAAGAAAGAAAGAAAGATTTGGCTAATACCGTCTTCGAAGTTTCGAGGGGGTCATTTGAGAAGAATCATATGGTTCTAAAGAGTTAACATAATAATTCCCTCACTAAACTTCGAAGTTGGCATGAATGAAATATGCACCGTAAACACAATGAAGTTTCTGCCAATAAACTGCTGCCCTGGTGACCCTTCCATGTTCTATAGGCTTCACTAGACACCAAGCAAACACTTTTGTGGATGAGTTAGAGTTTTTCTGCTGACCCTGGTTTCACATTTTATGATAATCATTGCGGGTTCTACGAGAATTTTTTTCAAGAGATTACGGGCTCGAATTTCCCACATTAAAAATCAGCTTTGAGCCATACCCGGATGCAGTGGGGAAGTTACTAGTAACTACCCAGTGTGTGATATCGGTCTGATTTAAACTAATTTTGAAAACTTAAAATCGATAAAAAAAAATACCTATTCTGATATAAAGCGTTCTGTACAGAAATAAAAACACACTTAAGAATGGTGTCCAAAGTTATTTTACGATAAATATTAAAAAGTTTACCTCAAAGTGATAATGTAAAAAAAAATAAATCTTCCTTCTAACATAATCTACTTGATATTAAGTATTTGTGTCAGACTTGGTTACGCCCAAATAACTGTATATAGAAAATACATAACTGATTCGATTATAAGTCGAGAGGAAACGATTTTCAGTTGATATTTATCATTTCGTGTAAGTTTTCTGGCTTTTTCGATAAATAACTTTAAACTAAATCGGACAGATAAATAGATAAACAGATGGAAATAGACTGCGAAAGACAGAAATATGCCATGTAAGCTATGAAAAAGTTGCCAGCGCCTTAATAGATGTGATAGTTCAAGTCTAAAATCCGAAAAGTTATACGTCTTTCTTTCAACATTTAAAACATTTGTCGCTCTTCCTCATCTCTGCGCAGTTGTTATATTAATAGTGGAACGAAAAAGAAAAAAACTAATGAAATGTTAATGATTATCATGAAATACGTTATCCTAACGCTGTTTACCACTGAATAAACAAAACACACATAACTCACACATACACTCATACCTCACTCTCTCTCTATATATATATAGTTCAGTTTTGCATATAAGCAGATGTCCAGACTTCTACCGAGGCATTATGGGATGCATATATGCACATTACTCTTTGAATGATTCATGAGACATTGCTTCGACAAAATGTATCTTTATTCATGAAGTTTGGTACATTTATAAATTATGTGATAATTCTACATTAGCATATATTTTCTTTCTTCAGTGTTATCTTCGGTTTAATCTGAGTCAAGATTATAGAAGGGTAGAGGCATTTATTTTATCGAATGCGTAACTGATGTCTTTCATTTTATTATTGACTATAAAACGTGATATTTTAAGCATTGTAATCGGTATATATCAGTGTACCTGGAATCGTGAAATATATGGTGTCAATATGAATTCGTTGGCCTTTTAGCGTTTTTGATTAATCCCCTGAATGATGCATGGAATAATGTAAATGCCAGATTGAAAATCACATAATTGGTTATAACAAGTTAGGAGAGTATCACAAATTAGAAGAGTATCAAAAAACTATTTTTCAAAAAGTTTCTTTGCACTAGTCTTTTTAAATATGACAGAGATTTGGATAGTGATTCAAGATAAATGGTAGATTGTGATAAAGACAGTGTAAACAACGATTCTGATTTGATTTGTTTGTTTAAAAACAAACTCCTTATGGATCATTTATTATCGAAATTTAATTTACTTGAGAACTTTAAAGTAATAGAAATAAATCATTTTGCTTTCACAATTAAATATATGGTAGATAATCCTCAGCTTTTGTGCATATACATGTTTGTGTGAACATAATTAGGCAGTGATATGTTATAGTTTTGTTGAAGCTATATCTTTTTTAATACAGTTTGATGTCTTTAAGAAATTGTAGGATATTATATGAATTAATGTCATGAAAGTGTTAATTCATGTTGGTTAGTGTAATGTTGGTAATCTAAACTTATTTATAAATGGAACTTTGTCTCTGTGTGTATGTGTGTGTCTGTGTCTGTGTCTGTGTCCGTTACCTATAGACTCCCAAACGGCTGAACCGATTTTCTTGAAAATCTACACAGTTGTACTATAAGCGTCTGCGAGTGTTCTTAGCTAGGTTCTGTGTCGAGGTACCGCCGATAAATATCGAAAATCGATAATCGAAAAAATTGGGTTATAGAAGGAGGGTCCGATTTTATTCAAATTTGATACACTCATAGACAAAGACATAAGAAACGATATTCAGAAGTTTCAAGGTTGCAGTTTTTACAATAGTGCAGAAAATCGATAATATATATATATATATATATATATATATATATATATATATATATATATAAAATGGCAAGATGTTTGTGTGTGTGTCTGTTTATCTGTCTGTATGTCTGTATTTTTTCAGCCTTTTATTTTAGTTTTTGATTTGGGTTTGGCTTTAAGTAGGTATAATTGATGTTCTTAGTCTCATCCATGATACCATTTACTCAGAGGACTTATTTAGCCTTCAAATTTCAGTTTGCGACGAAAAAACTTATTTGATATCGATACCAGGAAATCAAAATTTGACTTACATCCATTCATTTTTCTTTCAGTCCACGGTTACGCTTTAACTGGAAACAACTATTGCTTTTTAGTCCTTCGTGCCAACGTCCAAAGAGTCTGAGCTCCAGGATCATGAATTAGTTTTAAAGCTTTCATTACACCCGAGCAACGCCGGGCTATACTGCTAGTTTGACTATAAATAGGTATTGTTGGTATTTTTTATATAATGAATTGCTGGTATTTGTAATATAAAAATGTATTTTTACACTTTCATCCTGTTTGATTTTTGTTTTAGGGGTTTACTATTTGCCCATAGGTAGGGCCCTAACAGATGCTACCAACCCTAGTCAGGGTGGACCTTGGCACAACAGCAATCAAGAAGTGATTCTACGCTGCTCAAAAATCTTTAAATAAAAGACAAATAGGTAGAGAACATGACAAAAAAGAAATTGAATAATAAAGCGAAAAATGAAAAAAGTGTCGTTACACTCGTTACGCTCATATTACGAGCCTTATACTGATCTATTTGAAGACTTTACTTCAAATAGATCAGTATTTATATAGTTAACAAACACACGTCAATATGCGTGCGTGCGTGTACGTATACGTTCTAACTATATATATATATATATATATATATATATATATATATATATATATATTGTCATCTGCAGACATCTGTTTTGCTGTACGACAGCTCATCAGTACGGTTAGACTCCGATTGCTTTATATATATATATACAGTAGCGGTCATAATTTAAGGAACGGAAACAACAAAGACAATTTGTTTTTTGCAAGAAATTAAATAGATCATGTGGTCGACGTGGCAGAAAAGTCATTGAACATAAGGGGATGTTTACCAAATATTAAAGTTTGTTGATATTTTGTTCACAATCAAGTATTAACAAGATCGTTCCTTAACTTTTGACCAGTGGCTTATTTTCTTTGTTTCATTTCATGTTTATTTTTTAAAAAATATTATGTAAATTTTTGTAACTTTGTATTATATTCATGCATTACACACTAATCTTTATTCGGTAAAACTTTCATTGCTCATTATGCATTACTTTTTAAGTAATACATATATTTATGTCTTTGTTTTTTCCGTTCCTTATATTATAACCGCTACGTTATATATATATAATTTAAAAGCGGTTTTACTGAATTACGTCAAATATCCTTGTGCAAACAGAAGGAATATATTTTTCTGCCTTATAGAAGAAGTGTGACTAAATTTTTCTATTTTATACTCAGTAGGAACTATTTACCTTGGCTACTTTGCCAGTATGTTTTTCTTCCACCTCGTTTTTATTAATAAATTTGTATTTTAGTCATGTTTCCCTTATACTTTTCTTTTCTTGCAATGCGAATTGTTATCCTGTCAACTTGATATTTACCAGCGTATTCTTCTGTATTGGTTGAAAAAGGGCCTTAAAAAGAATGCATTCCTGCATTTTCAAATACATATATAGGTTCGGTAGTGTCAAACACACACACACACTCACACACACACACACACACACATATATATATATATATATATATATATATAAGTACACATTGTCATCAGCATCCAGACGCGATTTTCTGTTCTATCCTTAAACAAATTTTCAAGCCTGAAACAGAAACATTGGCGTTGCCTTCAATGTCCACTTTTATGTTTACATACGTTCTCTTCTTGATATTGCGCACTTTTACTCATAAATATAGCATACGTTAAATGTTTTTTCATCATATATAAAAGAAGGTAATAAAGTCACTATACTAATACATACAATAAAAATGAACACAAAAGAATTAATCAACAGTTCAGAAATTTAATATTAAAATGATTTTGGTTAATTCTGCTTAATAAACATAAAATGTTATGGTTAACAAGAGTAAATTAATGACGGATACTTTTCGAACTATGTGTCCAGTGGTAAAATAAATCTTATATACAACTGTATATAACGTATATAGCTTTATTGCCACAGTGCGTCGTAGTGCATTGGATATCGGTGCGGAACGAGAAATTGGGGAACCGAGTTCGAATTCCAGCCGAATTCCTTGCATTCACTTACGCGCAAATACCCTTGGGAAAGGCATTAATCCGTCTTTTCCTTCCAGTTATGGGTTAAATAACAGGACAGATTGGGTTCTATAGCCTTGGTCGGCAACCAGTCTACCGCAAAAAGCAATGGCAACCTACTGCGGGATAATCTTCTGTCCAGTCAGTCATGTCTCTTTCGAGACATGATCGCTCAAGCGTGTATCACGTATGGCACTTAACTGACTGACTGTATATAGCTAGAAATACATTCCAATGATCACCACAAACAAAGCAGATTTATGTGTTCACGGAGAGAAAAAGTTAAGAGCAAGTAATTCATACTGATATCGCAAAATAAAGAGATAAGACTTCTGGAAACAAGCCTGAAATGTTCAATGATTTAAGTCGCCATACTTGGCGGTTATGGTTTGCAAGTGGTTACTTTTCTTAGAGACTTTTATGCTGGATAAACGACTAAACAACCCTGCTACTATGTTTTGATATGCGATCTTTAATACGTGTCTTATTGAGTCACTTGCCAATGTTTTTCGGCCATTAAAAATACTGTGTTGTTCCTTCCATTTCTCTTCTTTGTTTGCCCTTATATCTGAGCTAGGGTCTAATATTAGATTGAATACTGCTGCCATATCTAGTAGGATGCTCCTGTTATCCACCTTGGGGTCCTTGACAAAATCCAACGAAGATATGATCGATCCCGACGTGGCTTCTCAACTCTAGTCTCTTTCTCACCGTCTCAATATGGCTTCCCTTTGTCTCTTCTACAAATACTTTCATGGCTTCTGCTCAGATAAACTTAGCTTACTGGTACCGTCCAAACATGAACTTGCTCGAGCCACAAGATGAGCAACTAGGTCCCAAACCTTTACTGTGAAACAAATAAATTGTAAAAGGAAATTCTACTCCATCAGCTTCTTCTCTCGCACTTCCCGCTTGTGGAATTCACTTCCGTTTACTTGCTTTCCCGACGGCTACAATCTTCAAGAATCCAAATGTAAAGTCAATAGTCATCTCCTATCTCACAAACTTACATCCTCTCTCTCTCTCTCTCTCTCTCTCTCTCTCTCTCTCTCTCTCTCTCTCATCACTATCCTCATACTTCACCTACTCTTTTCCTAACACCCCTTGTAACCTGTCACTCTTTCTCATAACTTTCCTACTACGTAACCCCCTGCTCAACAGTGGCAGTAAAATGCCTTGCTTGGGGCGACAAGATTATAAAAAAAAAATAAGTTGTTTTTCACACTTTACACGAGCAACCCCTGATCACTGTTTTTTACACGCATTTTTATTAATTTTATTTTTATCTTTCTAACAGAGACTTTCTAACACTCTTTCCCAAAGAGTGCCAGCTGGTACAGCCGGCACTCTTTGGGAAATAACTAACAACATGTTTCCTTATAACGATATAACTCACATCTTTTTTTTTTTAATCATTTCACCCCAAGCAAGGCATTCCACTGCCACTATTGCGCTTGGGGCTACATAGGGGGAGGTAAATAGGAAGAGTGGTTAGATATAGGAAATGTCAGAAGTGGGGGGTGATAGATAGTTGGGTGGGTGGGAAGAGTGTTTGAAAGAATGGAAGTTAATGTGTTTGAAAGAATGGAAGTTAGTTTGTTAGGAGGTGTCTATTGACCTTACATTTAAACTCCTGGAGATTGTAGCCGTCGGGGAAGCAGTCATGTGGAAGAGAATTCCACAGGCTGGAAGTGCGAGAAAAGAAACTGTTGGAGTAGAAGTTGCAGTTGCATTTTATCGGTTTCACTGTAAATGGATGGGATCTAGTTGCTAATCTAGTATCTCGTGCAAATTCGAACCTAGGGGGCACCAGTGATCTAAGTTCATCGGAGCAGAAGCCGTGAAAGTATTTATAGAAGAGACACAGGGAAGCCACGTCGCGCCGGTGAGAGAGAGACTGCAAGCGGTCTAATAAGTCGGTATCGATCACATTACAGACCCTCCGCTGTACCTTGTCTAGAAGCCCAAGGAGAATAGCAGGGGCACCCGACCAGATATGGTAACAGTATTCAATGCACGGCCGGATAGTAGATTTATAAATGTGCAGGATAGATTCAGACGAAAAAACCTCCGGGCCCGACTTTCATAGCAGCGGATTTAGCAATGGATTCGATATAGTCATTCCACTTGAGGTCCGCTGAGAGTGTGAAACCAAGGAGGCGTAGTGTTTTTCTCTGGGAGACAAGCCTGGTCCATGCTAATAGGAGGTAGGTGCGATTGTCTATGATGATTAATTGATAGTAGCTTCGTTTTAGAAGTATTAAAATTTACGAGCCATTTCTTACCCCAGTCCACTACGGATTGGATGTCCTTTCCAAGCTCGGCTGCAAGGTTAGCTTTGTCGCCCGCACCAGATTTTTGGTCGAGGCGAGAATAAACTGTGGTGTCATCGGCGTACATACCTAGTTGGGATCTTATGGTATCAGGGAGATCATTAATGTAGATCAGAAAGAGCGTATGACCTAGGATAGAGCCTTGAGGGACACCCGCGTTCGTATGGTAGTTCTGGGAGGCATGTCCGTTTAATACAACTTTCAATGTGCGGTTAGATAGGAATGACTGGATTAGTTCAAACAATTGTCCAGCTATACCATAGCTCCGCAGTTTGCATAGAAGGCCAGCATGCCAAACTCTGTCGAACGCTTTAGAGATATCCAAGGCAACGGTCCGGGCTTCTGTATTACTATTTTAATATTTTCAAGTTAGTTACCCAAATTTGTTGCAAATACCGTTGGAATTATTCTAGGTGTGCCAATAATTATAAATCCTACTGTCATCTTCCTATTTTACAGTTTCTAGATCTCTGACAAAGTATTTCTATTTTGATTTTGATTTTTATAACATTATTGCTTCCGTTGTTGTTTATAGTGGACGTACTAGTAGTGTCGTATTTATCGGCACGGAAAGGAAATTGAAGTTCAAGCTCCGATTGAGATCGCCTCATACACTTTCGTACAAATAACCTTCGATATAAATTTATTTTTCTCCTTGCTAGAATGATGAAAAAGTTTCATCATTGTAAGTTGAAATAGCTAGATGCAACCGTAATGTTTATGCTAGCAGTTTCTTCTCGCTTATAGAACTCTCTTCGAGCTTATTGGTTCACAGTCAACAAAAATTTACATGCAATGTCAATCGTTAATTCTTATTCTTTAATTATTCTCACTTCTTAATAGTATTTCTTCTCGTATTTTCTAACACCAAATATCCCCTTGCAATATAGTGGCTCTACTGCCTTGTTTGAGTGAAAATGTTTTAAAAATAGCTAAGAGTTTAATGGCAGTGAAATCTGTGTTCTCTAAACTTGGTTGGTGGTTGGAAACTAGTCTAGGAGTAGGACAAATATGGATTCCAAACCGGTTAAAAATGCCAAGTCTAGGGTCCCTAAGGGAGTTCGTGACTGATTTCAACAATTTCCTGTTAAAGGTGATCTATATGTAATATGTCCCGGAAAGGGATATATATATATATATATATATATATATATATATATATATATATATATATAATTCGAGGTAGCTAAGTGGTTTAGGCAAAGTGCTGCGAATATCATGGATTGAGCATGTGAGCAATGATGAGGTCTTGGAAATGATGGAAACAAAAAGGAAATTAATATTGAGCATCAGGAAGAGACAGCTGAAGTTCCTGGGACACGCAATGAGGAAGGAGGGCTTGGAGAATCTAATACTAACAGGCCAGATAGAGGGGAAAAGAGACAGGGGAAAGCAATGGATAACATATTTGAAGGACCTAATCAGGTGGATGGCGGAACGAGGATTGCATGGTGTAACAGAAGAAGGTGTGCTCAAAGCCACCAGGGATAGGGAAAAGTCGAAGGCCATGATCGCCTATGTCCTGAAGGGACAGGGCACATAGAAGAAGAACCGGGTAGAACAATCTAGTACGTAGACGTAATAGACGGTACTCGTCGTATGCAGTATCCTGAGACGTAGGCGTAGTGAATAGACGTAGATCAATAGTCGTAGATCTCTAGTCAAAGACCTGTAGACCTCTAGTGTTAGACCTCTAGTGGTAGACTTGTAGATCTCTGGACGTCTTCGCCTTAGTCTATATTTATGGCTGACACCAGCCAATCACATTCCAGTGAGGGGGAACAAAGGTGCATACATATTCATCATCTATTCATTATATCAATATGTATCGGTATTTGCCTTTTCATTGAACCATTTCAGCGGAGTTTTCGGAGCAAACAACGAGAAAAATTGCCGAGTCGCTGTCCCTCAGGAAATTCGAGGCTTTATTCAACAACAACCTACCAACTCCTTCGAAGATGTTGAAACTATGTGTATCAGCATTTATCTTTCCCTTCGATAATTGCGGCAACGGAAAGAGTGGGTACCTACTACATGGGTAACAGTCTTGTCTTACATGTCTAACAGATTATGTATATACGTGAAACATTCACAGCACAACCAGAGTTTTTTTTTTTTTTTTTTTTTTTTTTTATAAGCGTTTCACCCCGAGCAAGGCATGTCACTGCCACTACTGTGCAGGGGGCTACATAGAGTGGAGAAAGGCTGAGTAAATATAGGAAATAACAGAGGGTGGGTGATAGGCGGGTGAGGATACCGAGAATGAGGGTTGGGTAGATGAGAGTGTTGTGAGAATAGTTGGGAGTTAGTGTGATAGGAGGTGTCTATTGACCCTACATTTAAACACCTGGAGATTGTAACTGTCGGGAAAGCAGACTTGTGGAAGGGAGTTCCACAGGCGGGAAGCGCGAGAAAAGAAGCTGTTGCAGTAGAATTTACGGTTACATCTTATTTGTTTAACTGTAAAAGGGTGGGACCTAGTTGCTAATCTAGTATCTCGTGTAAATTCGTGCTTAGGCGGCACCAGTGATCTAAGCTCGTCAGAGCAGAAGCCATGAAAGTACTTGTAGAAGAGGCACAGGGAAGCTACATCACGCCGGTGAGAGAGCGGCTGCAGCCGGACTGCCAAGTCAGTATCAACCACGTTACAGATCCTCCTTTGTATTTTGTCAAGAAGCCCAAGGAGAGCAGCAGGGGCACCCGACCAGATATGGCAGCAATATTCAATACACGGGCGGATGGTAGATTTGTATATGTGCAGAATAGTTTCAGGTGGGAAAAATTTCCGGGCCCTGCACAGGGAGCCCACTTTCATAGCAGCAGATTTGGCAATGGATTCAATATAGTCATTCCATTTGAGGTCCGCCGAGAGTGTAAGGCCAAGGAGGCGTAGTATTTTACTCTCTGGGAGGCTAGCCTGTCCCATGCTAATGGGAGGTAGATGCGATTGTCTATGGTGGTTAGTTGATAACAGCTTTGTTTTGGAGGCATTGAAATTTACCAACCATAAACTCATTCGTTTCCCGAGACTGGTGCTGCTGATCATTATTCATATTCATTTTATTATTATAATTAAGTTTATCCCTAGCAAATATTACGAGAAAAAACGCGTGAAAATTTCATGGTTTTCCTATTTTAATCTTGAGATGAAGCTTAATTTTTCAGTTAATAACTGAATAATCTCATTTCTTTTATTTTCTCACTGACACCAATTAATGTACTTCCCCTCTTTCCACGTGATCAAAACGCTGAATAGTCAATTATTTATTAAGTATTTGCACGGTCGTGCTAATTAACGAATAGAGGCAAAAGCATAATAATAATACGATTACTGTTATTTCTGATCCTATTCTTTATTGATATTCTAGTTACGACCAGGTGGTCATCGCTCGTCTCCTAGGCATTCGTTACTCTCGGGAAACTATGGAGGCTAAAACTTAATGATGTTTCAGGCACAGCGCTCTCTGCAGCTTCTCGTCTCTCTAGTGCACAAAGTAGCTTTTTTTGTCGCTCACTATTGCAACCTTTCATAAGAACTGTTTGAAGAATGTCCCACCAGTCAGGTGAGCTGAACCTTTCCAAATATTTACCGAATTAATCAAACTAGAGTGAGGAAATCTGCTTGTCTACCTCCTATCGATTAAGGGAATAACAAATAGAAATCAATTTCAGAATCAATCGAGCGATTTCTCGCCTTAGCACGATATCTGATGATTTGTGAACAAAGAATGTATCTGATTTAGCGATTAATGAAAACGAGGTTTTCAGCGTGTTTATTTTCCTTGTTATTTTTACAAGTATACAAAATTGAATAATTTTTTTTTTTTTTCCTTTTTCATTTTTTTACTGAAGGTCACTGAATACAATGCTCAAAAGCCATCCAAGGTAAACAAATTACTGAATGATTAGCGAGTAGGAAATAAGAAGTGTAGCTTATGAGTATATATAATAGTGATATTGTTTAACCCTAAACTTGAAGAGGTTAAGATTGCTAAGAGAAGAGTGATCGAGAAAACATCCTCTCGGGAGTTTGTTACGCAAAGCGTCCTTTCTTCGCAAATCCGTAATCTCCTCTGAGATCAGAAATTATAACGTGACAGGGGAAGTAAAAAGTGATCATTTGACATCTTCGATCACCTGGGGCGGAACAGAAGCGAACATTTGCAGATTCAGGTGCGATTATCTTACGGCCAGTTAGAACACGCAACATACTTTTGAAACCAGGCGGGGTTAGGGTGTCATACAGCCCAGATAGAGCAACATTACTCCTCATTTAGGCTGATCTAACTCTTGTAATATAGAATAGCAGGAGAAGTCATATATTTATTTATTATGCTCAATGTCACCTATATACTGTTTTCATAAGCAGATCGTTATTATAAAACAGAAAAAGGAACCAAGAGGATATATTGAGCCGCAAATAGCTGACCATTAACAATGCCTTTCACGAAGGAAGGCTTTGATAACTGATAATCAAGAGATTTCATAGCTGGAGAAATTGTGTAGCAAGCCTCTGTGCCACACCTTGTCAAAGGCCTTTTATATATCTAAATCTATTGTCTTCGAGATTAATTGTCTAGTGCCTCACTGATTCTGTAAATAATTACAGTTAGGACATCAGCAGTGGACCTAACCGAGCTGAATCCATCCTTGTTATCGCTCAGGAGGTTATTCCTGTTGTGGTGTTCAACAACCTTGTTGTTTAAAGATGTAGCCTCTCAACACTTTTCGTTATTATCTGTGAATTGCTATGCCTTATTATGAAAGATAGTGGTTACCCTTCTCCATAGTTTTAATTCAGAGTTTTTAACCAAGGCTAGAGAACACGGTGTATCCCGATATTTAACACATAGTTGGGGGAATCGAAAAAAGAAAGTTATACCTCTAGCAAGTTGGGTAAAACACTGAGAAGAAGAAAATACATGTTTTGTCATAATAGCTAGTAAATATATTTATATATATATATCATTAATGCGATAGTGACTACAAAAGACTCGGTATCTACGGCCTCCTCACGATGCGACACAAGACTATTTGGATGCGACACAAGACTATTTTATAGTAAGAACTTCGGGCCTTTAAGTCCGAGCAAAATTTTCTCTTAGACCGCGCACAAAGTAGGGTGGAGCACTTGTCGATTTTCCCCAGACAATACTCTGCTCTTTAGCTGAGCCTCGTCTGGGATCCTCTACGCCTGGATGCAGAGAGGCCAACAAGGTAGTTTTCGGATGGAAAACTTGCGACCACAACTGACTTAGTCGAAATTCAATTTCACTTTCCACTTCTATATCTGTTGAACTACTTGCATTTCCTTGGGATACAAAGATCGTCTCTCCGTAAAATATCACAGTATCATTAATACTTTCGATTTGTTTTACTTTTTATTAGATTGTCAGGCATTATTAAGTTTTGTGTAATATTAAAAATCGAATCTGTTTAAAATTACGATAAAAGTAAACTTCATCATGATTTTATAAAAATTAGTAATAATGATTTCTCTGATAAAACAAACAAAAATAAACAATAACCCCACTGATACAATGTTGTATGTAAAAACAGAAATATGGCGCCGATAATAAAATTTAAAAAAAAAAAAGGAAGATAAAAAGATGTGTTTTCAACTTTTTGTTGTTTTCGGTGATTAGGAGTAAATTAGCTGAGCGTTTTCCACATTTCGTTGAAGCAAAAGGATCGTGTGAAAGAATTACATTGAGATCAGCCCTGTCACCTAATCGACTTAGGGTTAATGGCCGAAGTTTTTAGCTTAAATAAAACATCTAAAGATTAAAATGAAAAAAAATACAAGTCAGACACTTAATAATAAGAATACATCAACATACTTTGAAAATCAAGATCTGAAATCAGGCCATAGATAGATAGATAGATAGATAGA
>JBBBDQ010000658.1:0-452500 GCA_037127315.1 Ascarosepion bandense
GCAATATATATATATATATAGATAGATAGATAGATAGATAGATAGATAGATAGATAGATAGATAGATAGATAGATAGATTCTAAACATATACTGTTAAATATAAGAGACAATGGATGTCTATTATGTTTAATCATGAGCCATTCTAAACGTCGTATTTTGGCTTTAATTTCAGTTGAAAATAAAGAAATATTCTCCAACATTGGGATAATTTTTTATTAATTTGTTTCTAAGCTTTCGGCTCACATGAGCCATCTTCAGAGAGGTCACCAAAACGGTAACAGAATAACATCCACCATCACCGACGATTTTATTTTGTGTTGACATAAAACTCCGCTAGGCAACGGCAATAGTTACCAAAAATTAACAAACGCAGTTCGCAAATTTGCAATGCGGTTCTATGACGTCACACCGCGTGATAGCGCGAAATGACAACAGAACCATGTATTCAAATGCAATGTAATATGTTATGGCCAGATTGAAAAGTGATTTTATTAACTGTGGGTTGTTTGGATTTAATGTACATGGCTTCCAATATCTGAAGGTTCTTTTTGTTGTGTGTATGAGTAAGGATTATTGTATTATTGACTAAAATCTATCTGATATTACCTACATGTTTATGTTTTTCTGAGAAATGTTGTTTAATTGTATATATATATAGGTAGGTAGGTAGGTAGGTAGGTAGGTAGGTAGGTAGGTAGGTAGGTAGGTAGGTACGTAAATCAGCCGGATACGCTACTATGGTTTCGATATTTTGAGTTTCGTCAGGCGAAAACAAATCGCCTGACGTAACCATAAAAGTTAAAACCAAAATGTTGTTCCACAGAAGGATGATAAAGATGCCATGAACCGAACATAGGAGTAACGATGAGGTTTTGGAGAGGATAGAAACAAGGAAACTAAGACAACATCAGGAAAAGACAGCTGAAATTCCTGGAATATGTAATGAGGAAGGAATGCTTGATAGAAACTTGATACTAGCAGGTCAGATAGAGGTAAAGATAGGCCGGGGAAAGCAATGCGTGACATACTGATGGGCTTGAGCAAGTGAATGGCAGAGCGGGGTTTAGGTGGAGTAAAAGAGGAAGCAGTCTACGAGCCACTAGAGATAGGGAGATGTAGAAGGCTATGATTGGCTACGTCCTGAAGGGACACGGCAAATGAAAGAGGAAAACGATGTTTTGTCATTAAAGTTCATTTTTCAGTGCTCAGAAACTAAAAAAATTTAATGTTATTTTTTTCTGCAATTCTATCTGTGAAGACCTCTAAATGATTTTCTAAAAATGATGAAAGATCATTTACTTAAGTCAGAATGAAAAATATTCTAATTTGAGAGTCAGATTTGGTGAGCATTGTATTCCAAGACCCCTCGGGATGCTGTAAAGGCTTATTCTACAAAGTGTTGTAAAATATCAACCTGTCACAGTGGTCGGCGCCTTTTTCGGGGATTGTGATGCTTGCTTATCACGAAGTATTAAAACAGACTGGTAAGCAAATTAAGACTTTTATGTGGACTAAATGATAAATTGTATGCTATACTATCGAAAAATGATGTACGTCGTGGTGCAGTGGATATCGGCTTGGAACGAGAAATCGGGAAGCCGAGTTCGAATTCCAGTCGAATTCCTTGCATTCACTTACGCACAAATACCCTTGGGAACGGTATTAATCCGTCTCTTCTCTCCAGTTATGGGTTAAATAATAGTACAGATTGGGTTCTGTAGCCTTGGTCGGCAACCAGTCTACCGCAGAAAGCAATGGCAACCTACTGCGGGATAATCTTCTGCCCAGTCAGTCATGTCTCTTTCGAGATATGATCGCCCAAGCGTGTATTACGTATGGCATTTAACTGACTGACTATAGAAAATCCATTCAAAACCTGTTTGAAAAGAAATGTCTAAGCAATAAACTAGGTACAAAAAGTATCAATATTTTCAAGCCAGAACATCTTGCTCAGTAACTTTCATGCAGCACAAGTGCGAGTTAAGTTCAAATATTGTCTGCGTAAATGTTACAAAAAAGTAATTTTTCACTTGGTAATATGATCCTCAAGGAAGACGATGGAGCAGGATATCTGTCAGTCAGTTAATTGCTATAAGTTATACTCGTTTGGGCGATCATATTTCTTTCGAGACTTTCTCTCCCATGGACCCAACCGAGAGTGATCATTTCTCGACTTGTATTCTGGCATAGCTACAGCATGACTGCATGAACTGTATGTAATATTTCCCTACGCAAATATAATTCTTTTATTTAAACTATAATAAAGTGAATACTCTTAGTTCACATAGAAAATATTTGAGAATTGATGTGGGTGATGTTTACACTGGCGATAATTAATATTCCATTCTTGAGGGGTGAAACTGGCTAATATGCGTGCGTGGAACACAATCCCTCAATCTACGCCTTTTAAGAGAGCAAATTCAGAGATTGTATAATTCTTAATTTGAAATCAGAAATTATTGATTTTGCTCATATTTTGTTAATGAAACTGTTAGCGTTTATTCTGAATTATAACGACCTGACACCAGTTTTTCCATCAGTTTATTTTTAAAAAAATGCGGTCTCGTGAAATGAAGAAGAAAATTAAAATTTGTAACTATGCAGAACATATTTAAAAATAAATTGAACTCATTTTGTGAAAGTCAGGACGCATCTTTAAACAAATATTTTTCCAATCCAAGAAATTAGATATTCACATTATTCTTATAAATTCAGAACGGTGAGTTTGTAGTTTGAGTTTGTGATATGCACTTTAAAGACACGTCAGTGTATTTGTGAGTGTGTGAATATATATAAAATTACTGTTTTATACAAAATTTATGTGAAATTACTGCTTTAAAAGAGTTCTTTCATGCTTTAGTTTTTACATCACAGGTCTGGTTTCCCAGTATTCATTTGTGAACATCTTCATGGTAACAGCTGAGTGAAAAGAGAAAGTTTAGAAGGAAGAAAAGATTTACTATTACTTAACATACTGTTACAATGCCGCCAGTAGTCACGTGAACCAAACTTGTTAGAGATAATACGGTGCCTCATTCTATCAGCAAACAAAAACTCAGAAATCACAAATAGGCGTCTATTGTAATCGGAATTACCTCGCTGGTATACACGGAACATATGAGAAACGATGAGGCTTCGGAGGGGATGGAAATGAAAAGGAAACTAATATTTAACAATAGAAAAAGACAGCTGAAGTTTCTGGGACATGCAATAAGGAGGGAGGACTTGGAGAATCTAATACACACTGGTCAGAGTGAAAGCGAGACAGCGAAAAGCAACGCATAATATGCTTGACAGACTTGAGCAAGTGAATGGTAGAGCGGAGTTTCGGTGGCGTAACAGGAGAAAGTGTGCTAAAAGCCACTAGAGATAGGGCATGTGGCAGACCATGATTGCCTAAGGCCTTACATAGAAGAAAAGGTTATTCTTATGGACTATAACGGCTAAACAGGCTGGTATGGACCAAAGTTAAGTTTTTTTTCTGATATTTGGGAGAAGGTACAAAAGAAACAAAGCCGGCTTTAACCCAGGAAGAAACCTCTGTAGCACAATTCTCAGCAAGAAGGTTAAAAATATCAATTATTGCAGAAGCAGTTAGTACGATCACTCTTTTATATTAGATAAAGCATTGGCAATCATTTTTAGAATCAATTTGATTGATATTTGCATCTTAATTTGAAAGACAGATCGTGAAATAAAGTGATAAGTTTAAGCTTAGATTTGATCTTTTAGACGCTGGGCGCACGTAGCTTGAAACCAAATTTTCTTCAGACAAAAATGGCTTGATTTCCAGTATTACCTAGAATTTAACCTTAAATAACAATTCCCGCTGTTTACTCACTGCCGTCAATTGACGGCCCGACTGAAGTTGCTATAAAAAGTAACTAAATAATTAAAATGAAAGAAAGAGCGAGTGAAAATGAAAAATTATCATTACTGAGAAAATTTGTTGTATATATATAGTAAAATGTCAAAAGTAAGTTTCTGCAAAACTTTCATAATGTTGGAAGTATAATCTGAAATTAGTATTGAAAAAAGTAATGAATTTCTTCCTTGAGATGAGAAAGCTGATTCATATTTTGTTTAATAAGTTTGCAAGGCGATAAAGCCACTAAAACTTAAATGATTACTAAAAGTAAAAGAATCTGAGAAAAAGGAGAGAAGGCAATAAAACTATATTGTGAGTGAGACTATATTTAAATTTTTGAAGATCGAAGTTAACTGAAAAACAACTGGAAGAAATTTTTACAATCGAGAAGTGCAAGTGAAGAGACTGTTACGATAGAACTTATACTTATGTCTTGCAATTTCAACCTAGCTGACAACCTGGTACTAATAAACAAATTGTTTGTATTTTTTCTTTTTTTTTTTCTTTTTTTGAGGGGGTTTTCTTTTCTTTTCTTTTTTTGTTTTTTTTTTGTTTTTTGTTCTTTCATTTATTTTATTTTTCGCTGGAAAGATTTAATTTCTTTTTGTCCGCTATTTGAAAAAGAACGCTTGACAAAATTTACACAGACATGATTGTAATGCGATACTTGTTGGCGTGAATTCAAAACGAGACACGAAGACGCATGATGGCGCCGGATAGCATTTGATTTCAGAAATAATAATAACAAAAGAAGAATGCCATTTTTTTTTCTTCCACACTTTGCCCATTCACCGCTCTATGAATTTTTTCCCATTATTCAAGAACCGATATTTTAGCGATAACTTCTTTTGTCCTCTTCAACCCCAGGCTGAGACGAATCAAGAAAGCGCGTCACGAGTTACCAGATCTTTCTTCGTCATATCCGTTAAGTCATAGCATTTACGAACTTAATGAAGACACATAGTTGATTGAGCGCGCGAAAACCATCGCGTTTCGCGTGAGCCAGTCAACTATTTATTTTAATTGGAGGCCATCTTGAGAGAATATTCGTAAATATGTCCCAGAAGCACATTCTTATGGCGGTGATAGATCGTTTCTGATGAGGAGGAGAAATCAATCTCAGGCAAAGTGAGGAAGGAAATGATACGTTGGATAATCAGTACGTGAAAGGAATGGAAATGGCAGAACGGATCATTGGTAAAAACAACACATTGAACACAATCATGTTAGGAGTTGGAATTTCCATCGTTAGAATAATTCTTATAAATGAGACGCAGGTATGCAAATCCTTCTTCTTCTTCTTCTTCTTCTTCTTCTATGCGCCATCAGCATTCAGGATGTGGCAGATCATGACTCTCCTCTTCTTCCAATCCTTTGTAGCTTCTAATTAAATAATGCTTGCGGTTTATCGCTCTCAGTCCCTGTCCTACCATTCATTTTCACAAGCTCGTTAGATAGAGCGCCGTTTGCTTATCTTGTCTTCATACTGTCGTATGAGTGTCAAATTCTCCAAACCAACTTTCTACATTATGCGTCATAGTAATCTAAACTTTCGCTAACTGTATTTGTTCTTTTCATTCCGGTTTCCTTAAAACTTTATTCCTGCTCGTATGTCTTGGTCAGGGTATTCGAAGCATCATTCTCTAAAACCACTTCTCTGCATCATCATGTTTCCATTTCATCCACTATTCACTAACATATAGAAGAACGGACAAACCTTGCCAGAAATCGGTAGGAGACTGATAGAGAGATAATTAGAGGGTCTGAGGGTTCTCCAGAGTTCTTAAAAACAGGAACCAAAAGAGGGCGAAGCTGCATGGCATGGAAAGGGTTAGGGATAAAAGTGAAAAAGAAATCTATCAGTGAGCCGAGTTTACTCATTGAATTTCTCTGGAAAGATTTTAGAATCAAAAGCTCCTATAATTATAGAAAGAGTAGTAATTGATACTAACAAAGTTTTCTTATTTTATGATGTCGTAACTACTATCTTCAGTTACTTTTCTTGTCTTGCTTTCCAACATCATTTTTTGGCAGTTTTTGTTAATATTTCTTGCACCTGCAACAACAGAAAAAATCATCACTCCTTTCTTTGTTTCTAACGATATTTTCCTGTTTTTTTATACATTGCTTATTTATTTAAAAAAAAAAACATCTTAAGATCTTCCGAAACGCCTTCATATTTGATGTCACATTTTACATCGTGTGTAGTTTATCTCTTCTCAAATAGTCCAGTATTACTTTTCCTATTTTCCATTCGCGTCTTCGACTGTCTTTTTTGCAAACGAACATGCGTTCTATCTTCTTAAAATTTGTTATGGTGCCCTATCTATAGGAATGGACTCTTCCTCCCTCAATAAATAATAACCCGAGTGACTTCCGGGGATGCAGCTCTGAAACAGTCTAGAGGCCACAACAACTTGGCAACAAAGATTCCCCACAACACAATTGATGATTACATTTTCACACCGTTTTCTATCACTATCTTGTCTACGATTTCCAACAGAACAATTTTCATTACAAAAAATAGCAAATATTGCCGACATAATAAATGAAAAAATAAGTCAGTCATATGTATATGTGTAAGATGCGTTGAGTGACATTTTTTATACGTCCTTTCTAGAGTCCAGGCTTAAAGTAAAATTGATCAACAGATGGGGTTTATTACGTTTTATATTCACGGGACATACTAAAAGCAAAAACAAAATTCACAAGCTTTTGTAAATGGAGGACACAGCAATATCTGGATCTATAGTAAGGAAGAAAATATTATTTAGTGTTTCAATGGCTAGAATTTGTGAGGAGCCATGATCGCCCACGTCCTGAAGAAGAACAACATGTAAAAAAAAATGGTAGTAAGAGTAAACGAGCCGTTGCTTTTACGATGCAAAAAACTCCTTTGACTAGAATGCAGTTTAAAGCGAAGAAATACAAAAGTTTACTCTGCCTTTCACTATCGTCATTAGAAGACATTTTGTAATGACGCATTATTTTTTTTTTTCTGATTAAGTGATTCTGTACCCCAAGCCATTCAACTGATGGCTACCTTTTAATAGAAGAGGAGTGGTTTTAGTAGCTATCAAAAGGGAAAAAGGAATTATTAATGATAGAATTAGAAGACAAAGGCATTGTAACAATTAAAATTCAAATAAAAATTCCTCAGAGCAAAGACAATATTACACACCAATCGAAATTCATTTTTCCTCTTGGTCATTGAACTTCTCTGGAAAGATTTTAGAATCAAAAGCTCCTATAATTATAGAAAGAGTAGTAATTGATACTAACAAAGTTTTCTTATTTTATGATGTCGTAACTACTATCTTCAGTTACTTTTCTTGTCTTGCTTTCCAACATCTTTTTCTTGGCAGTTTTTGTTAATATTCATTTTTTTTTTTTTTGCACCAGCAACATCTGCTAACTTTGATGTCGAATCAAGTAGGAGCAAGGCTCGTAAATGCTTTAGCTCTCTTCTATATTCTTCTTGATTCTAGTTATAATACCAACTGAATAGTTTTAATTTCTCCGCTCATTTAAAATCTATTTATTTTTATACTTATATTTTTCTACGTATCTCTTGTTAACTATTTAAAGGTCGCCAATAATGACGATATATTTGGCATTTCCATCTCCATGCTTTCACTTCTCTATCAGCATTCAGATATTTTCCAGCCTCTCGGTCTCTTTCAAATTTATTCAGTCGTTTTCTGAAACAACTATGTCTACTATATCATCAATATAACTCTTTCTCTACCACTTCCTTTCCTCTCCTGGCTGTTCCATACTAGACAGAATCTGAAACAATATAGACAAGGCCATCATTTCATATCATCCGTTCGCTAGTATATTTGTGTTCGATGAATGTAATGCCCACCACGCCAATTGGCTGGATAACTCTCTCACAGATCTTACTAGTGTCTATACCATGAACTTTTCAATGACTCAATCTCTTACACAAGTGGTGGATTTCCCCACGCGTTTCCCCAATAGCGCTAATAGACTCGGCTCACTGATAGATTTCTTTTTCACTTCTATCCCTGACCCTTGCCATACCATGCAGCTTCGCTCTCTTGTAGTTCCTGTTTTTAAGAACTCTGGAGAACCCTCAGACTCTCTAATTATCTCCCTATCAGTCTCCTAGCGATTTTTGGCAAGGTGTTCGAGGCTATTATAAATGATGAAGTGGTTCAACATCTCTCAGCCCACAGTATGGTTTCCGCTTCGCCAGGTCTACTTCTGATATTCTAACGACCGTCACAGAGTATATATATATATATCAGGCTCTCTATAAGAAAGAAGAAACTCGAGCTGTTTCCCTTGATATCTCCAAAGTGTCTCACATGTTGGATTTCGGTGCAAGCTACAGGACTATGGTATAACTGGACACATGTTTGATCTAATTCTATCGTTCATCTCAAATCGCGTAATGAAGGTAGTATTGAAAGGGCATGCTTCCAGATCTTATCATACGAACGCGGGTGTTCCTCAAGGCTCTATTCTAGGTCCTACACTTTTTCTGATCTTCATCAACGATCTCCCTGATGTAATCAGATCCCAAGTAGACATCTACGCTGACGATATCACCATTAACTTCCGCCTCCTTAAGAAATCTACCGAGGCTGACAAAGCAAACTTCGCTGCAGATCTTTAAAAGAACCTACAGTTTGTAGTGAACTGGGGTAAGAAACGGTTCGTAAATTTTAATATTTCCAATACGAAGGTACTATTCTTTAACCACTATAGACTATCTCTACTACGCCCCTATCAGCATGGATTAGGTTAATCTTCCTGCACCTCCTCGGCCCAACTCTCTCAGCCGACTTCATGTGGAACGACTACATGGAATCCATAGAATAGATACATCTGCTGCTAGGAAGGTCGGCTTAATTTGCTCAGGAGGTTTTTCTCGTCTGAATCCATCTTGCACATATGCAAATCTACCATCCACCTGAGCATTAAATACTGCTGTCACATATGATCGGGTTCTCCTGCTATTCAGCTTGGTGTTCTTGACAAAATCCAGAGAAGAATCTGCAATGATGTCGATCCCGATCTGGTCCCTTTCTCGCCGACTTCTGTTTCTTCTACAAATACTTCTCCGACAAGCTTAGCTCCCTGGTGCCCCCTCTGCATGAATTTACTCAGGTTACGAGTTTACAGTGAAACCAATCAAATGTGACCGCTACTTTTACTTTTATCAGCTTCTTGTCTCGCATTTTCCGCCTGTGGAACTCATTTCTGTACACTTACTTTCCTGATAGCTACAATCTCTAAGGGTTTAAATGCAATGTCAATTGCCATCTCTTATCTCCTTGACTGCCACCCTTTCCCCGAAAGTCCTTGTATCTTGTTCTTCTCCCTTTCCATTCTATTCTCACGCAGCTCTCTTCACACCAATGTACCCATCCTTCTCGTAACTATTCTCTGACACCCCCTGTGACATGTTCCTCTTTCTCAACTCTCTCCGCTTACGTAACCTCTTGCGCTCCAGTAGTAACAGTGCCTTGCTTGGGATGAAGATTATAAGGTTTAAAAATTATATATATATATATATATATATATATATATATATAAGTACCTCCACTAAATCGCAGAAAAACGGCATGGTATGAAGAAAAAAGGTCCCAATACTAAATAAAAGTGTTTATGTTATTCTTAAGAGAAAAGGTCGAAGTATTCTTTAATTATTTTTTAATTCTTACTAAGAAAAATTTGAAATTTTGTTTTTTGTTTTGTTTTGTTTTTTGTTTTTGTTTTTTGTTTTTTTTTGTTTTTTGTTTGTTAGCGGGTAGCTAAATTGTTACGAGTGTTTACAATAGAAAATTAAATATTACGTAACTCAGTTTTTTTTCGGCGACAAACATTAATTTGGAAATTTTTGCAAAAATCAAATAATTGTCGGATTTTAATTAAACATTTACAACTTATTCAGAAATAAATGAAATTATTTTTGAATTTTTTTAAAATATTGCTAAAAATATTTTTTACAGCTGTTACCCGCCTCCACATAAATTCATGAAATTTAAAAAAATTGAATTTTGTAGGCAAAATTGGTTTTATTAGTTAAACGCAGAATTCATTAAGGAATGAAAATCATGTATTTTTTTTCAACCATTTGTCCTCTCCTTCCAAAAATGGGCTCCCAATAGTAAAATAAAAAATGCCATAAGTCAGCTTCCAGTTTCTTCCAAGCTTTCTAAATATTCACAATAAAATGGCGGAAGAAAGTTTATTTTGCAAGACTTAGTATTTGTGCTGCCATCTGTTTCGGGATCGTTCTATGATTGTTTCTACAGCCACATCTGCCACGTAGCCGCCTTTTTTCACTATAATTTATGCCCTTTCTTTTAACTGCATATCTTTATATTCAATTAGCCAAAGAACTTGCATTTCTGTCTTGTCAAATCCGTTTGTTTTCTTGTCAAACTACAATATATTCAGAGAGCCTACCATGAGACGTTGATCAGCAACGCTCGTCAAAACACGTGATCGCTTTGTTTGATGCACACGAGGGTTCCATTATTGTCTTCCCGACTAGCTAGTCTTAAACATACGATGTCTGTATGAAAAGTAACGAGACTAGTGTTACAAAAAGTTTAGAGGAAGGATTCTTCTTGGATGCCCTTCACCTCCGTCGATACGGTCATCAAAGCTGATCCCCTTGATAATTCCTCTTCTGCTTGGGTACAAGAAAGCAGTTACATGAAGTAATATCAGCTGAATAAGAAGATTGTTTCAGTTCGGAGACGTTCTTCCGGTTAGAAACTGCCGGATGCAAAGGGCGTCATGAGCAATTACATTATTGCGGTGAAGCAGCCACGATTTGTCCGGCCACAATTCTTGTCTCTTCTCGCGCGCTGAGCAAAACAAACGCCACAGGATCTCTTTAAATACTTGCTGTTTGATCATTTGGTCCTGTGGGAAGAACTCATTGTGAAGAACAAATACGTACCGTTACTTTTCAGACATACCTTGTACTTCGATATCTTTATTCTCACTTAATATATATATATATATATATATATATATATATATATATATATATATACAAATGAATAAAGTTCAAAATATAAATTTAAAACAGTGCTCAATATAGAAATAGAGCAATGATTATTTATTACAAATTATACTTTAGAACATGTACAAACTACAATCTATTACAAAATTGTAAATTATGTTTTGACATTGAAAGAACAATTTTTCATCAGGTAGTTAGTAACGATTGTAATAAACGTTATTTTTTAAAAGAAAATTTCTGAAAATTTAGTTCCTTTTATTCGTAAAATGTTTCGTACGAGATAAAGAGGAGAATAAAGATGAAAAATAAAAAAGAGGAAAGAGAAGGACAGAGGAAATAAAAACAAAAAGGAAAACAAGAGAGAAACAATCAAACAAACAAACGAGAGGAAAGAGCCAATGAAAAACGGCTTTTTTATTTCTCTTTTTGTTTTCTCATCTTTCTATCGTCTTTACCTCGTACGAAAGATTTTGCCAATAAAAGGAAGTGAATTTTCATTATTTTATTTTTTAAAAATTACGTTTATTACCATCATTACTAACTACTTGATGAGACATTGTTCTTTCAATGTCGAAACAAAATGTTCAGTTTTGTAGTAGATTGTACTTTGTAAATGTTCTAAAGTATAATTTATAATAAATATATATCTAAACTTATTTATAAATGGAACTTTGTCTGTGTGTGTATATGTGTGTGTATGTGTGTGTGTGTGTCCGTTAGCTATAGACTCCGAAACGGCTGAATCGATTTTCTTTAAAATTTACACTGTTGTTCTATAATTGTCTGCGAGTGTTCTTAGCTAGGTTTTGTGTTGAAGTATCCCCGATAGATATCAAAAATCGGTAATCGAAAAAATCGGGTTATAGAAGGAGTGATCTGATTTTAATCAAATTTGATACACTCATAGACAAAGACATAAGAAACGATATTCAGATGTTACAAGGTTGCAGTTCTTACAATAGTGCAGAAAATCGATAATATATATATATATATATATACATATATAAAAGGCAAGATGTTTGTGTGTGTGTGTGTCTGTATTTTTTTCAGCCCTTTTATTTTAGTTTTTGCTTCAGGTTTGTCTCTAAGTAGGTATAATTGTAGTTCTTAGCCTCAGCCATGATACCATTTACTCAGAGGACTTATTTAGCCTTCAAAATTCAGTTTACGACGAAAAAACTTATTTGATATCGATATGAGAAAATCAAAATTTGACTTACATCCATTCATTTTTCTTTCAGTCTATGGTTTCGCTTTAAATGGAAACAACTATTGCTTTTTAGCTTTTCGTGCCAACATCCAAAGAGTCTGAACTCCAGGACCATGGATTAGTTTTAAAGCTATCAATACACCCGAGCAACGCCGGGCTATACTGCTAGTATGTATATAATTCATAATGGTAATTGATAAATTGTACATTTTTAAAATGTTATCTCTCTCTCTGCTCCCCTCTCTTTCTTTCCCACACTCTCTCACTCTCTCATATGCACACGCATATACACACAAATATACATAGAGTTCTTTAAAGTGACTATGAAAAATAACATTTAGTTATCACTGCCTTGTTAGACGTTGTCACACATATACAGTTTGCATACTGGCTCACTAAAGATAAACTTTTTTTTTAATCATTTCACCCCGGGCAAGGCGTAAATGCCACTGATGTGCGGGGGGGGGGGGGCTATATAAAAAGAAAGAAAATTAATTAGAGGAGGGAGAAGAGGATTGCAAACCAATTAGAAAGAAGCAATAGAAAGATGAAAATGCAGGTGTGATGACAGTTGCAAGGGGGGAGAGAAAGGGAAGGATATACGGGGTGGGGGAAGGGCTAGAGTCAAGTGGTTAATAGATGAGTATTGACATTACATTTAAATTTCTGGAGGTTGTAGCCGTCAGGAAAGCAAGAATATGGGAACGAGTTACTTGGGAACGATAACGGTAATAGGCCATACTCCATCTGCTTTACAACAATGAACATTTTACTAACACATCGTATTAATGATGCAATGCTACTAATGTGGGTACTGATAAAATGTGCCATTTGTTGATACTCATTAAAATTAATATTTTCCTTATTATTATTATTATTATTATTATTATTATTATTATTATTATTTCCAAGACGAAAACGATAATCTGAAATTAGAGCGAAAGTAGTGATGGCATATCCAATAAAACCATCATAAAACCTCAGAAGGTGGTATTATTAAAATCTAAACTGTCCAAATATCAAAAATGATGAATAATTTTTTTTATAAACGTTTCACCCCAAGCAAGGTAGTACTACCACTGGTGTGCAACGGGCTACATAAGAGGAGAGCGAAGAGAAAAAGGAACAGATTATATGGGGTATCGAAGAATGGGTAATAGAAGGATGGCAATATTGTTGTGAAGACAGTCACATGTAAGTAGAGCGAAAAGGGAGAAGAACAAAATACAGAGAGTGTCGGGAAACGGATAAGAAAATAATGGAAGTCAAAGAGATAAGAGATAGCAATTGAAGTAACATTTAAATTCTTGAAGATTCTAGCTATCAGGGAAGCAAGTATATGGAATGAAGTTCCACAGGCGGGGGGTGCGAAAAAAGAATCTGATAGGCTGCATTTGACTGTTTTGACCGGAAAAGAGTGGGAGCAGAGGTGTCAGTCTAGTAGCTCGATTAAACTCGTGTAGAGGGGACCTCAGGGAACTAAGCTCATTGGAGTAGAAACCGTGAAAATATTTGTAGAAGAGACAGAGGGAAGCCGCATCTTGTCGGTGAGAAAGTGACTAAAGTCAAGTTGTCAGGTCGGGAGTGATCACATTGCAGATTCGCCTTTGGATCTTGTCGATAACCCCGAAATGAACATTTGACGGAACATTTGACAGATGAACAGCCCGACCAGATATGGCAACAGTATTCAATTTACGAGCCATTTCTTGCCATGATCAACCACAGATTGGAGGTTCTTTTCAAGATCAACAGCGTGGCTAGCTTTGTCAGCCTTGGCAGATATCTTATTCAGGCGGGAACAAATGGTGATGTCGTTAGGGCAAATGTCTATTTGAGATCTGATTACAACAAGTAGATCGTTGGTGAAGATCAGAAAAAGAGTAGGAGCTGAGAAAGAGCCTTGAGAGGCACTCGCGTTCGTATATGATCTGAAAGCATGCCTGGTCAATACTACCTTCATTATGCGATTTGATATGAACGATTTGATTAAATCAAGCAAATGCCCAATTATAGGATAGCCTGGTAGCTTGCGTAGAAAGCTAGCGTGCCAGACACTGTCAAATGCTTTGGAGATATCCAGGGCAACAGCTCGAGCCTCGCCGTTCTTATAGAGAGATCGGTATATATATTCGGTGATGGTCGTTAATGAATCAGTAGTAAACCTGGCGAATCGGAAGCCATACTGTTTGTCGGACAATAGGCTGTGGGCTGTGAGATGTTGAACCACTTCAGCATTGATAATAACCTTGAACACTTTGCCAAAAATAGGTAGGAGGCTGATATGACGATAATTAGAGAGGTTTGAGGATTCTCCAGAGTTCTTAAAAACAGGATCCACAGAAGAACTTCTAGTAGGCAGGAAAGCAAAAAACAGAAAGGCAGTAGTTGGAGCGTTTGGAGAGAACAGAGGAAAGTTCAATAACACATCTTTCTTCATGACAATGACTTGAATTCTGTCAGCTCCGCTCGGTTTATGGGGATCAAGATTTGAAATTATGTCCAAGACCTGTTCACTCAGTTAATCCTCAGTCCTATGTGGAAATTCGATTGCAGATACTTTAGACAAATGTGAAGTTCGGGGTGAATCTGCAAGCAAAGCACTCGGCTTTGTCCACTGTGGCTGTGAGGAGCTCAAATTGATTGATTAAAGGAGGCGTGGAGGATTCGGTGTTGTTTAACATACTTTTGCAGAGTCGCCGGTAGTCTTTGGAGCTGAACTTGTAGGTTGCTATAAGCTGCTTCATTCTATCAGCAAACAACAGCTTAGCATCATTTAAAATATTCTTGCTCTCATTACGAGCAGAGACAAAAGACGCCTATTATAATCAAACTAGTGGCTCCGATAAAGTCCAAAGAAGTGATTCTTGTGAACAAGGCGGCCGAGCAAGCAGGAGAGAACCAGTGGAACGGATGCGGTTTAAGTCGGAACGTCTTGACTGGAATGAAAGCACCGATGCCAGCTTTCACCTAGGAAAAGACCTCAGAGACGCAGTGTTTGGTAAGCAGTAAGAATTCTACTGATAGATGGTTCCTAAGTGAGTCGGGTGGCAAGAGATATTAACGGAAACCACATCCGTGTTAGAAAAGACAACAGCTTTCTTGAAAACACTTAAACCGACACCCCACACACGCCAAAATAACGGACAGAAATGGTTGGGGAGAGGAGGGAAGGGAATTATAGCAATTAATTTCAAAACAGAGGAAAAAAGTAGAAAGAAGGACACAGATGGGCGACAAATGTTAGTATACTAGAGACAAATAGTCAAATTCATTTCAATTTGGAAAATTGCCAGTTAACATAACTTTAATCCGAATTTAACACGGATAATTGGAAGACGACGCAATGAGGAAGGAGGGCCTGGAGAATCTGATACTAACAGGCCAGATAGAGGGAGAAAGAGACATAGGAAAGCAACGGATAACATATTTAAAGGACCTAATCGGGTGGATGACAGAACGAGGATTGCACGGTGTAACAGGAGAAGGCGTGCTCAGAGCCACCCGGGATAGGGAAACGTGGAAAGCCATGATTACCTACATCCTGAAAGTACAGGGCACATAGAAGAAGAAGAAATTAAAATTACCTTTTAAAATTTGGCAACTTCGAAGAAAAACGTTCGGCTTGAGTGAAATGACAACAGCTTTCTGTGAAACATTTATTCGCAGAGTGCCATTGTTATAATGTTATAACAGATTTACCGGAAAAAAAGAAATGTTAGTGGAGAGGAGGAAGGGTAAGAAAGACACTCTAGTGAAATCATAGTCGTGAATTTCAAAATATAGGGTACGGAAATCGAAAATAGCATAGGCTGCGCTTGAAGTGGTTTTGTCCAACATCGCAAGATACTACAAAACCGAAATATTAACACAAGAAGCTAGTTTTTAAATAGCCTCGTCAGATCTGGATTCCCACCCGGATATCATGCATGGCGTCTCCTTCAGAAATGCCTAATCTATCAGATATATACAACCTTTTTTTCTCAGACCAATGATTAAAAACGGTTTCAAGCCTATGAATCATTCATAGAAAAGATCTTTCCTTAACTTTTTAAAACGGGCGTTAATCACAACAAAAAGTCATCACTTGGACTCTTCCAATAGTAGCCGCTAAAATAGATAAAATATGACTAGAATAGAAAATAATAATATAATTGGCATTCCACAGTACCTTTAACAAAAGGTTAGAAAGGAAATGTCTGTCAATACTAGAAAGGGTAATAACAAAACTTGAGAAGTCTATTTTCCTCAAAAACTGTTTTAAAAGAAAAAATATTAATTGCAACCAAGACTAACGAACATTTCCTGTGTTGAAACAGCAAACTCACCATTACTGTTACCATGAGGAACGTTTTCTTGACATTTAGTTAGCCTCGTAATTGATTATTGCTTCTTCGTGGTTTGTTTTTGTTTTTTGTTTTTTGTTTTTTATGGCAGAAAACATACAAATAAATGATGGATTAAATTCTTTCCTTAAAATATTTTAGTTTGTTATTTGTAGTGACAAAAATTTGTCCAATTAAGAGAAGTTATCGGATTTGCAATGAATAATTGCTTTCGTTAGTTTTTTTTTATATATAATTTCATAAGCGAAGTTTGAATGTCAAGATAATTATGTTTTATAAAATATCAACCACAAAAAGAAAATGCAGTCCTGTTCTTTTAATGTATGAATTATTTTACTGCATTAATATAATCACATGTTGAAGAATAGTGACGATGAAAAAAGAAAGCAAGAAGAAGAAGAAGAAGAAGAAGAAGAAGAAGAAGAGCAACAAAGAACAGCAATAACAATAAAATTAGGTAGAAACGAAGTAGAAGGAGAATGAAAGTATGCGGCAAGAATAGTAATAACAACGGAAGTACGGGTGAAGAACAACAAGGACAAAAATGACGTTGAAATGAATAACAAGAAGAGTACGTGAAAATGAACAAAAACAATAACAAAGGCAAGCGAAAAGACGTTTAAAAGAAAAACAGAAAGAGTAGGCAAGAACAGCAACAAAATCTATGGAAAGAACGACAACAAGAGTACATGGAAAAGAACAAAAAAAAACAGAATATCACGTGCAAGTGAAAAAGAATAACTTCATCAACAAAAGTACGTGGAAAGAATAACAACGACAAAAGTACAGGTAAAAGAACAAAAGTACATTAAAAAATACAAAAAAAAAGTACGTGGATTGAACAACAGCAAAAATTTGTAGAAACGCACAAGAAAAATACGTGGGAAAAAACTTCATTAATAATAAAAAAAAATAGAAATGATTACTTCAGAAAATACAATAAGCGGGTTTTTCTATTCTACAGATATTCGTATAGAAAATAACTTTGGACAGAGAAAAAATTAAATATAACATATGATACGAAGAGAAATATTTTGCAAAATTGTTAGTAATCTCTCTTCATTTCCTCCCACCCCGCAAAGGCAATAAAAGAGGAAGGATTACGGGTTGTTGACAAAAGGCGATTCTCCACCATTAGTAAATGAATTCAAACTGTAGAGCAGACTTTAGTTATCAGCAGAAGAAACAAAGAAACAGAAGTACTAATTCTTTCCCTCACCAAAAAAGAAACAACGGCTTTTTGTCTAAGGCACTGATTCTCGACCACTACGCCGTGGGACACCCATGTGCCGCGCGATCTTCGTAAGTGTGCCGCAAAATATTGTCACGGCATACATGCGTGTGTGGATACTTCGATATGGTGTAATGGTTAGCAAGCTCATCTCGCGAGAATAATTGCGACTAAGTAGTGAGTTCGATCCTTACTGAGTGCTCTATACTTCGGCCTTGTGCCACATCTAAGCTACGCTTTGAAAAGCACCATATATATGTGTGGACGTAGTAATGACACAGCTAGTATTTGAATAAATGAACAAGTATTAAACTGTTTTTGCAAACAATTCTTTTCACTATTCTTCGACTGTTATTTTAAATACTTTGTTAATTTTTAAAAGTAATAATATTCATTTTTAAAAAGTATTTTTATTTTCAAACTTTAACTTTTACAAATGTTTCTTTACTTGAATAAATTAATATTAGTATTTGTCTATATTTAATGATATATCCAACGTCTATATCCACTGGACTATGTGTCCTTAAGGACACTGTCCCAGTGGTTATATATGTTGGTTAGTTCCTGTGACTTGACCCAAAGTGTTGTGAGTTCAATACCAGGCTACAGTAGTGGTGAACAAATGACTTGCAGTGTTAGAGGGAGATAACTTATGACTGCCAGAAGAGACTCTACGCAAAGAATGGAGATCATATACTCCAATGATTGTAATAAAGGGTTCGGTTCGAAATTCCTAGCACCTGAAGAAGGCCGAAACGTCGTACGAATGGCAACAAAGTCCGAATAATGTAAATACTGTAAATTGATATTAATCTTTTTTTCATACAAATGTATTTAAGATTCTTTGTTTAATTCAAAATTTATAATTTTATTTCATAACATTTAAATGTATACCCTTTAAAATTTTGCTAAGTATACCGTAACTATATTTTCATTTGCTTCTCAGTGTGCTGTTGGTTGAAAAGATTGCGAAACACTGATCTAGTGACTCCTTCAATACTTCTTTTAAAAAGAAGGCTTTTCTCCTTAACTTGAAAGGACATGCATTTTTCTGTTAATCTATCTAATCTAATCTAAAATTATTTATAAATCGAACTTTGTCTGTGTGTGGGTGGGTGTCTGTGTGTGTGGCTGTGGGTGTGTGTATCCGTTACCTATAGACTCTGAAACGGCTGAACCAATTTTCTTGAAAATTTACACAGATGTACTATAAGCATCTGCGAGTATTCTTAGCTAGGTTTTGTGTCGAGTTACCCTCGATAAATATCGAAAATCGATAATCGAAAAAATCAGGTTATAGAAGGAGTGGTCCGATTTTAATCAAATTTGATACACTCATAGACAAGGACATAAGAAACGATATTCAGAAGTTTCACTGTTGCAGTTCTTACAATAGTGCAGAAAATTTGATATCGATACCAGGAAATCAAAATTTGACTTACATCCATTCATTTTTCTTTCAGTCTACGGTTTCGCTTTAACTGGAAACAACTATTGCTTTTTAGTCTTTCGTGCCAAAGTCCAAAGAGTCTGAGCTCCAGGACCATGGATTAGTTTTAAAGCTTTCATTACACCCGAGCAACGCCGGGCTATATACTGCTAGTCATAAATAAACGTCTCTTTATGTCTGAGTGTTTCTTCGTTATTTGAATTAACTGTTTCTGTTTTACTCGGACCCCCATAAAATTTTATTATTTGTTTAATCTTTCATCAAATTCTCGCCTTCAAGTTTACCAAATATCTGGTTAATCTTTAAAATAATCTGATTTATCACACAACACAACAAATCATTTGTTCATTTTTAGCTGCTAAATTCTTTTACGACAGATTCCACAATTTTAACAAATATCTCCTAATCAGTGAATTTGGTGAAGAATTGGTTATATCCAGAAATTTATATTCATTAAATTTCAGAATGTGGAATTAATAAATACAAACATTCAAATACATCTGTGTATGGATCAATTACTACGGATTTGGTATAGATGATATGAAAAATGAACCCTGACTAGGACACAAAACCGTAAGAAATAAAACTAATAAATTAATATAACAGTTCTAGTGATGCTCTTAAATAGTTTCATCAGATCGGGACTATATATGGATCATATAGCGTTGAGTTTGTTCAGAAATATCTAACCTATCAGCTATTATCAGCCAGTTAAGGACCGTACGTGATACACGTTTGGGCGTTCATGTCTCGAAAGAGCAGTAAACTGGTTGCCAAACAAGGCTAAAGAACCCAATCTGTACTGCTATTTAACTCTTAGTTGGAAATAGAAGAGACAGATTAATGCCACAAAAACAAACGTATTTGAGCCTAAATTAATTCAACGAAAATTCGAACTCGGCTCTCCAATTTCTCGTTATTATATCCTCTGCACCACAACACACCTCCAGTTACACAAGAACGCTTTCACAGATCAATTATTAAAAACTGTTTCAAGTGAACAAATCCTGTAGATCTTAAAGAAACACAAATAACTTTACCAGATGGTAAAAATTACATCATCGAATACTTCCAGCAGTAGAAATAATTAAAATGTATAGCTTATCTAACTAAAAAGAAAATAATTCCATAATCAAGATGTTGGCTGTCAGTTCTATCTTAACCAAAGGGTGCTGGCTTTCCACACAACTTTAAATAAAAGGTTTGGTAGGAGACTCCCATTAATACTAAAAAAAACTGACAACAGCTAATGGACTTGAGAAATCTAAGATCTTGTACATCTGTATCAAGAGAAAGATTTTATAAATTTGAACCCCCAGAGAGGGTAACTGATCGGTCAATGAATATCGAATGTTTCCTTATAAGTAAACAGTTAATATTACTATTATCCTCACCATTATATAATCTTTAGTTATCATATTTTTAAAAGTATTCTTTAACTGACAGACTCAAACTCTACAAAAGTTTCGTATTTTGAATGAGTCATGGGTATTTTACAGGCCCAGAAATGTATTTGCCTTTTTACTCACCTTGAAAACTTTCTGAAGAAAAGTTGTCTTCAGTTGATAACTACAGTCAATAATTCGATTTTGATAAGAAGGATGCCAAAGATGATGATAAATAATTATGATGATAAAAACTTCAAATACGACTAAGCAATAAACCCGAATCACGGTCGACACTTATCTCAGTCTCTGGGCGACTGGCATTTACTTGCAATTGAGGCTAATTTTCATACCCTGCAGTTCACGAAATGAGAATGATAAAGACTTGTATTGTGTATCGACTTAGACTTAGAAGGCAACTTATGCCTGAAATAGCCTTGGTGCGCCAGAAGATATGATTCAATGGGTCTGACTCCGCAGACAGAAGCGATCGGCTATTGAACTGAATAAAGGAGGAAAGAACTTTTAATTCGTTGCAGCGCTTTCTCGATAATTGGCGAGAACAAACCTTGTTCTTATGATTCTCGGCGCACACTCGCCACTTCGATCGCTTCCTCTGATTTTTTCCTGATTTTTCTGCTTCTCTTTCCCCTCTCTATTCAATTTTCCTTCTCTCTTTGCAAATCTTTCTCTCTACCAACTTCTCTCTTCACTTTCCCACACTTATTTCTTACCATTTTTCCCTCTCATTCTTCTTTGCTGCCGTTTTCCTTTTATTTCTCTTTTCAACTCTCTCTCTCTCTCTCTCTCTCTCTCTCTCCTTCACTCTTTTTTCTCTTTATTTTCACTCTCTTCCTCTTTCCACTCTTATTCCGTGCATTCTTATTTTTCCGTATCGTTCCCACTCTTCCTCCCCTATTCTTCACTCTCCTTCTCATTCCTACTTTTCATCCCTCTTTCCATCACTTCTCTCTTTTATTGCTTATGTTTTCTCTCTATCTCCCTCATTTTCTTATTTTCTCAGCTACTCTTACTTTCTCGCTGTTTTCTTCTTCCTCTCTATTTTTACTCGTTTACCTTCTCTCTCCAAATGTTCCCTTTACTCACACATTCTTATTCCGTTTCTTACTCTGTATCTACCTCCTACATTTTTTTTTATTTTCTCTCCCACTCATACTTTCTATCCAATTTCTCCCTCTCTTCTTCCTTCTCCCTCTCTTTCCTTCTTTTCCTCGATCCCTCCCCATTTTTTATCTCTCTCCCATATTTTCTCATTTGCTCTACTACTCAAGCTTCCTCTTTTCTTCTTTTTATTCTCCAATATATTTATTACTATTTCTTTAACAACATAAAATTTAATGCAGTATTGGGTTCTCTCTTAAAAAAATCGCTTGATATTAAACATTTTATTCCTCCGTCTGCTTTGATATCAGATCAGGATAACATCCGTGTTGATTAATTACCATCTCTATCAACTTCATTTTTTTATCAATCTATAATTTCTCTTCACTCTCCTGTCTAAACACACACCACATATAGATATATATATATATATATATATATATGTGTGTGTGTGTGTGTGTTTATGTGTGTGAGTGCGTGCGTGTGAGTGTGTGTATCATTAATGAATCCTCTACTCAACCATTCATTCAAAGCTGTTCATGTTCTTAAATAGATCAAAACATGAAAATATAAGTTATTTTGGGTTATTGAAATAAGGAGAACATTAAACAGTGTTTTTCTTTGAGTTTTGTGAATATCGATGTGGTGTTGAAAGTATCAAACAATGAGAGCCGATCATAAAGTAATGTCTGCTCTAATTAAATTTTAAATGTATTAATCCAAATTCTTAAAGCATTTTAGCTATAGACCATAAAGTGTATCGAACTACAAGGAAAAAGTTGTAGTTAGCTTCTCGTTCGTTACCCATAAACCTCTTTCAAAATAACTGTCCCTCTTGATACACGTTGAAAGCAGAGAGCTATCAAATAATTTTTGACTCGGGAGGGAAAACAGAGACACATATTCAGTGTGGGTTGTGAATGCTTATGGAAACGCAGCACAGTGAGAAGATAGGTCAGCAGAGTTAATGGAAATTTTAGAACAAGTAAATAAATTTAAATACCTGGGAAGCATCTAGCAGAGGATGGAAAATGCAATACTGAGATCCGAAGACGCATTGACAAGGTCAAGGGTGCATTTAAAAAGCTAACAATATTACTGAGAAACAGGAAATTTTCATTGGAAACAAAAAAAAAGATTGTTGGACTGCTACGTGATATCTGTCCTTCTGTATGGCAGCGGATGTTAGACTATCTCTTCAAGGATGAGGGAAAGGTTCGAGGCAACAGAAATATGGTTCCACAGAAGGATGCTAAGGATAATATGGACCAAGCACATGAGCTTTTGGGGAGAATGCAAAAAAGAAGAAAACTTATACTTAACATCAGGAAGAGATAGATGAGTCTCTTGGTACACATAATGAGGAAGGAGGGTTTGGAGAATCTGATACTCACAAGATAGATAGTGGGAAAGTGAGACAGGGGAAAGCAGCGCGAGATATATTTGATGAGTTTGAGCTTATAGATGGTGCAGCGGGGTTTGGGAGAGATACCAAGAGGAAAAAAATATTAAGAGCAACAGGGGACAAGAGAAAATGGAATCCATAATCACTTACGTCCTGAAGGGACACGACACAAGAAGAAGAAGAAGAAAAAGTCAGAGAGGTTCCTCAGTGGAGGGTTAGTTGCTCCTGTGGATGTGGATAAAGCAAAACAAATACATGCTCTCTTGCTAGCTAACAAAAGAATCCCTATTGTACAAACGCAGTAAAAACCTTCAGGTGAGTTATGTCTGGCAATGTTTCTGTAAAATAGAGAAGATTAATTTAATCGTATTATGAAATACGATATATTTGGCAGGTCAGTTAAAGGCCACAAGTTTCGCAAGAATAAAAGGAAAAAGACGATGGATTATTCATTACAAATCCGATAACTTTTCTTAATTGGACAAATTATCGTCACTACAAATAACAAACTAAATTATTTTAAAGGAAAAAATTTAATCCGTCAATTATTCGTATGTTTTCTACCATAAAAAATACAAACCACGAAGAGGCAATAATCAATTTTGAGGCTAACTAAATGTCAATAAAATATTCCTCATGGTAATAGTAATGGTAAGTCTGCTGTTCCCACGCAGGAAACGTTCTTTACTCTTGGTCGTAATTGATAAAATTTTTCTCTTGAAATAGTTTTTGAGGAAAATAGACTTCTCAAGTTCTGTTATCGCCCTTTCTAGTATTGACAAACATTTCCTTTCTAACCTTTTATTTAAGACACTGTGTAATGTCAACATCGTGATTATATTATTATTTTTTATTCTACTCACATTTTAACCAATTTTAGCAGCTACTGTTAGAAGAATTCAAGTAATGTCTTTTTTTGTCTGAAAATTGTCGAACCAGTAACTACCTATAAAGCAAGAATTTCCTGATAAAAAAGTGTTTATTCCTACAAAATTATTTGATGAGAATTCGTCGCTTGATAGCGAACCTGCCATTTGCAAAAACATGGAAGTTTCTTTTACTCACTTTACCTACACTGTAACTGAGAAGCAGTCGACAAGATTTCCTAACTGGTAACAATAAAAGTAGTCAATGCAGTTCCTATCTCTCCCGGTGAAAAGATAGATGATTTTATTTTCACTAAGAAACAGAGGTCCACGACTCTTGGGTATTTGCCTGAAAACCGCCGAGAATACTAACGCATCGACACGACTGACTACGAAACAACACTTGTCGCGACTAAACACCAGTTCAAGCCACATATGATATCGGAAAAATGTCACATATTGACGTTCCTGTAGCTAAATGCTGTTTTTTCTGCTTAAAAGTCCGCTCAAAATGAGATCCCCGAATGCTAATAGTCTCATTGAGAGAGCAGAAAATGATTCTGTTCTAAAAGTTTCCGGAACTGCACATCACAGACAGCAGCTTCTTAAACTATTTAACAGTGATAAAACTTATGCTTATTGAAATGAAAAGACATCAAAAAGAGAAACGTGTGCTACGACGTAGACTTACTCTAAAGAGATCTGAGGCAATTCTTTCGCAAGGATGGAACCAAAAGAAGTCATATTGTAAAGATTTATTGGTGCCACTAATTTTGCCTCTTGCGTGATCACAACCTTGAAATTAAGAAAAAAAATTTTCAAGCCAGTTTGTTTAATATAAAAATGCGAAGTCTCACAGCAGCTGAAAGATCATTCAAGCAGTCACTCTACACTCCTGACCTGGCACTCTCATATTTGCATTTTTGATGCCCATAAGAGAAAAAAGTGGTTCTTCAATTATGATGATGAGGTGAAAAAGGCAATTCTTTTATGGGTAAGAAAATAACTACGCTGTTTCTAAGGAACAAGTATACACGCTCGCAGTCAAGGGTGAAATATTAATTTTGAGAATAAAGCTGCTTACATTAAGGACTAAATTTAGAGAACTGAAAGTAATGGAACCAGATAGAGACGAAATTCAAAAGTAATGGAAATTTGAAAACGAATATGAAATGCTTAGAGTGTTTCTATTATTACATCTATTGTAATTTAATTAAAACAGACATTATTTTTATCGACTCTCGTAAGTGAATCTACTTTGGTTTACTGGTTCGGTATGTTCTTCAGTAATGGAAGTTACAAATTGTTCATGAGTTGTACTATTACTGTATTATCAGGATTAAGTGAGAGAGCAGGGCATTAATAAAATGGCGCTAGGGTACAAACATGAAACTCAATATACTCATCATGACATTCAATATGAGAATAGGATACTAAACATGTACCACAACCAAATATGCATAAAGTGACAGGTTTTGGTAAATGCAAAATCTATATACATTCGCGAGACAAAACGTGATTCACGTTATGGCGTATGAACGTTTATTTTAACTGTATCATTATAGAAATTAAATTTCAACTCTATTTTTATTCTTATAGGCATTTATTGTTTATGTTTTATTTTTCAAGGTTTATATAACCAACGTCTATATCCAGTAATACAAAGTGCCAGAGAAAATCATCAGTGTCAAAAATTGCACTATGAACTCTGGTAAAAAATAGTAGAGAAAACTATTTACATAAAAAATTGCAATAAGAATATAGACGTTGGTTTGTTCCAGGTACTTGACCCAAAGAGTTGTGAGTTCAATACCAGGCTACAGCAGTGGTGAACAAGTAACTTAGAATCGGGTTAGAGGGAGATAATTTATGACTACCAAAGAGGCTTCACACAAGGAATAAGAATGATATACCCCCAGTGATCGTAATCAAGGGTTCGATTCGAAATTTCTAGCACATGAAGAAGGCCGGAGCGTACAAAGGCCGATACGTCGTACAAATGACAACAAAGATGAGGACAACAGTCCTAATAATGTAAATGGTGTATCGATGTGACTTTCGATATATCTTCGTCTGAATAAATTATATTCACTTTTTTGCGAAAACAAGATCTTCCAGGATAAAGTCATGATCGCGATTGCTTCAGTTGTACACAAGGCCTTGAATACGTTGTTTACTTCTAAGTCTCTTTTATGGTCGTATATTCTTTTCTTTAAATCTCGGGATAGTTAGCTGATTATTTTGAGGGTTACATGGTTTACATTTGATTTGATAGACTCATTTTTATAACGCAAAATTAATTCTGTTTTGCACTGATTAAGCTTTTTAAAATTCTTTATGAAAAGTTGATGTGACAGCAACACGGAAAACAAAGTCGATGATGTGAGTTCAAATAGTCGCTAAAACTCAAATTCATTTTGAATTTTTTTGTAAAGTTACTGATGGCTGAACTTTTCCATAAAAAACAGTCAATGGTAGAATGCTTGTCTACGGTTTCGGGGGTTGCTGTTTCGATCCCCAACCGGGTTATACCAGAGACTTTTTTAAATAATATTCGACGTCTCTCTGCTTAGCACTCAGCAAGGAAGCGGAGTATTGAGAGTAAGGATAGGAGTCGCGTCTACTTCTACTGCAAGTTAACAGTGAAAGAAAAGAGACCCTTCGAGTCGCTCTAGACCTCGAGGTCAACCATCTACTTATTATAAGTAGGTAAGCATTTTTTAAAAAAACAGAGAGGGAATAAATATTATTATGTTTTGCAACAACTTTCAGATGTGAATTTCGATTTTCTCCGTGAGTCTCTTTCCCCAGCAAGAAAATGAACGACGTTAACCTGTCTTTAGCCATTTTTTCTTCATGTACAAACGCTCAGACCGGATATAAACTTACAATCCCAACTATGCTGCTATATCTATCAAACTAGAAACATATTTTAATTAGACAATCTTTTCAGCTTTCCCCTTTATATTTTTCTCTCTCCTTTGAGTATTTATCAAGGAGCTATTAAGTAATTCTCTTATCACAATACATACCGAGAAAAGATCCAATATAATTGGGAGGATCAAGAATGTGAGAAAAGGAGAAACGCCTGCAAAGAAAAGATAACTATATGATGTTCAAAAGAAGAAATTGTTGTTTTCTGGTTTAATCAATATGGCTGGGCCAAATCAAGTGAAGGGTAAATCAAGTGCTTACTACCAAGAGCAACGACTGTTGATAATCACAAACTGACATTTTCTGGAGAGAAACTCAAATAAGATTAAAAGTTTATTTATTCATATTTCAAATTGTACATATATATAGTAATATTAATTATAGTAATAATACCAATAGCCACAGAACTAATTCTGTCAAAACTAGCACTATATATATATATATATATATATATATATATATATATATATATATATATAACTGTAAGTTTGTCGTTGAACACGTCTCGAAAAACCCACCGAGTACAAACGCGGAGGGGAAAAAATGGTAACCAAAAAGGAAACGAACTAAACACTTGAACATTTGTCAAAGTACTAGTTGAAAGAAAAAAAAGCCCGAGACGATGAACCTAACACGTAAAGCGCTCAATACACAAGTAGAGCAAACAAAGTAAATAACCAACCTAGAGAGCCAACGAACCTACCAAGGTTTCACCAAATGGATCTTTAGGGAAAGTTGGCCAACTTTCCCTGAAGATCCATTTGGTTCTTTGTTGGTTCGTTGGCTCTCTAGGTTAGCTATTTACTATATATATATATATATATATATATATATATATATATATATATATATATATATATAACACATAACTCAATAAGTCCCAGGCCTGACATACAGATAGCGCTACTAATCAATATTTGGGCCCAATCGGATTATTAGTTCAGAAATTAGCTATTTCGTGAAGCTACTGTTGCAAATTTTCAAAACAATGAAAAAGTCTGAATTTCATGTATTGATAAATCATTCCTTTCTGATAGGAAAAATATTATTCAAGCAAAGCAATGGCATGATTAGTGTTATTTGGAATTCAGCTGAGTGGATAGCAGCAGATGAAAGCTACCCAAAGCGACCAAAGACGCAAACATCAGCAGGCAATGTTTTGGCCTCTGTATTTTGAGATGCGCAAAGAATTTTATCCTTCGATTACCTTAAGAAAGAAAGAACCATCAATAGAGAATATTATATAGCATTATTAGTGTATGAAGGAAGAAATCGCCAAAAAACGACCTCAAATGAAGAATTCACTAACGCAACGCACTGTGTTACAAGCCGATCGCAACGATTGGAAAACTACATGAATTGCACTTCAAATTGCTTCCACATTCACCCTATTCTCCAGAGCTGGTCTCCAACGACTACTGGCTGTTTGCAGACCGCAAAAGAATGTTCCAGAGAAAGCGATTTGGCTCCAATAAAGAAATGATATTGGAAACTGAGGTGTAGTTAGGGGCCAAAGACAAATCTTTCTACAAAAAAGGCATCGAATTGTTGGAGAAGCGTTTGAATCAGTGTATCACCCTAAAAGGAGATTATGTTGATAGATAATGTCGATTTTGGCCTAAAAATTGTCCTTTGATAGTTAGGCACGAGATTTACTGAGTGATGTGTTATATATATATATATATATATATATATATATATATATATATATATATATAACATATCATGTGTGTGTGTGTGTGTGTGTGTGTGTGTGTGTGTGTGTGTGTGTGTGTTGTACCGAAATCCACTCAATTATTAGCCTAATTATGATTATTGTTGCTACATGAGTAACGGATTTGGGTATATATATATATATATATATATATATATAGTCGTGCGTCTAATGTATTTCTCCCCTCAAATCTCCTTCTGCTTTTTATATATGTTTAATTCCGTCAGAATAAACTGTTTATCTGAAGAAGCTTTTTCTTGAAGCGAAACGCGTCACTACACACGTTTGAATCTTGTCGTTCATTTGAACACCTCAGACACACACATATTTTAAGACAGACAGAAAAATAGAGGCAGACTAGATAGATAGATAGATAGATAGATAGATAGATAGATAGATAGATAGATAGATAGATAGATAGATAGCAATATTTTGGCGGTTAAAAGATACTAATAACATCCCCGTGGTAAAATGGAAAATTCTGAAAAAACAAGAATCTGTAAATCCTTATTCTGTGCCTGAATGAAAAGCTGCATATCATAAAGTTTCCTGAAAATAAATTACTAATAATCCATAGAAATGATTTGACAGTATTATGTAAACACCATAAATAATTCACTTTAAAATTTCATTCATCACAATGTTCATTTATAATTTATGCTTTAATATTACATAAAAGTTACTTCATTAAAATTAATGACCCACACAATACATATTTGCTTTTTATAACTCCAATATACCTTAGTATACGATAATTACTTAATTTAAATTTTAACTTAAAAAATTTAGTCCTTTTAAAAAATTCTGTAGCATAAAAATTTAATTTCTCTAAAAACCTAAAATCTGACCTGTTGTCTAAAACCACTTTTTACAGATTTGAATATGTATTTTCCGCAGACGGATAAAAAGCATCATTTTATCATGACATAAGTCACCTTCATACGACTTAAATGTTCAGCTTTATTCTTCAACCTAATTCTCAATTTTGTGTAATACGAATAATCGTTGTCTAACTTCCTCCAACCACCACTCCTTAACTTTCTAAAAAAAAAACAAAAATTATTTTTTATATATTTTTTCAAAATAAATCATTTTCATCATTTGTTTTGAAATATCACCTGAAGAAGAGGAATAATGTTCTGAAAACATAAAATTTTGTGTATAAGGAGCTTGACGTAATTTTATATTTTGTGGAGGCGGTCTTGCTTGTGGTTGGTTGACTTTCCTTATTTTTTATTTTTATTATTTTTATTGATATCAATTTCTTTTCTATTTAAAAAAAAAACCTGCTTACCAAAGTAACTTTTATCACTAAAACTACTGAAAGGGCTTGGCACCAAAAACCAACTCATACCATCTAAATATTTTGTACGCAATTTGATTTTTGTGATAAAAATTATTTTAGTTACACAAGTCTTACTAATTTCTCCATAGCTGGTGGAACAAAACGTGGATTCCTACATCCACCAATGATATTTCCGCGTATGTGAATATAACGAATCGAACTGGATTTGGAACTCCGAGTCATTATCCATTACACTACCCGCACAGGCAAGCTTACAGCACCTAGTATTCCCAAGCGGTCACCCATCTAAGTACTAACCAGACCGGACGTTGCTTATCTGCGGGAATCTTACGTGAACCAATATTTCAACGTGATGTGGCTGTAAGTCCCATCAATTGAATGAGAGATATGAGTTCAAAAGAGAAACAAGGTTCTGTAAAGTTACTGAGTGATATTTGAAGAACGCGTATTATTATTGAAATGTTGAATAAAGGTCACGGAAAAATAATAAAAGCATAAAACACAAAAGAATAATATAAAAATGGCTTTAGCCCACCTCACACACACACACACACACACACACACACACACACAAATTAAAAATGACATAACAAAAGCGAATTGAGCGGCAAAAGATATTTGAAGAACTGGTGTAAACAGAAAGAAAAGTTGCAAAATCTAAGAACATTGTTCTTTGTTATCGAGTATGGGAGAGCCGAGTTCGAATTCCAATCAAATTCATTTCATTCACTTACGCGCAAATCCCGTTGGAAAAGGTATTAATATATCTCTTCTTCCTCCAGCTATGGGTTAAACAGCAGGACAAATTGGGTTCTATAGCCTTAGTTGGCAGCCAATCTACGTCAGAAAATAATGATAACCTACTGCAAGAAAATCTTATGCCCAGAATCATGTCTCGAAAAAGACATGATCGTCCAAGCAAGTATCATGTACGGCAATTAACTAAGTTAAAGAGAAGAACGTAACAAAAATATTATACTTTAGTAAGAATTACAAAGAGAAACTTGTAATTCTTAACATTAATTCTTAGCTTAATTAGCGATGATAGAATAGACCTTACGGCTGGGCTATTAAATGAGAGGAGTCATCCAGTACGATTTAGATAATATCAGGGGAGAAGTAGAACAATGTTTTCGGCAAGTTTTGTCGCCTCTAACATTATAGGTCCTTCAAAGTTGATGATGATGTCAAGATCAATACAAAAAATTATTGTGATTTTTTTTTAACTATTACAGATCACAATCAGGAAGTTTTAAACCGTAAGTCTATTCCTGCTGGACAATGATTATTGCCCAACTTGTTAAAAAATAATGGTCTCAAGGACACAAAATTCATGTGCTTTTCAAGGTATTAATCCACTAGAAAACGTGCTGTGCATCGTTAAAAGAGATTTATATGAGCATTAAAAACAATATTCAAACAAAGATAACTGGGAAGCAATTAAAAACTGCTGCAAGAAATATTACTGTCGAAATATAACAAAAAGTTAACAAAAGCAATAGTGGGATGATTGATGAAGCTTATAAAATGCCAAAGTGCCGACAATAAAATATAACAAAAGTAATATTTTATTCTGGTATTTATGATATGGGACGTGCGTTGTTGTGTGATGGATATCAGTTCGGAATGAGAAGTCGTAGAGCCAAGTTCGAATTTTTTTTTTTATAATCATATCGCCCCAAGCAAGGCATTTTTCTGCCTATGTTTTTGCACGGGGTTACATAGGAGGAAAGTTATGAGAAAGAGTGACAGGTTATGGGGGTGTCAGGAAGTAGGTAAGAGAAGAATGAGAATACTGATGAGAGTAGAGTGAACGGAGAAAGGAGTATAAGATAGCTGATGCAGGTTAGTGAGATAGGAAATGACTATTGACTTTACATTTAAATTCTTGGAGATTGTAGCTGTCGGGGAAGCAAGTAAATAGAAGGAATTTCCACAGGCAGGAAGTGCGAGAAAGGAAGCTGCTGGAGTAGAATTTGCGTTTACATTTTATTGGTTTCGCATTAAAATGGAGGGAGGCCTAGTTGCTAATCTTGTGGCTAGAGTAAATTCATATATAGAGGGCACCAGTGAGCTAAGTTCATCGGAGCAGAAGCCGTGAAAGTATTTGTAGAAGAGACACAGAGAAGCCACATTGCGCCGGTGAGAAAGTAACTGTATCCTAGCTGCTAAGTCGGGATCGATCACATTACAGATTCTCCGTTGGATTTTTTTTTTGACGCCTAGGTAGATAACAGGAGTACTCGACCAGATATGGCAGCAGTATTCAATGCGCGGACGGATGGTAGATTTTTATATGTGCAGGATTGTTTCAGACGGGAAAAACCTTCCTGGCCCTACACAGAGAACTTCTTAGCAGCAGATTTAGCTATGGATTTTATAGTCATTCCATTTGAGATCTGTTGCGAGAATTAACCCGAGGAGGCGCAGTGTTTTGCTTTCAGGGTGACTGTCCTGATCCATGCTAATTCCAGTTGAATTTGTTGCAATCACTTACGTACAAACACCCTTGGCAAAAGTATTAATCCATCTCTTTTCTCTCTATCTATCGGTTAAATAAGAAGACAGATTGGGCTCTCTAGCCTCAGTTGGCAACCTACTACCGGAAAATTTTTCTTCCTAGTCAGTCATGTACCGCAAGAGACATGACCGTTCAAACGTGTATCACGTATAGCACTTAACTGACTGATATGGAATAGTATGCAATATTTCTGCGGCCGTTGTTTCGAGATTTATTTAAAACTGTTTTATAAACCAAATCGTTAAAGTTCTAGGCTAGTCAATAGCCTAGCAGGATAAAGTATTGGTTTGTGTATTTGGTAGCATAATAATCGTTGATCCAATCTTTGGGCATGATAATACAGTCCGTCAGACACAGATTCAGTGCAAAAAGGACTAGCAATATCTGAAGAGTATTTTTAAAAGGAACGAGACGATACATTCATGAAAATTGGCAGCGGATTAAATACAAAGTTCTGTGCGAAATTTAATGAATTTGGCATCGACGGAAACCTGAAGAGGCCTGAGAACACAGCATCCGAAACGTTGTGATAATAACAACAAAATTGAGAACAGGAGACCGACTGCAAATGATGATAATTCTTCATTCAAGAAATTATCACATAGAATATTAAAATTTATGTTGCATTTAATGTTTCCATAAAATCTGTCACTCAAAAAAAACCTTTATCAATATCTTTAAAAAGAACAGATACAATAGGAGGGTCACATTATATAATGAGCACGTAAATATATCATGAAAATGTACCAACATCGTTCTTTTAATGCTACTTTATTGTGAAAATATTGATTTGCATAACAAAATACGATATTTAAGGCATAAGCATTTTGCGTTGTGGTGCAGTCGATATCGGCTTGGAACGAGAAGTCGGAGAGCCGAGTTCGAATTCTAGCTGAATTCGTTTCATTCACTTACGCGCAAATACCCTTGCGATAGGTATTAATGCGCCTTTCTCCCTCCAACTATGGGTTAAATAACAGGATGGACTGGATTCTGTAGCCTTGGTTGACAACCAGTCTACCGCAGGAAGTAATGGCAACCTACTGTGGGAAATTCTCCTACCCGGTCAGTCATGTCTCTTTTGAGACATGATTGCCCAAGCTTGTCTCACGTATGACACTTAACTGACTAATTGATGCAAGTATCAATATATAAAGCGTGCGATGAATAAATTGTCGTTTAAATTATGTAAAAATGAAAATAATACTGACATCTGATTTCAGCAGATATAGTAACAAAATTACAGAAAAATTTATTGAAATAATGAAAATTAAATTTATTCAATAAAATCACCATTGGCTTCAACCACGATCTCCAGATTACATCGGAATCGCCTGCGTCTCTTCTGAGCGGTCTCCTTGTTTGAGTTGGTGAATGCTGCTATAATCCCTACCTTTGGTGTTAATGGAGTTTTGTTTTTGTTGGTTTCTCACTCATTTGCGCCCCACACATTATAATCAAAGTGGGAGTTAGGTGAACTGATGTAAGGGGTTATTTGGTCGCAGAAATTGTCTGACGCCCATGACTAGGTTCTCCTTCTTGTATGGCACGGTTCAGATACCTGTTGCCAGTCATAGTGTCTTTCAGCAGTCACCTTTTTAACTCAGGGCAGCACTACCTGCTCAAGGCACTTGATGCAGGTTTTCGTATTGAGTCTGGAGCCCTTATTAACAAATTCGGTAATTCTTTTCTTATCAGAACTATCAGAGTCAGTTATCCGAGGTTTTGTACCTTCGTAATCACCATTAGAGTCATCCAACTCTTTCCGAATCTTCTGCACTATCCTTAGATTAACACTCAAACATTCTGAAATATTCCTAATGGAGCTTCCGGCGCAAATGCCAAGCAGTAGAGCATGCCGTTTCCAAATTTCAGTCGGAGTGAATCACATCATGGTGCTCTTTATCTTACAGTCGGTGCTCAACTGATCCTACTATACTGCGCAATCGACAAAATCAAAAACAAACAGCAAATTGAGAAAAATACTTTTTAGATTCTTTACGTTCTACAATCTGTAATAAGATATAAATAATAGGCTAAGATAGATAGATAGATAGATAGATAGATAGATAGATAGATAGATAGATAGATAAGAGCCGGCTGAGATAGATAGATAGATAGATAGATAGATAGATAGATAGATAGATAGATAGATAAGAGCCGGCTGAGATAGATAGATAGATAGATAGATAGATAGATAGATAGATAGATAGATAAGAGCCGGCTGAAGATAGATAGATAGATAGATAGATAGATAGATAGATAGATAGATAGATAGATAGATAAGAGCCGGCTGAGATAGATAGATAGATAGCTAGATAGATAGATAGATAGATAGATAGATAGATAGATAGATAGATAGATAGATAGATAGATAAGAGTCGGCTGAGATAGATAGATAGATAGATAGATAGATAGATAGATAGATAGATAGATAGATAGATAGATAGATAGATAAGAGCCGGCTGAGATAGATAGATAGATAGATAGATAGATAGATAGATAGATAGATAGATAGATAGATAGATAAGAGCCGGCTGAGATAGATAGATAGATAGATAGATAGATAGATAGATAGATAGATAGATAGATAGATAGATAGATAGATAGATGAAGTGTGTAAGTAAGAAAAAGAAATAGCGAGAGAGGCAGCATGGAAAGGAGAATAAATGGTTCTGTGTAAAAGGTGAAAGTCACTCATCTTCAAGCTGAAATATAATTACATTCAACATTCCATTTAAAGATGGAATTATATCAAAATCTTCTAACGAGATGAAACTCATCAGGTCTTGTCCGCACAACATTCACATTATTATCTGGATTCAATTTAAATAAATCGCCTTCAGTTTAATCAAGCAATTCCTTTTCTCTTCCATTCATTGAACAACGATTCAAACATTCTGCCCAAAATGTCCTAATCCGCAGACTAACGTGTTCTCAAGATGCCTTTCTTGTTTAGTAGTTAAGAACCAATCATAACCCGATCTTTGATATTTACGAAGATTAGCTAGTATGGCGCAAGACCAAAATGCGAAGAGGTTTGAGTAGAAATGCTGTAGAATGTTAGAAGAGATTGATAACCAGACAGAAAATCCTGTTTGAATTTTTGTGTTCAACAAATGATTCATCCCCGAAACGTAGAACTAATCTGAGTGCGTAGTCGAATGATTACAGCGTTGGCATTCGGACCAAGTGAGTCTGATCCAAATCTCAACATAGTTGATCAGTCAAGAAGTTGACTTCTTGATAACATCGACCTGGGGTGACGATTTCACAGCGTAGTTGATTTTCTAAGCGCCGCTTAGATGTGGCACAAGGCCGAAAGTATGGGGTACCCAGTGAGGATCGAACTCACTACTCAGTTGTAACAGGTTCTAGCGAGACAAGCTTGCTAACCATTACACCACGTCGGGACGGCGTAGTACTGTTGAAAAGTAACTGAAAACCCTACCAGCGGTTTTCCCAAGCTTTGTGGGTTAAATTCGGTTTGGTGAAAATGTAATGTGCTAATCGACACATTTAGAATCTTTTTTCATTTTACTCGCTTATCTATTTAGTTAATCGATAAAAATACTCATCACCAAGCGACTTTGTGAGGTTGAGGGCCAATCGGCTGCTGGAGGAAGACGGCGTATTCTTCTAACGTAACTGGGAAAATAACTTATTTTAAGTGAGTCTTTACAGCTGTTGTTGGCTCTTAATCGTGTTAAAAGTTGGTATATAGCTCTGTGCTTTTTTCTATATCTTTAACAATCATATTTGGGCAAGAAATCCATTGTTATTAAACAGCGTAAGTTGTGACGCCTGTTGATCTTCAGCTTAAGTTTGGAGAGAAAATATGAAAACTGAAATTGTTAACGAAATCTCGCACGGTCACATCACGTTCCTGTACGATTATCGAAGTTAAACGACGTCGAGGACGGTCAGTAGTGATTAATTGGTAATACCAGATGCTGTAATCTGAGATGTATGAGCAGTGCAATGGATAATGGCTCGGAATCGGACTGTCAGATTCCAATTACCTTTCGGTTCATTACATTCATTTGCACGAAAATACCATTGAGAAAGGTAGAAATCAGTCCCTTCTCCCTCTGATATGGGTTAATTAGTAAGAGTTGTATCACTAAACTATTACTAAAATTAAAACTTTTTTTACTTTAAATAACCTGTAAAGTGTCAATAAGCCTTAAAAATGAATCAATAAATATATCTTTTAATTAAATAGCGTCTACTGTGACTCAGGTGACATACGTGACACAGGCTTGGGTGATCATGTCTCTTTTGATACATGACTGACTGGGCAGAAGATGTTCTCACAGTATGTTGTCATTACTTTCTGCGGTAGACTGGTTGCCAGCCAAGGTTATAGAACCCAATCTATTTTTCTATTCGACCCATAACTGAAAGAAGAAAAGATGGATTCATATCTTTTCCAAGAATATTTGCCTATAAGTGATTGTAACGAATTAAACTGGAATTCGAACTCAGCTCTCCTAATTTCCATTCTGAGCAGATATCCATTGCACCGTAACTATCTAGCTTTAAAAACATTTTTTTTATTTATTTCCTAAACTACCTAATAAACTTCAATCTTCAATTATGCTGTAGTATGTGATTGAGGCCAACGATATGAATTAAATGTGAATACCATCAGGAACTTTCTATCTATGAGTCGATCTGAGGAGACCCCAGAACATAATAAGAGATTCCAAAGTTTTGTAATTAGTGTTGCCTCAGCATGTCAAAAGAGCTAGATGCCTTGCATAGGTTCCCAAACTTTTTGCTGTGATTACCCCAAAATACAATTTCACTATTATCCATTACCCCAATGAACAAACACCCGTAATATAGGAAAATAAGTAATTATATTTTCATACATCAAAAGCAGACAAAGTTAATGGAAATTATTCAATACAATAGTACCAATCTATAATAATCAGAGGTATAGTAGTCGTAACCTAGCCGTGATTCTTAATGTGAATGTTGAGCTTGTATTGCCAGTGCCAGTGCTAGTTTATTCATTCTTGGCTTTGTGACTGAAAGGGCTATTCGGGTGTCGTTTGCCACGTTGCGTCTGCTACATTTCTTGGTCTTCATTTCAAGAACACAGTGTAAAATTATAAGCTGATTGCCTCTTCCCAAACCAAACATCCATTACCCACAAAATATGGGCTCGTTACCCCACTGGGGTAATTTACCCCTGGGTTGGGAACCATGGCCTTAGAGGGTTGACCTCATAGCTACCAGGTGCCATAGAGGGTTGACCTCAAAGCTATTAGATGCCTTAAGGGATTGACCTCAAAGCTATTAGATACCTTAAAGAGTTAACCTCAAAGAACCTGATAACAGTAAATTCTTTAAATGCCCGACCAACGAAGAGGAGGGTAGAATCTCTCATATACCCGGGAGAAGTGCAATCGCTCGAAATTGAAAATCTGAATGACGAGTTCCAATTTCGGTCGAGTTCGTTATATTCATTTACACGCTTTTGGAAAAGCTACGAATTCACGCCCCCCTCCGGGTTATGGTTTATTTAGTCGTAATTGATAATCACTTCCCGGCATTTTCTTCTGCATCGTTCTGTAAAGATTTTCAGATAAACATTATGCAGTTTAAAAAATGAAATATATAGTATATTAATACTTTTAATATTTTTCTTTATTTTGGCGAGTGCATTGTTACGACAAAAGAATTTGCCCAAGTAAAAGTATTTATACAAATTTATGGTCCTACGATTTTACAAAAGTTTAGGTTTTGTAATTAACAGAATTTAGATTAAAATTTCAAATACAGATTTTGATTTTTCTTCTTTGTTCCGTCTCTATTCAGAACGTAAGCGATCATGGCTCGCCACGATTTCCTGTCCTTTGTAGCTCTTAATTAATTTTGCCTTTTGTTATCTCTCATAAACTTTGTTCCGTCATCCATTTACTCAAGCTCTCTAAGTATGTTATGCGTTGTTTTACACTTTCCTTCTTGCCATCAATATGTCCTGGGCGTATCAGATTTTCCAGATCGTCTTTCCTCATTATGTGCTCTAGAAAACTCAACTGTCTCTTTCTGATACTAAGTATAAGGGTCCTTTTTAGTTCCATTTGATCTAAAACTGTGTCATAGTATTCGGTCCATGATAGCATTCTTCTGTAGAACCACATTTCTGCTGCCTCAACTCTCTTCATTATCTATGAGACGATTGCCCAACATTCACTGTAGGTCTGATATTACGTTACAGTTCAGTATTCTTTTCTTTGTTTCTAACGAAAGTATTGTGTATATATATATATATATATATATATATATATATATATATATATAATAAAAAGTGTGAGAAGCCGTGAACGTTTTCTTTAAAATATATAATTATTGTTTTGGTATTCATACAAGTTATGGAGTATTAATTTGTCATGATTTGCGCTACACGTGTTTCGAGTCTAAAATTGACTCTCTTCAGGCGAACAAATTCGTTGTTTTACGTTTAGGTTTCTCTGAGTATCTGATCATTCTGTTTAAAGTTAATAGGAAGTATGTGAAAAATAAATAAATAAGAACAGTAAAAAAATACAAAAATAAGAACAGTAAAAAAAATAAAAAAATATATAATAAAATAAAATAAATCAGAATAATGTGAGTTCAATGCTGTTTGAATCGTCTCTTTTCTCTGTCAGCATGTGTCCTAATGGGTTGACCAGTTAAATAAATAAACGAACAAATGAAAGGGTAAAGTCTTGTCTTAAGGCATTCTGGCGCCTCTTTATTATCTTATGGGTTTGGTGATATTTTGTGTCTTTTTGTTCGTGTGTGTGTCTGTTTGTGAGGGCCTCTTTTATTATTTTGTGTGTGTGGGTGTTTTTTATTTATTGTGTGTATATGTATGCGTGTTTCTGTGTGTTTTTCGGTGTGTGTATTAGTTGGATTGTGTTCTGTTTGCGTGTGTGGGTGTTTTTATTTATTTATTTATTTAGTATGAATTGGATTTGCTTTTGAGATTGGTGTGTGTATTTTTTATCTATGAGTATATGTATGCGTGTTTCTGTATGTTTTTCAGTGTGTTTGTTTTTATGTTGTTTTGTTAAGCGAAGGTTTTTATTTTTTTTTAATTCAGGAAGAATTTTTTTCTTTCAGGAAAAAAGATTCATAAAATCTTTCTTCCTGCATTAACAGAATCTCATAATTAATATTTTGATAGAGTAGTTTGACTGAAAATAGGCCGTCACTGCATTCATGTAGATGTTTAGAGACATATAATTTCCTATTTGCTTAACTTTTAGAAATAATTTTCATTACCCCAAGGCGCCTTCAGATTTCAGTGTCGTTCTCTATTCAAATAAATTCCAAATATTGAAATGGTCGTTCTTGTTTAATTTTGGTATTTCCAATTTGTAATTGGCATGTTAGGTGCTTTTATTTTCATGACAACGATGCATTCTCTCTTATATTCTGAAAAGTAACATTTCGACACATTTTTCTGTAATCAATGAAAAACCCAGAAATTTTAAATGGCTGTACTTGTTTGATTTTGGTATCATCAATTAATAATTTACATTTTAACACTGATACAAATGAAATAGATAGATAGATAGATAGATAGATAGATAGATAGATAGATAGATAGATAGATAGATAGATAGATAGATAGGCAATCTCAATGAAAGCGATCCTCATTAATGTTATTCATGTATCTTCGTTGACACAGAAAGCATCACTGTTACTTTTCCTGCTGAAAATGGCTGCTTGCATTCCTCTAAACACGATCGTCCATTTCCGATAAGAACCAACTTTAAAATGAACATATGCCAATGGGTCAAGTAGTGTCGGTTTTAAATATGTACAATGGTAAATAATCATTTTTTGCTAAATATTTATGATTGAAATCTTGAATAAAAAATATTTCTAAAACATCAAGGGCTTTATTTTCGTGGTAGAAATGCACTGGCATGAATTCCGGTAAGTCATAGATTTGCCATCGAGTAGCAGATGACACAGAACCTTGCGAATGTATAGTGAGTTTGATCCTTAATCAGCATTCACAGATGTATTAACGGAGTATATCAGTTAATAAGCAAGTTTAACAAACCTTTCTTACAGACACGAGGATGTGCTGAAAAGTTCATAGGCTGGCTATGAAAGAGTAACTCTAGAGCTGTGAAATCTTGGATGCATTAATTTCAACTCTTCTTATTAATAACTGCATTCTTTCCGTCTAAATTGACATCTGACTGTTCAAGGATGACTGTTAAAAAGGATCTCGTAGCAATTTCTCTTGAAAATTGACAAACTTTGGTATCGTGGCGTTATCATGTACCTGCAGAAAAAGGGTTTAGTCCCGAAACACTTTCATGTTAACATTGTTGCTACATTAGAGGATGACTCTCCAGGGAGTCTTCTGCAAAATGAACATGGCTTTGCGAAGTGCTACGTCCTCTGAAACCTGATCAAAAGGGCAGCATTTTGATCACATAACGAAAATTCTGACATTCTTTCCTTGGACGTTTTCTAACTCCGAATTGGTGTTGGTGGTCTTAGATTTTGGGGATAGAAAAAGGATTTGTGTTTATTGACTATGTTCAAAATGGGTACATCAACAATGATAACTTTATGAGGCAGTTACGAAAGTCTAACGAGACCAAAAAAACTGACGAAAGGGATATTGTTTCATCAGTTCAATGCGCCAGTAAATAAGTCCTTGGTTTTAATGGCTGCACTGCTTGACTGTGGATTTAAGGAGGTTGATTACACTCCCTATTCTCCTGATTTGGCGACCCCATCTGATTTTCATCTGTTCCCTAACATAATAAAACACATAGCTGGGAAATAGTATCGCAGTGTTGATGGCATTATGTCTGCTGTTGATAACTTTTTGACTAACAGAATGGAGGGTCTTTGAACGTTCAGATGCCAGTTTATCTGAAAAGAAACAATTCCGTTATTACTAAAGAGTTTAAATTAATACAAGCAAGATTTCACAGCTTTAGTATCACTCCTTCATAGTTATCCTATGAATTTTTCATCCCATCTCACGCTTCACATCTAGTAAATTCATCTAGTTCATACTACTGAAACTTTTTCAAAAGTTCTCATTCTTCATGCTGTATTTTATTAAATACTAGCAGTATAGCCCGGCGTTGCTCGGGTGTAATGAAAGCTTTAAAACTAATCCATGGTCCTGGAGCTCAGACACTTTGGACGTTGGCACGAAAGACTAAAAAGCAATAGTTGTTTCCAGTTAAAGCGAAACCGTAGACTGAAAAAAAAATGAATGGATGTAATTCAAATTTTGATTTCCTGGTATCGATATCAAATAAGTTGTTTTCGTCATATACTGAATTTTGAAGGCTAAATAAGTCTTCTGGGTAAATGGTATCATGGCTGAGACTAAGAACTAAAATTATACCTACTTACAGCCAAACCCAAAGCAAAAACTAAAATAAAAGGACTGAAAAAAAACAGACATACAGGCAGATAAACAGACACACACACACAAACATCTTGCCTTTATATATATATATATTATCGATTTTCCTGCACTATTGTAAGAACTGCAACCTTGAAACTTCTGAATATCGTTTCTTATGTCTTTGGCTATGAGTGTATCAAATTTGATTAAAATCGGACTACTCCTTCTATAACCCGATTATATTTATCGGGGGTACCTCGACACAAAACCTAGCTAAGAACACTGGCAGACGCTTATAGTAGAACTGTGTAAATTTTCAAGAAAATCGGTTCAGCCGTTTCGGAGTCTATAGGTAACGGACACACACACAGTTCCATTTATAAATAAGTTTAGATATTCGTATAATCTATGAAACAGAGGAAGAGTTATTTCAACGTTTGTATTGCTCATTCTAACAACATCCAAATCAAGCTAGTCTCAAGCTAGAGATCAACGCACTGCACCTCCTTAGCCTTACACCCTCAAATGAAATGACTACAGTGAATTTGTAACTGCATCTACTGCTAAGAAGTTTGGTTCACTGTGTCAAGCCAGGCAGTTTTTCTTGTCATAATACATTTTGCACATTTATAAATCTACCATTCTTCTGTGCAGTGAATGAATATTATTGCCATATCTGTTCCGGTGCTCTTGCCATTTATCTTGAGGTCCTCTCTGTCTTTTCTGCAAGTGAAATACTTGCAGAAAAGACAACTGACGAGTTTTTTTCCTCGTTACTCCGACCATATCTATTTACTAGTGCTGCTAGACTTGTAACAAGGCCCCACCCTTTTACCGTCGAAATAGTTAAATGTAAACGTATCTTCTACTCTAACAGTTTCTTTTCTCGCAATTCCCGCTTGTGGAACTCACTTCCATTTCCTTGCTTCTCTGATAGCTACAATCTCCCTAACTTTAAATGCGAAGTCAATTATCATATTTTATCTACTTGATTCCCATCCATCACTTATCTTTCCTTAGACATCCCTTTGAATCTTTTTTTTTATTCTCCCACTGTGCACCAGTGACATTTCTGCCTTGGTTGAGGCGAAATGATTATTTTATCTACTTGATTCCCATCCATCTCTTATCTTTCCTTAGACATCCCTTTGAATCTTTTTTTTTTATTCTCTCACTGTGCACCAGTGACATTTCTGCCTTGGTTGAGGCGAAATGATTATTTTATCTACTTGATTCCCATCCATCTCTTATCTTTCCTTAGACATCCCTTTGAATCTTTTTTTTTATTCTCCCACTGTGCACCAGTGACATTTCTGCCTTGGTTGAGGCAGAAATGATTATTTTATCTACTTGATTCCCATCCATCTCTTATCTTTCCTTAGACATCCCTTTGAATCTTTTTTTTTTTATTCTCCCACTGTGCACCAGTGACATTTCTGCCTTGGTTGAGGCGAAATGATTATAAAAATAAAGAAAAAAAAGAAACATTACAAAATTCAATGTTTAATTTATTGCCCCAAGCATTTAAACAAATTGGTGTGGCGTAAATTTAAGACAATGGGTTGCGTTAGAAGAAGCTTCAGTTTTTGTTTACATTTGTCAGAAGCAAATCCATTATGTACTGGAATGTGCATTGTGGTGCAGTGGACATCGGCTCTGAATGAGAAATATACCTTTTTTATTCTCCCACTGTAACCCCCTGTGCACCAGCGGCATTTCTACACTTACTTGGGGTGAAATTTTTTTAATCATTTCACCCCAAGCAAGACATTCCACTGCCACTATTCGCATGGGTTATATAGGGGAAGGTAAAGAGAAAGAGTGGCATTCCACTGCCACTATTGCACAGGAGGTTACATAGGGGAAGGTAAAGAGGAAAAGTGGTTAGATATAGGAAATGTCAGAAGGAGGGTGATAGATGGGTAAGGATACCGAGGCTGGGGGTTGGGTAGATGGGAAGAGTGTTTGAAAGAATGGGTGCTACTTAGTTTGTTAGGAGGTTTCTATTGACCTTACATTTAAACTCCTGGAGATTGTAGCCGTCGGAGAAGCAATCATGTAGAAGGGAATTCTACAGTCGGGAAGTGCGAGAAAAGAAACTGTTGGAGTAGAAATTGCGACAAAAGAATATAGCCTTTCTGGTTTCAACTTCTTATAGAACAACCACATTGTTCTTAGTCTATATCTGGTATGACACTGCTTAGCGTTTTCAGGAGAATTCCAGTTTTTAATTCTGGTAAGTGGTTCATCAAGTAGATTGCATTTATTTGCGTCTGGTTTCTTTGGCAACGAAATACTAGTAGATCTATTTAGATTTTCCAGTATTGCGTTACTCTCGAATGCGCCATTTATCATTTTAGTATACTTATAGACAACAAAGTTATAAGTGCCTCATTGTGGGTAATGGTTAACGGAGCTAGTCTGATTGACCATGAGTAATGATCTTTACTGAGTGCTCTATAAAAAGATTGACACTAAATCCAACAAGGGTTGACATAAAATCATCCCACATAATCTACAGCAAATCATCTAAAGTTGTCGGCATAAATCTAAACTCCTAAAAATATTTAAAACGTAAGTTTGTAAAATACTTGGTCTATTACGACCTTCAGTATTAGCCTTGTTTTGTGGGTGCCTCGGCATGTGGCAAAGGATAATGAGACTTGTTGGGATGAGCGATTCTACTAATACATGAGTTAGATCCTACTGAGTACCCTATAAAAGCTTTAAGCATTCAATAACCCAGCGAGATTTTACGTGTCGTAAAACTATTCACCATCTTTTGTGCATTGTTTTGTCGTTATAACTTTATTCAAAGTTATTTTTCCTTTCAGTTTTGTTTTGTCCATCACTCATGAAAGTAAAACTTGGAATCCATCAAACGAAAAAAATATTCAGCATTTTCGTTGCCTAAAACATTTATTCTGGCTGAAAAATTAGAATTCCAGAAGAGTGCTTATGCTGACATTTCTATCTCGAAAGCAAATCGCTCGTCACGTAATATAATGCATCTATTTCTCTCGTCGCTGCGAAACGTTGTGGAGATGTCACTCACTTGGCTGACTCTCATACTCGATTAGTGGGCAAAGAAAAATAAAGCCTAATGTGTTTCTAACAGTTGGCAAGTTCGGTTAGATTGAACAACAGAAATACCTTTTATCTTGCACGAAAACGAGAAAGAATGCTAAAAAATATTAAAACAAACTTTTTAAGGGTATTCAATAAAACTTGCATAAAGATCTTTTAGGAGGTACAAAATTGAATCAATGCTTTTTAAGGGTATTCAATAAAACTTGCATAAAGATCTTTTAGGAGGTACAAAATTGAATCAATGCTTTAAAAACAGACATTATTTTATTATTTCAATCCAAGCAAAATGATGAAAAATTTATGGAGTTATTAGGAGTGGAAAAGAATGAGAAGACAATAAAAGAACACATTTTTTTTAATCATTGCACCTCAAGCAAGGCATTCCACTGCCACTATAGCGCAGGGGGTTACATAGGGGAATGTGCTGAGAGAGCGATTAGATATAAGAAATGTCAGAAGGAGAGTGATAGACGAGTAAGGAGGTACATAGGAAGAGTGTTTGAGAGAATGGGTGCGAGTTAGTGTGTTAAAAGGTGTTTATTAATCTTACATTTAAACTCCTGGAGATTGTAGCTGTCGGTGAAGCAAGTATTCCACAGGCGGGAAGTGCGAGAAAAGAAGCTGTTGGAGTAGAAATTGCGGTTACATTTCAGGAAGGCAAAAGATTGCGATTTATATTACATTTAAATTTTTGAATATTGTGGGTGGCAGAGAAGCATGAAATCAGAAGTTAAAAAATGAATATTAGAATAAAATCTTTAGATTTCAAAAGCCTCTCCGAGTCCATTTAGGTGACGAATTATTTTCTCCTCTCTCTCATAGGTGAGATGTGGCAAGCCCCTTGCTGCTCTATCAATACTTTCACAGAAAGTACTTAGACGAACTATATTCCTTGGTTCCGCTAGGTCTAACCATTATGGCAAGGACCCACCATGCCACTTACGTTGTAGCAAACCACCTACATTCTATTGGTGAGCAATAAATGCCACTTCTTCCCGCGAGCCACTAGATCTGTGGAACTAACTCCGCACTCACTAAAACCATAACCTGTTCAAGTCTAAAGTTAGCTGTTACCTTCTTCTCCTATTTATACAAACTCTCTATCTTGAGGGATCCCTGGCCTTGTACAAGGTAAACGTTACTGTAAAAAAATTACGGCTATATGTTTTTAAATAAGAAGGGGAAATCGAACAGAAGAAAATCCAGCCACAATAAATGGTGACACGAAAGAATAACGAGAAACTTATTAGAAAAGCCTGACCAGTTTTCGTTCCTCTCTCATCCTTCATTTGGGATCTGATGTAAGAGAAACAAAAACCGGTTATCCCGTTCTAATATTTCTTTCTTTTTTCTTTCATATTGCGGTTTACGGTGGTTACATTTTCTTTTGTTTGATTTCCTCTTCTTCTATATCTGTCTTTATAGCATTAGTAAAACTTTCTAAAATGCAGAATGATTTTCTCTAAACAAAGAGAACGAGACAAATTATGAAAAGTACATTTTCAAAATTTTAAATGCCCAGCATCTATAGAACAAATCGCAAATTTTGAAAAAAAAAAGAACTTCCTAAATAAGATCAAGAAACAAATAGCAAACCAAATTAATTAACGATATTGTGAAAATTCAGAGATTTTCTCAAGTTATGTACCCTTGACAAATCCAGAGCGATATATACAGGGTGCGCCACAAAGAAACAGGAAATTTTAGATTTACTATACTGAAAAAAGTATTAACTAACATATAAAAAATTAACTGTTCGGTTTGAACACAATTTCTGTTTTTGTTCTGTTTTAAGCGACTAAATTTCTATCTTTTGCTTATGTTTCAAATAACTGTAACAATGATTCCAACAATTAAAAAACGAGTTTACCAAATTTCCGGGGGGGGTTTGCAGAATACCTTGTATAATGTATCCTGATAAATAGAAAAAATTACTAGAGGACAAGGTTCCCAATTTTTCTAAGAGAGACGTTGAAAAAACTGTTAATATAGTCTCGCATTAGTTAAGTTTCTTATTCCCATCAAACCCTACTAACATAATATTACAGTGGATAAGGCCAAATTGGCAACTGAAAAAAGTTCTATAATCTGTTGTTAACGAGGGCAAGAAATAACTAGTTAATTTTAATGCATCCATCCTGAAACTACTCTCTTTTAATCGTCTTCGATTACCTTCCATCAGCATTGCTGATGCTACAGGGGCTCTTAGCACATTCTCGGACAAACTTACTCCGCTTACATGCACTCAGTCACTTAAGTACCATACGTGATACACGCTTGGGCAATCATGACTAAATAGAAAGGGGATTTCCCTGCAGTAGGTTGCCAAGATTATTTGTGCGTAAGTGAATGAAACGAATTTGGCTCTCCGATTTCTCATTCCGATCTGATATCGGACACCACAATGCATATCATAAATCCTACATACAATAGAAAGATTATATCGAATTCATTGCTAGATCTGCTACTAGGAAAGTGCTAGACAATTGTTTTCACCAGAATCCGACCTACGCATTTATGTCTATCATTCTTCCATGTACCAAACATTCTTTCGTATCTCGTGTGCTATGTATTTATAGATTCTTGACAAATTACCTGACGAAGAACGGAGGGCACCGAAACTTTGTAATAACAACAACAAAGATAAAGACAATAGTCCAAGTAAAAATAATGCAGATAACTATAGTTTCTTTTTTCGAAAGTTTAATCTTACGTCCTGCTTCTTAAAACAATCAGTAAATAATTTTGATTTACTCTTCAGGATTATTCTTATCCCAACTATGAATACTTATGTCAGCAGCAGAGCCCCCCGGTCATCCTCAGTACCCTGACGTCTGAAGAATAAAACAAGAAAGCTATTAGTTTATTCATTTGTTAGCATGGAATGTTTAAATAATCAATCTGTATTTCTTCATATCTGTGTTTGGAGATTGGCAAAGTGTTAACAACCAAAGGAACTTTCTAGGTTGCAATGAGCGCTACTGAATTGATATATCATAGAGACTTTATTGAAAGTTTACACCTCAATCAGTTATTGAAAACAATAATAAAATAATTAAACGTGGCGTGCGAATGCCAGATATGGTCACCAACAGGTGTTCTTTAAATGACTAACAGGCGGAATCCAAATGTTCTCTTGCATCTATTGACCACCGTTCCGATATGTGCTTCCTAGATTGCCTAGAGCATAGACACAACCGTTATCTAATAGCTATTGACCAGTAAGCTAAACTATTGAAGAAAGAAAATAATAAATTATTAATATAGGATTGCGTAAATAAACTGTCCCTTATATTCTGCAGGAAAATAACGATTGAAAGAGAAAGACCAAGCTAGCTAAGTTTAGATCAATTCAAAGAAATTGTGAAAGGAAATTGGATATCAGACCTTGAGCTGTGCAAAAGCAAAAGAAAAACTGAAAATATAGAACGAAATCTAATAACAGAAGATATTGCAAACAAAGAAGAGACTTCAGAAACGATCAAACCGAAGACAACGGAAATGAAAAGTCTGACACAAATTCAAATCTAAAATAAGACGCAGTAATGGCTACAGAAAAGGAATAACTTAAAAGATATATATTAAAATAAAAGCGATATAGAATAAGAAAAAATGATTCGCTTAGTTTCGCAAAAACTAAAGAAAAATAAATTTAAAAGCCGAAAGTATCAACAGTGTCCCGCACCATATTGAAACTAATATGACAATTTAATGGGATATGTTGATAAGTGTGAGAATGTCGGGGAAAGAAAAATCGTTAACCACAACCAATCAGAATAACAAACCAGCTTGGGAAAACATATTAGAAATACAAACTTCGGATCTAAAGATAAGCACAAAATTACTAAAATGTGCGATGAATATAAACAATAAAAAACAATAATAACGAAAAAATTTAATATGAGCTTTGGTAAAAAAAAATATTAAGACATTAGGTTTTCAAGTCCCCGAAATTCCTACTGATGTCCTCAAAAGTGTTGGTTGAAGTAATACGTTGACTTGACCCAAAGAGTTGTGAAGAAAACCTTGGTGAGTTAAGTTATTAAATAACTGAAACTGCGATATCCAAAAATGGCATGGCATGTTGAACTTGAACAATCTACACTGGTGGACAAAATTAAAGGTTTGGTTCAAAATTTCAACGTATATCACCTGAAGAAGCCTGAAATGTCGTGAGTATGACAATAAAGATGAGGACAATAGTCAGAACAATGTAAATAGTATAAATAGTTACAATATCTCATCTCAAAAATATAGGCAGGTATAGCATAACTGTTTAATGTTTTAAAGGAGGTGGGTGTGCATGATTCGTTAGCATTCAGGTCAAGTATTCAATTTGTTTAAAAGTGATATTTAATATCCATCGCCTTGTTTGGCAAGGAACCTTTAACAATCTCATCATAAATGAGCCAAAAAAGTAGAGTTAACTGAAATGTGGTTTTACAGAAGGACGCTAAGAATTCCACGGGTGAAGCGCGTAAGTAAAAAAAAGAACTGTTAAAGAAAATGGAAACAAAATGGAAACAAAAAGGACACTTATACCCAGAATGTTCAAAACAGCTGTAAATGAGGACGAAGGTGATTTTGAAGAATTTGACAATCCTATTGCATGTCGATGGCAAAAAAAAAAAGATATGTGAAAACAACAGGTCACCTACCTGATGAGCTTGTCTGAATGGGAGGTGAAAAAGGTTATGGAAGGCTTGACAAATGAAAAGACGTTGTTAATGGGTACAAAAGATGGATAGTTATGGAAGAACATAGTTATTTTCGTCTGAGACACACGCGGTACATAGATGAAGAATTCATAGTTGTAGTAAGAGGTTTTTTCTTCCTAGAGTGTTGTTATTATTATTATTATTATTATTATTATTATTATTATTAAACAAAATGATTGACGTAACTCTTTCAGTACAAGACAAGCAATGTTTATATAAAGGCTTATAATTTTTTGTAGATTTATATATCTTTATACTTGAATCTTTTAAATATAACTTGAAGACAGATATTCTGTTGAAATATTGTTTAACATTCTCAAGCAGTTTTTCTTTTCTTTTTTCTTAAATCGCGCGCTTCTATAAATTATTATTATTATTATTATTATTATTATTATTATTATTATTATTTATTTCATTTTTTTATTTCATTACTTTCGTCCCAAAATAACGGATTAATTGGAAATTGTGTGCTTTCTTCAAAGTTGAATGATGACGGAAGATAATTCGGGATATATGATGTTCTCTTTACGTCTTCCGACAAAGACTGGAAAACCGACTATGGAAAATGTCAGTCGTTCGCTTTTCTAATCTGGCGGATTTCGCAATCTGCAGCAATACGATACGTGTTCCCTCGGCGACTGCTTGTCGACTGACAAAGAGCTATGTGTCCATCCCGTTTCTCTGAGAGATGCAAGTAAAAGCAATAAACTAAAACAACCTTTTGGTTTGACACATTGCCATTTTTAGAGAAACCACATTGTTCAATTTCCTTATCACACATCTTACAAACTGAATGATCTGACATTCATTGATTATTTTTCTACCTTCCTAAAAAATGTTAAATACATTTCCTCGACTTAATACCTTTCTTCTGTTTAAACAATAAATCACTGACGCCTAACCTAAGGCTCGTTTCTATCCACTTTCCTAATAGACCCGAGACGTTCCTGTTAATATATTTGCTTATCAGCACCAAGAGTAGGACAATAGCACTTAGACGAAATGAAATTTTGGATTATGGTCCACTCTATAACATTCAGCAGTTTTGTGTAGATAACAAAACATATAGCCTTTGCCGTGACGAACGTCGATTAAATGTTGTAGAAAGTCATCTGTATTGCTTGATCTTACTGAATGATATCCAGTTTAGTTCTAGGTTAGAACCTGGCAATTATTTCCAGTGCGAGCGCGCTTAACGTAAAATGGACAGAAACTTGTTATTAAGTCTCCATTGATAACCACCAAACATCGGAAATGAACATGCAAAATCATGAAACTATTATTATTATTATTATTATTATTATTATTATTATTATTATTATTGTGGAGTTGGGTTCTATACCGATGAGTTTAAAATCTTACACTACGAAAATTAGTAGAAATCCTCACATTCCATAGCTTCAGAAGTGTGTTGCTTCGCAATGTAAATATTCTGCGAAAGGTACTTTTGGTGGAGAACAAAAATAATGCAATATCCTCTGCATCAATACGAAACTTGTGCGAACGAAGACAATAATAAAAATTGAAACAAACCTCTTTCTATTCACAATTTCCTTTGAATACGCAAACTCACAACGAAATATGAGAAAATTATTGGTTTTGCCTTAAAAGTAGCAAATAATAATCAATACCTTGAAATCACAGACATCAGTTTTCCAGATGATCGAGCGCTTGTATCCAACAATCTCGAACACAGGTTTACGGCCACATCACGTTGAAACATCTGTTCCAGTACGATCACCAAAATTTAGCATGCCGAGCCTGATCAGTAACTAGATGGGTGACCGTTTGAGAATACCTGAGGTTGTAAGATTAGTTGTGCGGGTGGTGTAATAGATAATGGTTCGGAATTGTTAATCAGAGAGCCGAGTTCCAAATTCCATCGGGTTTGTTATGTTCATCTACTCGTAAATAGCCTTTGGAATAGTATGAATTCATATCTTTCTCATCTATGGGGTAATTTGGAAAACTTGTAGCACTAAAATATTATTCTCTTCAAAGAAAGAATTCTGACAAATTAAAAATATTTTCTGGCTTTAAATAACTTGCAAAGGGTTGATAAGCCGTAATAAATGAATCAATCTCGAACAAGCACAAATACTTCTTCTCGGATTCCAATCTGCTACAGTACCAGTCACAGATGTGCGTTGTGGTTCAGTGGATATCGACTCGGAAAGTGAAATCGGGGAACCGAGTTCGAATTCCAGTTGAATTCCTTGCATTCACTTACGCACAAATACCCTTGGGAAAGGTATTAATCCGTCACTTCCCTCTAGTTATCGGTTAAACAAACAGTACAGATTGGGTTCTATAGCCTTGGCTGGCAGCCAGTCTACTGCAGAAAGCAATGGCAACATACTGCGGAATAATCTTCTGCCCAGTCAGTCATGTCTCTTTGGAGACATTATCGTCCAAAGCGTGTATTAAGTATGGCACTCATCTGACTGACAGTACTAGTCAAACTTCATATAAATTAAATTAAGACATAATTAATGTCTTGATTAAAAACAGAAACGATTATATAATACTTAAATGTAACTATTTGCATCAACTGTATTATATTTATAACTGTGATTCCGTTTAAACACCCCAGTTTGAATAATTAGGCATTGAAATCATATCTTGATTCTTAAGTACACCATCAATCGGACAATATCTGAGTGAAATGAGTTGTCTAATCTAAAGTTCTTTCTATCTAGCCCCCACCTGCGTAGTTATGTTCTAATTTTTATCAAAACATGTCACCATATTACTCTGTGAACCATGTTCTTCGGATGTCTTGGCTGTTATTATAGGTATAAAGGGCTTTGTATATTTGTACCCCAGCCTCACATCATTGCTACTTTCTCATTAAATAATTTTAATAATGGAAATACACAGGAAAGGACAAGGTACCCAATTTTTGAACCTATCATCTCTCATCAATTTATAAACCCCTAATTAATAATCCCAATGAAGTCTCAGAATAGATCACTGAAGGTATTACAGGTATCCTCCTAAAAACGTGTAGTACAGGTAAACCGAAAAATTCTAGGCCAATAACATGACTATCCACTACATATAAATTGATCACGTCTGTCATAACAAACTTCTCGTTAAAAACAGCATTCTTTCCTTAGAACAAAAGGAATGTCGGAGAGGTTCATATGTTTGTAAAGATCAACTATTGATAAACAAAATTATCCTGGAAAATTGCAAGAAAAGACGAAGAGATATCGATACAACATGGAGATATTACCGTAAAGACTTTGATAGTGTGCCACTCTTTTGGATCCTTAAGGCTTTGGTAATGTACAAAGTTTCCTTAGTGATAGTAAATTTCCTTAAATAATATGGGACTATAAAAAAACTTCATTATACCTAAATCACATCAAAGGCAATGCCACTTTCAGTCACCTGAATACCGAGAATCTTTCAGGGACACTCCCTCTCATTCCTTCTGTTTTATATATTTTAATTCTATTTTCGCATAAACTAAACAGTACTCTCTGTTGATAAACAAGAAAATTAAACAGTACTCTCTGTTGATAAACAAAAAAATTAAACAGTACTCTCTGTTGATAAACAAGAAAATTAAACAGTACTTTCTGTTGATAAACAAGAAAATTAAACAGTACTCCCTGTTGATAAACAAGAAAATTAAACAGTACTCCCTGTTGATAAACAAGAAAATTAAACAGTACTCCCTGTTGATAAACAAGAAAATTAAACAGTACTCCCTGTTGATAAACAAGAAAATTAAACAGTACTCCCTGTTGATAAACAAGAAAATTAAACAGTACTCCCTGTTGATAAACAAGAAAATTAAACAGTACTCTCTGTTGATAAACAAGAAAATTAAACAGTACTCCCTGTTGATAAACAAGAAAATTAAACAGTACTCCCTGTTGATAAACAAGAAAATTAAACAGTACTCCCTGTTGATAAACAAGAAAATTAAACAGTACTCCCTGTTGATAAACAAGAAAATTAAACAGTACTCTCTGTTGATAAACAAGAAAATTAAACAGTACTCCCTGTTGATAAACAAGAAAATTAAACAGTACTCCCTGTTGATAAACAAGAAAATTAAACAGTACTCCCTGTTGATAAACAAGAAAATTAAACAGTACTCTCTGTTGATAAACAAGAAAATTAAACAGTACTCTCTGTTGATAAACAAGAAAATTAAACAGTACTCCCTGTTGATAAACAAGAAAATTAAACAGTACTCGCTGTTGGTAAACAAAAGAATATTCAATCACTTAGTCTAGAGGGGGGGATATCAAACTCGATGGGTTGAAGGGTTTCCAAAATACTGTAAAATATTTAAGCGACGATATGATATTGATTTCGAATTAGATAAATGTGCAAAAGTAACATTCGGGAATATGGTAAAATTACAGAAACACTCTCAATAGATTTAGATTTTCTCATAAAGATTAGGGAACTGTCTCAGTCATAAACACCTTGACTGTACAATTTACTAGCAATGTGATTACTATTCATATTTAAATGCATTACGAGAATAGGAAAAGATAATATTACTGATAAATAAATATGATTATACTATTTACATTGTTCAGATTGTTGTCCTCATCTTTGTTACCATATTCTCAACCTTTCGACTGTTGTATGCTTCGACCTTCTTTAGGATCTGTCTATATTTCAAAGATGAGGTATTATAACTACACTATTTACATTGTTTGGGCTGTTTTCTTCATCTTTGTTGCCATTTTCACTGCGTTTCAACCGTTGTATGTTTCTTCCTTTTTCAGGTCTTTGGAATTTTAAACTGAACCCTTTATTTCGTCCACCAGGTTCTAGTTCCACGTGTCATGCCTCTTCCAATTATTTCAGTGTTAGTTATCTCTCTTTTAACGCAACTCTTTCAGTGACTGAACTCACGATTCTTTAAGTATGGTCACTGGATTCAAACAAACCTTCTTATTCGCTGAGCCATGTGTCCTTGCGCATATCAGTGTATGCACTTTTGGGACTTATAAACTAAATGTTTTAGTAACCACATCATTTTGTCCACCAGGAATCAGTGTATATACCATAAAAATATCATAAGCTGGTCAAGCATAGACATGGATACAATATGGGAACCAGTAAAACGGAATGCTAGAAAAACAAGGCTGAGAGAAAAAAAATAATAACCACAGCAAATAGTAATATGAACTCTGGTAAACAATTGTTTCAATTGAACAAAAACTTGGAGAGTTGGGTTAAAAGGGAGATGACAGATAGAAATATCTGGAAGAGGCATTGCACATGAAACTAGAAGAATATAAACCCGGTTTAAGAAATAAAGGGTTCGGTTCGAAATTCTAAAACCCTGAAGAAGGCCGAGGCATACTTTCGTGAATATGGCAAGAAAGATGAGAACAACAGCCCGACCTAGGTAAATAGTGCATAAAATTACAATGCCTAATCTCAGGAATAGATAGAAATAAATATACGTTTTGCAAATGTAATGATTTTGTTCGATCATCAGGTTATGGATTTATTGATGTAGCTGGTTCTGGGTTGGACTGATGAATGAATAAAGAGAGAAATTAGAGTAGACTTTTAAAATTTTCGTATAAAAGTTAGATACAGACAAAAGATAGAAAATATGCAGAAATGCAAATAGTAAAGACTGTTTATCTAAACGATCGCAATTTATTTTTCTAATATTAAATACTAGATATCTAAGTTGATTCCTGCTTGTCAAAACAAAACAGGAATAACATGGAGTTAAATAATAAAAATTATTGAACCACTTGCTTCAAAATAACATTTTACAATAAATTATTCCATTGATAAACTTTTAAACATTATGAAAATAATTATGGCTGCTACTATGGTTGACAGAGTTGATCGAAGTAAGAAAAAATGAAAAAAAAAAACTAAAAAGTTACCGTGAATGTTAATTCGAAAAACATAAAAAAATAAAAACTACTGACTAGTTTTCGTTCCTCTCGTTCCTTTCGTTCCTTAAGATATCGATCAAAGAAATGAAACTAATGTGCATCACGACTTTCGGTCGCATATGACCAGATTAAACAAAAATCATCTCGTAATGGCTTCTATTTTAAGCCGGTCACATTCGATATTTCAGAGACGGTATTTATTAAACCTCTATCGCCTTCACTTTTCAAACAGAGGAAAATGGACGTTAGAACTTAATGTTGTCAGTTTGTAATATATATATATATATATATATATATATATATATATATATATATATATATATATATATATTGTTTAATAGTGATAGTATTTGGCGCCAAGATTATTTTTCAGTGGTTATTACTAATAAAATTCATTTTGGCAAGTAGGATTTTTTTATCGTAAAGTGATCGATATTGTGGTGTAGATAGAGCATTATGATGCTCTCACTCATCAGGGTTGTTTGTCGTTAAAAAAAACAAACAGCCCTGACGAGTGTGGGCATCATAACGGTACCGCACAAAACTTCGAAGTTGGCATGAATCTTCTCTATTAAAGAAATAAACTCTTTGTAACTATATATATATATATATATATATATATATATATATATATATATATATATATATAGTATTTAATTGTGATAGTATTTAGCGCCAAGGTTTTTATTTTCCAGTGGTTATTACTGATAAAGTGTATTTTGGCAAGCAGGTTTTTTATCGTAAGGTGCTCGATATCGCAGTGTAGATAAAGCGTTGATAGTTTCAAATAGTTTATCTCTTTAACAGAGCAGATTCATGCCGACTTTAAAGTTTCGTGAGGACACCATTGTAATGCTCTCACGAGTGAGGCCATGCCATAACTCTAAACAACGAAAACAGTAAGGCTGTTTTTTCATTACCCTGGTCGTAAAGTGAGTGATCGGTTTATGTTGATTTTACATTGTGAACTTAACTCTTTCGTGAAGGCGATGCGAATCTCTGTAATCGAAGACAAAATGTGTAACTTTTTTTCAGCGCTGCATTAATGAAAAATGTCATTTAAAAAATTTGTCAAATAAAATTAATGTCATAATGAAATTCATCGAAACCAAATTATGTTACTCGCGTTCTTAAAATCAAATCTCAAAGATCGTGTCATTGATCATGATCCTTGGTATTACACTGTCCGTAAGAACAGTATAGAGGCGGACAGGAGGTAGGATCAACTTTCAGTGAAGGCACTGGATCAGAGAAAGTGCCTGAGGTAATCCTTGCAAACCAAGCCTCTTGCTTTATCCGTGCCGATTGCAACAGAGACTGTCTCTTGCACTCATAGCAAATGTTGCTGCAAGCCTATATCACGTCATTATACTCTCCTGAGACTCGGATGTTAATAATAAAATATTAACGTAAAAGACTTCTGACTATTTTATTATAATGCCAGAAGATTAACCTCTAAATCAGATGACCTTAAGGCTGGTTCTGTTGTCCTTTCGCGCTATCACGCGGTGTGACGTCATAGAACCGCATTGTAAATTTTGCGTTTGTTATTTTTGGTAACTATTGCCGTTGCCTAGCGGAGTTTTATGTCAACACAAATAAAATTGTCGGTGATGGTGGATGTTATTGTATTACCGTCTTAATAACCTCTATGAAGATGGCTCATGTGAGCCGAAAGCTTAGAACCAAATAAATAAAAAATTACCCAAATGTTGGAGAATTTTTGTCCTTATTTTCAACTGAAATTAAAGCCAAAATACGACGTTTAGAACGGCTCATGATTAGACATAATAAACATTCATTGTCTCTTATATTTAACAGTATATGTTTAGAAAATTATTTGCTGCCTCGATACACTAAATTTAACCTGTGGTTGTGTATGATTTCTAATTCCTTAGTTGCTTCCCATCTCCGAGAAACGATAAATTTAATTTGTCAAACTCTAAAAAGCCATGTCTGATTTCTAATTTTTTTTCGAACTGGAATTTCATAATCCACATTAGCCTCTAAAAGATAATAAATTCCCCAGGTCATATACACACTTAATTCCCAATACTGAATTCTAAATTCCAAATTTCAAACCACACAGACCTTAGAATAGAAGGTTCATAGACTTTCTAGAAGTACCATGTAATTGTTTCAAAATAATAGTTTAGTTTCTCTTTTCCAACCTTTTCACTCTCTTCTCTTTTATTTTTTTCAATTGGTGTAGATAGACTAAACTATCGCCCGGTTTGACATTCCACCCACATCTATTGAACAGGTGTAGAGGCTCATCCATTGTTTCTTTGTTTAGGATGTGGTCTCCGGCTTTCTCTTTTTCAACCTTTTCACTCATGTATTTTTTATTTTTTTCAATTGGAGTAGAGAGACTAAAATATCGCCCGGTTTGATATTCCACCCATGTCTATTGAACAGGTGTAGAGGCTCATCCCTTGTTCCCTGTTTAGGATGTGGTCTCCGGCTTTCTCTTTTCCAACCTTTTCACTCTTTTCTTTTTTATTTTTTTCAGTTGGTGTAGATAGACTAAACTATCGCCCGGTTTGACACTCCACCCATGTCTATTGAACAGGTGTAGAAGCTCATCCCTTGTTTCCTTGTTTAGGATGTGGTTTCCGGCTTTCTCTTTTCCAACCTTTTCACTCATGTATTTTTTATTTTTTTCAATTGGAGTAGAGAGACTAAAATATCGCCCGGTTTGACACTCCACCCACGTCTATTGAACAGGTGTAGAAGCTCATCCCTTGTTCCCTGTTTAGGATGTGGTCTCCGGCTTTCTCTTTTCCAACCTTTTCACTCTTTTCTTTTTTATTTTTTTCAGTTGGTGTAGATAGACTAAACTATCGCCCGGTTTGACACTCTACCCACGTCTATTGAACAGGTGTAGAGGCTCATCCCTTGCTCCCTGTTTAGGATGTGGTCTCCGGCTTTCTCTTTTCCAACCTTTTCACTCTTTTCTTTTTTATTTTTTTCAGTTGGTGTAGATAGACTAAACTATCGCCCGGTTTGACACTCCAACCACGTCTATTGAACAGGTGTAGAAGCTCATCCCTTGTTCCCTGTTTAGGATGTGGTCTCCGGCTTTCTCTTTTCCAACCTTTTCACTCTTTTCTTTTTTATTTTTTTCAGTTGGTGTAGATAGACTAAACTATCGCCCGGATTGACATTCCACCCACGTCTATTGAACAGGTGTAGAGGCTCATCCCTTGCTCCCTGTTTAGGATGTGGTCTCCGGCTTTCTCTTTTCCAACCTTTTCACTCTTTTCTTTTTTATTTTTTTCAGTTGGTGTAGATAGACTAAACTATCGCCCGGTTTGACATTCCACCCACATCTATTGAACAGGTGTAGAGGCTCATCCCTTGTTTCTTTGTTTAGGATGTGGTCTCCGGCTTTCTCTTTTCCAACCTTTTCACTCTTTTCTTTTTTATTTTTTTCAGTTGGTGTAGATAGACTAAACTATCGCCCGGTTTGACACTCCACCCACGTCTATTGAACAGGTGTAGAAGCTCATCCCTTGTTTCCTTGTTTATGATGTGGTTTCCGGCTTTCTCTTTTCCAACCTTTTCACTCATTTATTTTTTATTTTTTTCAATTGGAGTAGAGAGACTAAAATATCGCCCGGTTTGACACTCCACCCACGTCTATTGAACAGGTGTAGAAGCTCATCCCTTGTTCCCTGTTTAGGATGTGGTTTCCGGCTTTCTCTTTTCCAACCTTTTCACTCATTTATTTTTTATTTTTTCAATTGGAGTAGAGAGACTAAAATATCGCCCGGTTTGACACTCCACCCACGTCTATTGAACAGGTGTAGAGGCTCATCCCTTGTTCCCTGTTTAGGATGTGGTCTCCGGCTTTCTCTTTTCCAACCTTTTCGCTCATTTATTTTTTTATTTTTTTCAATTGGGGTAGATAGACTAAATTATTGCCCGGTTTGACACTCCACCCACGTCTATTGGACAGGTGTAGAGGCTCATCCCTTGTTTCCTTGTTTAGGATGTGGTTTCCGGCTTTCTCATTTCCAATCTTTTCACTCTTACGTAGCCCCCTGCACATCAGTGGCGTTACCGCCTTGCTCGGGGTGATATGATTAAAAAAATGTTAATATTTCTTAATTTCAGTTCCTCAAAATCATTCTCGAAATTGTCAAGAGGTGTTGTGTAAAAGTTTGTCGTGGTAACTATGATGAACAAATTAAGGTTCGTGTATTTCATCTTCGCCAAGATCAGAATGAACGATAAGGATGGTTAAAGGCAATACCTGGTGACGACAATTCTGACAAACAAAACACTGTTGTTTGGAAAAGGCATTTTCTATCTGATTTTGAAACAATAGTTATTAAAGGAAAAGTACGACCCAAAAATCCGCCATCAGCATTTGATTATTTACCGTCACGTGTATTACCTAGTCATCAACTAAAACTAAAAACAACAAATAAAACTTTTTTCGTCTGTACGAAATGCACAAAATGATTAGTTTGTACAGTTTGTGGAAAAAGAGAAAATCTTCACTTTTGAAAAATTCTATCAGAATATTGATCAACAGGATTTTGTGTCAACAGTTACTTGCTATATAATCAAGCAATCAGATGTTCATCCAATCTGTTGATCTTTTCACAGAAGGTTTTCCAAAGTTTTTAATTAATTTTTTTGAAAACTTGAGATTTTAATGTTACCATACTGATATATATGTGTGTGTGTGTGTGTGTGTGTGTGTGTGTGTGTGTGTGTGTGTGTGTGTGTTTTCTTATTATCAGTTTTTAAGTAACTAATATAACGAATTGCTTCATTGATTTTTTAACAGTGCAGGTACATTCTATTCGACTATTTAAAAGAATACTACGCTAAAGTCCGCCTTCCTCTACCAAGCGCTCATAGCTCAGAGGTAGAATCGCCGACTCGGGTTTCAATCCTGGCTAGAAGCAATCAGATCTGTAACCGTACTGATGAGCTGTGATACAGCGAAACAGATCTGTCTGCGGATGACTATATATATATATATATATATATATATTATAAATTATATTTTAGAACATGTACATATTTTTTTTATATCCACTACAAATCGTACATTTGTTTCGACATTGAAACTTCAATGTCTCATCAGGCGGTATGGATAGGAATGGAAAGCCTCTTTTCTTATATTTGGTCAGTTGTGTTTGGGTGTTGGTGGGGGTTAGTGATAAGGGAACATGTTTCGTGGATTGACCGTTAGAATTTTGAAGAAAGTGGTGCGGGTAGTTAAAATGGTTGATTCATGAGAGTCTTTGATTTCTAGACAGATTTAATATTAGCAGTTAGAATGTAAGTTTTTATTATTTTGCGTCTAGACTATATCCTTTGGATTTCTTAGAAGAGCCGGTAAGGAGTGGTATGCTTATTTTGAACAGAATATTTTTGTATTTAAGCAGAGTCTTTATGATTAATGTAAATTTGTATATTTAATCTCAATTTTGGATTTAGGAAATAGATTTTTCCCATTCAATTTTAAATTTTAATTAGATCACAGTTTGGAAACCATTTTTTTCTATTAAATTTTTAATTTTTAATTTCTTTTCTTATACTTAGTCAGTTGTGTGTGGGATGTTGGCGAGGGGTTAGTGATAAGGGAACAAGTTCTGTGGATTGACCTTTAGAATTTTGAAGAGAGTAGTGTGGGTAGTGAATATGTTTGATTAATGTGTGTCTTTGATTTCTAGACAGATTTAACATTAGCAGCTAGAATGTAAGTTTTTATTATCTTGTGACTAGACTATATCCTTTAGGATTTCTTAGAGGTACAGGTTAGGAGATGCTTATTCAGTACAGAATATTTTTGTATTTAAGCAGAGTTTTTATAATTAGTCTAAATTTGTATATTTAATCTTAATTTTGGATTTAGGAAATCGATTTTTCAATTAAATTTTAAATTTTAATTAGATCATAGTTTGGAAACCGATTTTCTCTATTAAATTTTAAGTTTTAATTAGACTGCCGTTTGCGGTAAGATTTTATGTAAGAGGTAAATTTTAATGTTAAAATTTTTGGTAATAGGTAATATGTGCGTAATAAGTAGAATTTTATGTAGGAGGAAAGATTAAATGTTTGTATTTAAGGTAATAGTTGAAGTTTAATGTGCGTATTAAGGACAGTTTTTATAATTAATCTAATTATGAATATTAAACCTTACTTTAGAATTTAGTAAATTGATTTTTTCTATAGAATTTTTAATTTTTTAGAAAAATTTCTAATCTAATCATGAATATTAAACCTTACTTTAGAATTTAGTAACTCGATTTTATCTATAGAATTTTTAATTTTTTAGAAAAATGTCAAGGAGGCCCTAGCTCTGGCTTTTGTAGTATTTTTTAGCAGGATTGTAAGGTTAGTTCTTTAATGTGCTTGCAGTTTACTGTGGTTTCATGCCTCTGGTTTAAAGCTTGTTACAAGCTTCGTTCTGTATTCACTCGATATATATATATATTCGGCATTGTGCCACATCTAAGCAACGTTTGAAAATCGGTATATATATATATATATATATATATATATATATATATATAGCGATTTTCAAAGATAGTTTAGATGTGGTTCATGGCCGAATATATATATATGTGTGTGTGTGTGTGTGTGTGTGTGTGTGTGTGTGTGTGTGTGTGTGTGTGTGTGTGTGTGTGTGTTCTTTTAAATAGTTGTCATATGCCTTCTTCGTCGATAATCACTAATGCGATTACACGCCGATTCAGGGATATTTACATTCTTCACATCAATGGACGAATACGAGTTATCCCTCTTAGATCCTGTCGAACGGACAACAATAAAAAAAAATAAAAGCAAACAGATAAGATTATTATTCGATCAGTATGATCGAAATATAATCTCTCCTAGGTCGCCTCTGTATAAACACATGCACTAACCAAGAATCCAAGGATGAAGAACAAGGCGAAATGGTTTTTGGTATAAAATTTAATACATGAACAATATATTAAAATAAAACAAAATAAGTCTGAGTAAGAATTTCCATTGACCCGAATCTCAAAACTTATGTTGGGATACCAAACTTGTCGAAATAACAAATTACGACAAATTTGTACGAATGCAGAAGATTAACACATAATCAAAAATGAGAGAGGATATATACAGTATTATTGAACATGTGGAATGATGTTTGCAATAACAAAATATTAGTGGATATATGTATTTAACTTTAACACAGGGCTAACTTATCTTTATATTCAATTCTCTTTTTTCCTTTCTTTTCTTTCTTTTTTTTCTCTTTTCCTTCTTTTCTTTTCTTTCTTTCTTCTTTCTTCTTTACATAAACTCAGATTCCAATGCAGCCCGACTGTAATAAACTCGTCTGCAATTTTCTTCACTTTCTTTCTTCAACCGAATGCAAACGTCTCGGCAAATTTCTTCACTTTGGTTTCTTCAACTGAACGTTATCTTCTCTGCGTCAATATCTTACTTTCTTGATGAACACTTCGGTCTATTCTTCTTCTTCTTAATTTAACGAATAAAAATATATACTCTTATGATTTTTATCCGGAGTTGCTGTAACTGAATTGGTTGAGTTACGTCATTATGAAATGTGTCTCCTCTTTTCATTCATAAGCTGTCGGAGCTTCAGCATATAAATATCATGACTTGTCCATTCAAAGTCTAGCCTGCAACTGATTAAATTTTCTGACTTCCTCGTGACTTGCATTCAGGCGCGAATTTTGATTCCTGCTGCTTCGTGACCTTTTATGTCTGGCCCCTGTCTATCTTCTGTCTAGACATTTGTTACTAAGTGTATTGGGTCATTTAATCTCTGCCCTGCTGTTCTCAAAATGTATATAGGCTCCCACATGACTATCTCCTGTTGCCTAGCGGAGTCTAAGCTTAGTATATGTGTGTGTTGATCTGCATTCGTAACAATAATCGAATACAATGTTTCAGCACTAGTCAAAAATTAATGAAGCAATTCTTTATACTAGTAACTTAAAAATTGATAATAAAACATTAAAATAAACATATTAATGCCACCACAAAGGATTGAAACAAAACATTATTATACTGATATTCTTATCAGAGCATTTTAATATTTTACATCTCGGTCATTATATGACAGACTTCAGGATAATTTTAAATTAACCAGTGTGAAAATATTATCAGAGTAGACATCAAAAGTCTCAACATTAGATGAATTTAATTTTTTTTTTTGTGATATTTTTATTAAAATGAAGTTCACAAAAAGTGTATTTTTTATTTGATAAAGTGTATGTCAAATTTTCTCTACAATATCATGGAGGAAATTTATTTGGTTTGGCTAAACATTCTGAAGGATTAGCAAAAACAGTATTGGTATCAGTGGAAGCCAATTATATATTACACAATGACTTAACTGATGTTTTAGATATATCCTAAACAACTAGCTTATTTTTATTCTTGCTGAATTCACTAAATACTGTGGAGAAAATGAACTTAGAAAATTAAAACAACTTTCTGGAGGTGCATATTTTATAACAGAACAAAATATTGTTGAAAAATGTATTGAAAAACTAAACTATTTCTTATATGTTGATGTCAAAGAACATAACTTTGATCCAAACCATAATTGTTCAAAATGTAGACATTCGCTGGATGAAATGGGATGCCAAACCTTGATTCTCTAAAGTTATATAAAAATTCCACTTTTGTATATAGCAGGTTTCATTAAAAGAAAAGATTGTCTCACAGAAAAGACAATGTTTAATAATATTAGTTTTTATTTACAAGAATATGGACATTTTTAAAGAAATAGATCTGGGTAACTTAAAGATTCTACTGGATATCACAATCCAATGGGTGTTTGTTTTTGTTTATTTTTTGTTTTTTGTTTTTTGTTTTGTTTTTGTTTTGTTTTTGTTTTCATTTTTTGTTTATAATGTTTAGTGTTGGTGAATTGAAGCCATGCAGAAATTCTTTAAAAAATATTTATGTTAGTTTCTGATTACTATCATTTCATTATGAAAAGAGAGTACAGGATTGTATTGCCCAATATATTTTTCAAAAGGTTTTTGTTTGATATCCCTAAGACAACTCAATAACGAGCACAAAAAGTTTTGAAATTAACTTACAAATATTTATAAGATCAAAATATTTATAGAATATTCTTTAAAACTACATAAACAATATTAAAAATGAATATTTTTCAAGCAGTAAAAATCATCCATTCAGAGAAATATTTACCAGTTATTTCTTATTTTCGATTTCCCCCTTTTATATTAGGTTGTTACAAAAATAATGGCTTATTTCACAAACATAATTTTATTCTTAAAAATTAACCGTAGAAATGAGCATATATGCACTTCTGTCATCGATTGACCAGATTATTTATTCCTCGTTGATGAAACAAAATCTTCGAAAGCTGATTCCATCTCTGGTTTGAATCTAGAAGCTTTACTATCTAAAAATGTGCTTAAGTTCTTAAAAAAAATGATAATCAGTGGGTGAAAGATCAGGATAATATGGAGGATGTGGTAAACTCTCGTATTCTAAGTCTTTGAGTCCTTGAAACATCATTCTTGCAACATATGTAAAGCATTACCGTGGAGCAAAATTGGGCCACGTCGATTCGCTAACACGGGTCTCATTTTTTGCAGACGTACATGCATTTCAGCAAGATGATTGCAGTAAAGCTCTACATTAATGCTCTGATTGGCTTCCAGAGGTTTTAGTAGAGAACACAAATTGCAGATCACCAGACAGTCACCATAATCTTTTGCTAATGTAATTTCGGGTCAAGGAAGAGATCAATGGTGTAACGCAGAAAGAGCATCGAAAACTCTTCAAAACGCCTATTGTTTTTTTTATTTTCATTGAGATAATGAGGAGTTTATTTTTCGAGCTTTTTCACTTTGCAAATGGCGCGAGGTTGTTTCAGTGCTGACACCAAGTGTCTGACACATTTCACACAATAATGTTTTTAAAGATTATCAAAATTTTTTGATCTTGGAAATTCATAGTTTTGTAAAATATTTTCAGAATTTGTTAATAAACGACTTTTGTAAAATGCTGAAGTTGCTTTCTGATTGTATTACACAATTTTATTTTTTGTAATCAATTTGCATTAATAAATTAACTCATCATTTTTGCAATATCATCCAAAATTTTCTCTAATTTATTGTGAATAAAGTGATTTTTGTGTATTTACGTATTTTATAGTAGAGGAGGTTATTGTTGTTCTTTCTTTGTACATTGGCATTTATGGAAATAAGTCAATAATTGCCTGCTAATATTATACACAGTTGCTAATTGACTTATTACTATTCCTTGCTAAAATTTTCTCAGTAATTGTTATTTAATCGATATTTACGTCTCCACATATTTTCCCCTCCTCCAGTTATGCATCCCAGTTTCAAGGCCTGGTAAATGTATTGCCTTGATCATATGCAATTAAGAAGGATACGCTATATTATTATGTTTATTTAAAGATTATTTATCAGGAATATCAATTGTTACGATCGTCTTCTTCTATGTATTGTACCCCTTCAGAACATGGACGATCATGACTCTCTACAACTTCCTATACTTGATAGCTCTTCGTAAAGCTTGTATTTTTACTATATTTCCTAATCCCTGTTCTATCTATCATTTACATAAGATCACAAGTTAGTTTATGCACTGCTTTTCTTTGTATCTCTTGTCTATAGAATGTCCTGTGAGTGTCAACTTTCCAAGCTCTCTTTCCTCATTATGTAACCTAGAAATTTCAACTATCTCTTTCTGATGTTACATAGAAGTGTCTTTCTTGTTCAATTTTTTTCTAAAAGTTCGTCGTTGTTCACGTATTCAGTTTTTATTAGCATCCTTCTTCAAAACAAAATTTATGTTGCATGAAGAGTCTTCATTTGTGGTGAGGGCCAGTATCTATCTATATATATATATATATATATATAAAAGACAAGATGCTTGTGTGTCTGTTTGTCTGTTTGTCTGTCTGTCTGTGTCTAGGTATGTCCTTTATACAAATTCACAATTTTTATCCGATTCTCACCAAACTTCACAGAATTATTCTTTAGGCTTTCGGTCAGGTCATGGGTTACTTATTTTTCCGACTTCCCCTCGATATCGGAAATTAATACCCCGATATCCGATCAGCCCTTTTTCGTGGTTCTTGCTGCAGAATTTGCTCTAACTTGGTAAAATTATAGTTTTTAGTCTCAAACATTAGTAGATCTTCTCGAACGACTCATTTTCCCCGACATCGGAAATCGATACCCCCGATATTCTATCGAATCTGATCAAAAACCTATATTCAGCCATCAATATAGCTCATTTTCTCCAATTTTACCCCCTGTGGGTACGATAAGTTTTCGTGGACTTACTTAGGTCAGTTTATTCTTGGATGACTTATTTAACTCCGATATTGGAAACCGATACCCCGATATCCTATCGGGCCTAATCAAAATCAGGTTTTCAGTCATTTTATTTTGGTTTTTGCTTCGGGTTTTGCTCTAAGTAGATATAATTGTAGTTCGTAGTCTCAGCCATGATACTATTTACTCAGAGGATTTATTTAGCCTTCAAAATTCAGTTTCCGATGAAAAACTTATTCGACATGGATACCGGAAATCAAAATTTGACTTACATCCATTCATTTTAGTAAGTTCTACAGCTTCGAGATCAACATTTCAACAACCAAAGTTTTTCGTGCCAACATCCAAAGAGTCTGAGCTCCAGGACCATGGATTAGTTTTAAAGCTTTCATTACACCCGAACAACTTCGGGCTATACTGCGAGTTACATAATATTTGAGTGTTCTATTCTTTGTTTCTAATGAAATAATTCTTCATAGTTTACTTAGCTTTTGAAAGGTAACTTTCATTATCTCAATACTATTTCAGATTTCAGTGTCGCACTTTCTAGTCTCTGTTAAAACACGTCCTACATATTTAAATATTTGTACTTCTTTAAGTTTGATATCTCCAGTTGATAATCCGAATGTTTGGCTGTTTCTTTTGCTGACAACGTTACTGCCTTCTTACAATTTACATTTAGTCCTATCTTCTTGCTTTTCTTTACTATCTTCTGTACACGCTCATGAATGTTTCTTTCTTTGTCTCCTATCGATATTACGTCATCTGCATATCTCATATTTAAGATTGTTACTGCCAGTAATGATTCCTGGTAGCATTTTCAATTCTCTCGGGATAGCTCTACAATGACAAAGATGATAATGTTAATAGACATGACAAGAAAAACGAGATTTAACCGGCAATGGCGACGACAATGAAGAAATGGCTGTAGTTATTTTTTCTATTTGCCAAACAAATACAATAGCATAAACCAAAGCTAAACCATCAATAAATATATACAATTTTGCGGATGCTAGAAGGAATTGGATAATTGTATTCAAGACGTGACATAAAATGTTTTTAAAGGATGCATATTTTGTGAGTTATGAAATTCTATCCTCGCCTATTGTTCAGTGTTTTATATTTTCCCGTTCAGCAGATGGGCAGTTTAACAAATAACGCCACTCCACTAGAAAAACAAAACGATAAACTTAAAAGAAAATAGAAAAGGGAATGAAGAATGTATTTATTCCTAGAAAGAAAGAAAGAAAGAAAGAAAGAAAGAAAGGGAAGCGTTAGAAGCAAAGACAAAGAAAGAAGTAAAGAAAGACATGAAAATACATCATCAAAAAAAAGAAAAAAGAAAGAAAGTGAAAGAAAAGGGTAATAAGTATAGGCAAAAAAGAAATAAAAAAGTAAGAAAGAAAAGCATAAGCAGTAAAGGCAAAGAAAGAAATAAAGAAAGACATGGAAAATACATCATCAAAAGAAAGAAAGAAAGAAAGAAAGAAAGAAAGAAAGAAAGACGTAGGAAGTAAAGATAAAGAGAGAAAAGGAAAGACATAGAAATGAACTCATCAAAGAAAGAAAGAAAGAAAGAAAGAAAGAAAGACGTAGGAAGTAAAGATAAAGAGAGAAAAGGAAAGACATAGAAAAGAACTCATCAAAGAAAGAAAGAAAGAAAGAAAGAAAGAAAAGCATAAGAAGTAAAGGTAAAGAAAGAATTACAGAAAAACATAGAAAAGAACTCATCAAAGAAAGAAAGAAAGAAAGAAAGAAAGAAAGAAAGAAAGAAAGAAAGAAAAGCGAAATAAGTATAGACAAAAAAAGAAAAAAGAAAGAAACGCATAAGCAGTAAAGGCAAAGAAAGAAATAAAGAAAGACAGAAAAGAGCTCATTAAAAGAAAGAAAGAAAGAAAGAAAAGCATAAGAAGTAAATTCACAGAAAGAAATAACGAAAGACATAGAAAATAACTCATGAAAGGAAAGAAAGAAAGTTAAAGAAAGCCAGAATCAAAGAAAGAAAGAATACTGCACAAATATTCTATTCTTGTGGACTTTTCTTTAAAAAAAATTCCTAATTGTTCTCCTATGTCTTTTCATAGAAACGTTTACACGAGCACATATTTCTCCTCGATTGGATAAATTTGTTACTTTCTCTTTTATTTTTGCATCTCAATTTTGAAGATTTCTTTGTGTTCATTTATTTAAGTTATATTTACTGTTTGCGTCCTCTTCAGGATTTGAACGCTTTTCTTTTCTTTCTTTAACAGCAAACGCGCTCGAAATATTACGTTACGTAGAATTAGCCGGGAGGAAATCTCCATCGAATTTTAGGAGACGACGTTTGGTAAAATGATATTTCGATAGATTGAAAAAGAGTAAGAAATCATTAATAAAAAAATGTATATTCTTTTCTCCTCGATTATTATTATTACGGTATTTTTCTTCTGTTTTCTTCATAGATAGATAGATAGATAGATAGATAGATAGATAGTGCCCGGACATTTGTATCACTTGACAAATGCGTTTCTGGATAATTGCGTACTTTAAATAATTTTTTGATGTCTTTAAAGGTAATTACCATAAATTTTGAAAAAAAAAGCAAAGGTAGTAATCGCAAATTTTTTAAAAAGGGAATAAAATAAAAATATTTATTTTTATTATAAATAACATATTAACAGTATTTAAAAACATATTCTAAAAATCGAAAATTATTGTAGTTTCACAAATTAATCAATAGTTATGAATGTTGTGAGCTGCTATCCCTTTTTAAGAAATATATCTTGTTTTCAAGAGTATTCTTATCTAATAGCTCCATGATTCTCTTATTTTCAGCTTTATTTTGAATAACAGAGATGTTATATTAACTCTCTTTTTGCTTTTTTAGAAGAATTAAAAGTTAGTTTGCAATTAGCAACTTTTAAAAAATATTGTCCCTTCAAAAAGTTATCAGAAGTACGCAATTATCTAGAAACGCGTTTATCTAAGGATGCAAATGCGCGGGTACCCAACTCTCTGGTGCGCAATTGTCCGTGACGCAAATGCCCGATACGCAACTGTTCTATTACCATAGATAATATTAAGATAGATAGATAGATAGATAGATAGATAGATAGATAGATAGATAGATAGATAGATAGATAGATAGATAGATGCCCTTTCTAACAAATTTATGAATATGCCCGACAAGCAACTGTTCTATTACCATAGATAATATTAAGATAGATAGATAGATAGATAGATAGATAGATAGATAGATAGATAGATAGATAGATAGATAGATGCCCTTTCTAACAAATTTATGAATATGCCCGATAAGCAACTGTTCTATTACCATAGATAATATTAAGATAGATAGATAGATAGATAGATAGATAGATAGATAGATAGATAGATAGATAGATAGATGCCCTTTCTAACAAATTTATGAATATGCCCGATAAGCAACTGTTCTATTACCATAGATAATATTAAGATAGATAGATAGATAGATAGATAGATAGATAGATAGATAGATAGATAGATGCCCTTTCTAACAAATTTATGAATATGCCCGACAAGCAACTGTTCTATTACCATAGATAATATTAAGATAGATAGATAGATAGATAGATAGATAGATAGATGCCCTTTCTAACAAATTTATGAATATGCCCGATAAGCAACTGTTCTATTACCATAGATAATATTAAGATAGATAGATAGATAGATAGATAGATAGATAGATAGATAGATAGATAGATAGATAGATAGATAGATGCCCTTTCTAACAAATTTATGAATATGCCCGATAAGCAACTGTTCTATTACCATAGATAATATTAAGATAGATAGATAGATAGATAGATAGATAGATAGATAGATAGATAGATAGATAGATAGATGCCCTTTCTAACAAATTTATGAATATGCCCGATAAGCAACTGTTCTATTACCATAGATAATATTAAGATAGATAGATAGATAGATAGATAGATAGATAGATAGATAGATAGATAGATAGATAGATGCCCTTTCTAACAAATTTATGAATATTTCACAACCTACATGATTTTATTTGAGTCTTTTTTCAAGGTAATGTGCATATAATTTATTGCTTGCAAATACATCTTGTGTATATTACATATTATACCCAACTTCTGATGAATGGGTATATTCATATATATCTTCTTCTTCTTCTTCTTCTTCTTCTTCTTCTTCTTCATGTGTCGTGTCCCTTCAGAACGTACGTTATCATGGACTTCCACTTGGCTCTGTCTCTTGTCGCTCTCAAAATTCTTCCTCTTTGTATCACTCCCAAACCCTGTCCTGCCATCCATTTGATCAGACCTATCAAGTAGGTCACGCGCTGCTTTCACCTGTCTCTTTTCCCTTCTATCCGTCCTGTGAGTATTAAATTCTCCAGGCCCTCCTTTCTCATTACATGTCCCAGAAAACTCATCTGTCTCTTCCGTGTGTTAATTATGAGTTTTCTCCTCGCTTCCATCTTCTCCAACATCTCGTTGTTTATCACATTTCCAGTCCGCGATATCCTCAGCATCCTTCTGTAAAACCACATTTCTGCTGCCTCCTTCATCCTTGAGGGGATCGTCCTACATTGCCATGCAGACGGACAGATATAACAGCAATCTAGCACTCTCGTCTTTGCTTTCAATGAAATTTTCTGTCCTTCAGTACTCTGGTTAACTCTTGAAATGCGCCCTTGGCCATGCCAATGCGTCTTTGAATCTCAACATCGTACTTTCCATCCTATGTCAGCACGCTTTCCAGATATTTAAATTTCTTTACCTGTTTTATTTCAGTTCCTCTGCCCTGTAGTTAGCATTTTGGGGTCTTCTTTTTGCTGATGACCATACATTCAGTTTTCTTAAAGTTTATGCTTAGTCCTTTCTTCTCGCTTTCTCTTGCTACCTTCTGTAGAAGGTCCTGCATTCTCCTTTCCGTGTCTGTTATTAGCATTGTGCCATCTGCGTATCTTACATTATTCAGACTGTGGCTTCCAATGATGAATCCTGCCAAGGGTTTTATTTCTCTCAGTATTATAAGTTGAATAGATCCGGTGAGAAAACACATATTTTTCTTGCGTTCCTTTCTATTTTTGTATAATTCACTTCCTATCCGTATGCAAGTGGTTTGCTGCCGATATATATTCTTAATTATTCTAACGTTTATTTTTCGAAAATGTTGAGGTTGTCGAGCATCAATCAAGTCTTTGTGGCCATACATTGTCAAATGCCTTTTCGTAGTCTATAAAGCACAGATAGAGTCTCATCTGCCTTTCTATTGCCCTTTCAGATAGCATTCTGAGCATGAATATCGCATTCCTCGTTTCGGTATCTTTAACAAAGCTACACTGTTCTTGTCCCATCTCTTAGCCAATTCTACTGCGAGCTTTGTTCATCAGAATCCGGATGACGAGCTTTGTTATGATTGTCTGGTAAAGTTCACATTCCTTTGCACCTGATTTCTTATGTAGTGCTATGAAAATTGATCTACTTAGATCCTTCGTTATATTGCCGCTGTTGTAGATTTTGTTTATTATTTCTGTCAGCCTATCTACGCCAAGTGTTCAAAGGGCATCAATAATCACATCGGGTCCTGATGCTTTAATTCTATTCAATTTGGCCACTGCTGATTCCACTTCGGTTTTTAATATTTCTGGTTCATTTGTAATTTTGTGTATTGTTGGTTGCTCTCTCTTGTCATAGAAGAGATCAGCAATATACTCATCCCATATCTGAAGTATTTTTCTTGTATGAGTGTACCGTCCTTTGCATTTATACATTCTGTTGCTGAGCAGCCTTTTGTCCTGTTAGTTCCCTTATTTGATTATGCATATCAGCATTATTTGTCTTGCTCAGTCTTTCTACTTTAGCACATTTGTCGTTTAGCCATCTTTCTTTAGCTTGTCTGCATTTACATATATATACGCATGTAGTAAATCATATTCACCACCTTGTATAAAGAATCAAATAAAATATTGTTTATTAAAGTTGATGCAGTTATATATATATATATATATATATATATATATATATATATATATAGTCATCCGCAGACAGATCTGTTTCGCTGTATCACAGCTCATCAGTACGGTTAGACAGCCAAATGCCTTTTACCCAAGATTGAAACCCGACCGAATTGGCGTTAGTCGGCGATTCTACCCCTGAGCTACGGGCGCTCGATAAAAGGAGGTACACTTTTTAGTGTGTATATTATCATTATACACGCCCAATAGCTGAGAGTATTTTAATTCATTGCTGAATGAACGATGCGTAGATGCCAGAGTAGCTACTGTTTTTCAAAGTCTACCATTCTTCCAGAGTGCTCAATCAGGGTGTCTATATATATTTACTTTCGAAAATATATATATATATATATATATATATATATATATATATATATATATATATTTGCGAAAGTAATACATATATTCACGCACGCAAAAGCTACAATAATACAAAGTGTACTTTCTTCTTTATATCTCAAGTTTTATCGAAAATAACAATTCGAAAATCTATTATATGAACGATATATTATGCTTTGATTTATATTTGAACAAACTAAATTTGCTTTATTTTTTTAAAGAAAATCGGTGGATAATAATGACATGTTGTGTCCTTTCAGGACATGGACGAACATTTTCCTTCACAAGTTCGTATTCTTTGTATCTCTGAACTGTGTTAATCTCCTTACTATCTTTCAGAGTCCCTGTTCTGTAATCTATTTACAAAAACTCGTTAGGTAAGTTTCTCCATGTTTTTGTCCTGTACTTATCGCCACAACATGAAAAATCACAAACCATTCATAACTTTGTTAATGTGCTCTGCAGAAGTTGTTGATTTATTACTTTTCTTGTCCCTATCTCTTCTGTCCTCAGCTAATTCCTGTCCTCAGTTGATTAGCGGGTTGACTGAGCTCGCTTCCTTTGGAGAAGAAGGAAAACTTTAAATTCAAATCCAGCCTGTACAGGGACGTGATTCTTCAGCCAATGCTGCCTTAGACGGAAGTCGTGTTGGTGTTCCTAAAACCCTAATGAGTTACAAAACTAGCTATGTGATGTGGCATTTCAGTAAAAGAGAACCCAGTCAACCCGCTAATTAACTAATAGCTGAAGGCAGATGCGATCGATTAATAGCTTTCCCAAGGCGATTAGTGCAAAAGTCAACGTACTAAATGATTCCTCTTTCTGAATGGCTAAACTTTACACTACCTGTACCAAAACCTACAGGTTGATGGATTCTTCGACAAATAATTACTTCTCATGCCAGATATCTGAACAAATGTTATATATTCTGGGACCCTCAGAATATAAATGACGTTAAATAAATAGTATTTATGTCAATATTGGAAAAAAAACAGGCGACGATTTCAATCGAAACAGAAATGCAGAAAAATAAAAAAAATGTATTGAGCCAAAGACGCCGGTTTTCAAGGTCACGAAATATAAAGCAATGGAAAAAGGAATGTGGCTTGTGACCCACTAAAGTCAGCTTACTTTAAAGAAATTAATTATATTTTGGTGAGCTGACAAAAATATGGTTTTGGCGTCAGAAATGACAAATAGAAAGAGAATGTGTGCGTTAGAGCAGCCGTGTTAAAGTCAAACTGAGGTTTGACGGAGCTGGATTATATAAGACCGAGTTTTTCCGGGGACTCAAAGAGAAAGCAAAGAAGACAACTCTAGTCCGTTAATTCCTTTGTATGTGCGTACTTTCCTCTGACTACCCTCTACACACAACCGTCACCGAAGAGAATAAAAATATACGATAATAATTTTATAGACACGTTGTGTGCATCCGTCGTTTGCCCACCAAAAGAGTCATCATTGTTGATTTCCAGGTTAAACAACACATATATCGAATTGGTGCGCAGTGATTTGCTGTGTTTTTTTAAAAAAAACATGATTGAAAACGAACCTGAGGCCAACTGCAATTATGATGGACGATCGTGGTAAAGGCATCAATTTAAGGTGACTTTTTGTTTTGTCTGTGTGTATTCTGCTCTGGTGGTTATTAAAAGAAAAAAGTCGCTAGTTTAGAAAAAAAATTAAGATGTCATTGCATACTCTTTCAAATTTTGTATAGAGTTTAACCGGGGAATTAAAAAATGTGGCTTCTTTGGCCACGAACACTTTAAGAAGCGAATTTTAAAAAAAAGAAAAACACACATACAGTCATTAGTATGCAAGGATGATGGTGAGTACGAGACTTAGTTTGAGGAGATGAAGAAATTGTGCGCGTGGCAGGGGAAGACAAATGTCAGCTGGCTACCCTTACAACTAAAGGTAAAGTCGGACAATATATCTGCAGGTTGATATCCGATAAATCACAACTCACATGGAATGAATTAAAAATACTTTCGGTGAATATTACGGGGTGGTTTTCCACCCTATTGCTCGGTTAGTTGAGTTCGCAAACATTAAGCATAGTAGAAAAGATAGAATACGGGACTATATGTAGAAGATAGTACGCCTAGCAGAGAGAGCATATGTGGGAGTTGACGAGAGGAAGAAAATAGTAGCAAAACAAGTGCTTGGATTTTTTATAGTAGGGCTACGTGAGCGGGATATAATGATGGCAGTGATGAAGGACGAGCCACATAAATTAGATTATCCGAATTGAAATGAAAACGGGCCAATGGAAATTTGCCGCTGACGAAGGCGAGTACCGATAGCTACGAGTCCTGCACATCCAAAAATATTAATAAGCATAAGTATAAAAAGAACCATGAAAAAAAGAAATGATAATGAGACAAAATATAAAGAAAGGAATAAGCGCATTATTAGGTGTTGGAATTGTTGGGTGAAAGGCCATATAGAAAGATTTGGTAGAAAACGAGTCCCGGGAAACGGCAGATCTCCGTTCGTAAGACGTCCAAGGAACAGAACAAGATGGTACCGACGCACATAGTTGGGAATGTAGGCGCGCCAAATTCTGTCTGTCTTAGTATAAAATGTAAGAAACGAACCTTGCTTGATATGGTATCAGTCATAAGCTGTAGGGTTTTGTGAAAGTTTCGACCGAAAGTTGAATTACAAAAAGAACGTCAAATTACGAACTGCCAATGAATCCCCATTACACGTAAACGGAAGCCTCGCAGATTAGCATTTTAAAAAAAAACTTTTAAAAACAGTTTATTTCAAGTTCAAAATAAACTTTTTAAAACAGTTTGTTTCAAGTTCAAATAGGAAATCACTTCACCACCCATGACTTTTTTCGTTGTGAAGAATCTTAACAGAAATCTTACACTCGAGTGTGATTGGCTGAGGTAAAATGGGTTGCGACTGTATTTTGATTTTAGGGGCTTGAGAATTGGAGAGGAATACGTGGCATTAGAGAAAGATGTCCATATTTCTTCTATTATTAGATTGACTCAAAACATAACATTAAAACCGCAGAACCTGCATACTTGTATTGGACAAACTAAGTTTAGAAACGGGGGTAGCAAAGAACATGAGATAGAACAGCTGAGTAGTGGATACGTTAGCAATTTCAGTGGTTTATCAGTAGCCAACACAGAAGTAAAATCGCCAAGTCTCATAGGTTTCCGTTGCCAATAACTAAACGGTTACCTTGAAACGTGTGTGTCCAATTGCTACATTCGAAAGGGCAGGTAACATGACTGAAATTACTATGCCCAATAAACAAAAGAATAAAAATGCCGATGTAGATTTAGAAGAGATAAATACACCGGAAAAATGCAAGTCCGAAATGAGAAGGCTACTGAAAAGAAATAGGGATTTATTCGTTTGTGACGACAAAAATTTGGGAAATAATAATACTGTGGAGATGCGTGTCGATACCGGAATGCATGAGCCCATAACAAAGTCGCCGTATTGCGCACCACTTAAAGAAAGATGGTTGATTCAGCATTCAATGAAATGATGCAGATAGGTGTAATTGAGAGGTCCAGTAGCCCGTTGGGCTTTCCAATAGTTTTAGTTGAAGAAGAAAGATGGCAGCAAGAGATTTTGTGTAGATTTAGGGCTCTCAATAAAATTACAAAGAAATATGATCGATCTCTACCAGTTATTGATGATATACTGGCATCACTCGGATTGGCAAAGAACTTTTCGAAGCTTGACTTGAAATCGGGGTACTGGTAAGTTAAGCTCCATGACGATGACAAAGAGAAAAGTGCATTCACTTGCTACAGTGGTTGTTTCATTTTAATGTTATGTCGTTTGGACTTGCAAACGCCCCCGGAGTTTCCCAGGAATTGATGTCAGTTGTTTTACGAGGACAGGTAGATTTTGCTCTAGCATACCTGGATGACATTTTGATATTTGCAAATACTGTGGAAGACCCCTTAAAGCATATAGACATGGTCTTCAGAAGTTTACGCAAGCATTGTTTCAAGTTGAAACCAGCTAAGTGTGAATTCTTTTAAAAAGAGACTCACTACCTATGCTTCAAAATTAGTGAAGAGGGCGTACAACTAGATATCGATAAAGTTAAGGCCATAAAATTAGTTTCAATTCCAACCACTGTTAGACAAATGAGGACCTTCATTCTTTATTAGAATTTTTTCTGATCTTGCCGAGCTGCTGATAACGCTTACAAGACATTATGCAAGTTTTCAATGGGACGACACTTGCCAGGCCGCTTTTGATAAACCAAAGCTCGCGAATATGGTGATACTAGCCTATCCCAACCCAAATAAGCATTATAGATTATATACTGACGCCTCCGATCAATCGATTGGTGCATGTTTATCTTTATTAGTTTATAGTAAAAAGAACACGAAAGAAGTAGAAAAACCAATTGATTTATTTTTCCATAAGTATGGTCTTCGCATCTGTTATTGATTTCAATTAATGCTGTTGTTGAAAGCCTTCAAGTTATGTTCTTTCTGTTAAACGGTACCGTTCTTTGTGAGTTCGCAATGTTTGAAAAAGTATGGTCTTCACATCTGTTAATGATCACCAAAATCCACAAGCTTCACTCGCTCAAAGCCATTTTCAACTACTGATTTGAGAAAGTGGTCGCGGCGTGACGTGGCTTCTCTGTGCCTCTTCTATAAATACTTTCACGGCTTCTGCCCCGATGAACTTAGATCACTGGTGTCCCCTAGGTACGAATTTGCACGAGATACTAGATTACCAACTAGGTCCCACCCTTTTACAGTGAAACCGATAAAATGTAACCGCAATTTCTACTCCAACAGCTTCTTTTCTCGCACTTCCCGCCTGTGGAATTCCCTTCTACATACTTGCTTCTCCGACAGCTACAATCTCCAGGAGTTTAAATGTAAGATCAATAGACATCTACTAACACACTAACTCGCACTCATTCTCTCAAACACTCTTCCTATGTACCTCCTTACTCGTCTATCACCCTTCTTCTGACATTTCCTATATCTAATCACTCTCTCACCACCTTCCCCTATGTAACCCCACTGCACTATAGTGGCAGTGGAATGCCTTGCTTGGGGTAAAATGATTAAAAAAAATACAGCTGATAGTTTAAATCTTTATGAACGGATCTGACGCAATGCCATGTGTCAGTTTCAATCCAACGAGATCAATATTTTGATTTTGTGGCAATTTGCGGTGTTGGGCAACATTAGGCGCAGAAGTGCACAAAATACAATTGTGTCGAGCGTTTGACTGCTAAATTCTGCAGCAGAAGTCGGCAACCTACATTACTCGTGCCCTACGGAGCACGCCAAACAATTTCCGATGACACGATTTGTTGAACTAAGGAAGCCTCTGGAAGACGAAACTTTAGAAACGATTGCTGCTATTCTTAACCGTTGGACATCCCTCTCGAGATCTTTCATCTGTCTGAAGAAAATTGCTTTTGCTCTTCTTTCGGCTTTTGGTTAGACTTATTCCTGTAAGAATGTTTTCTCTCAAATGAAAGCACTGTTAAGTCCACAGTGAAGATGACTAATACCTGAACATTTGGAAAATTGTGTAAGACTCAAAGCATTAAATTATGCTGTCGGTTGTTGTGGCCTGAATAAAGACACGAAAAAAGAAGATAGGTTGAACCAGTGTATTTGAATAACAAACATATATACAAAATAAGTGTGTTATTAGCCTGCAGATAGAAGTGTACGTCCGAACTGTCCAGTTACACTGCGTCTCGACTGCTCCACCGGAAGCCTCGCAGATTAGCATTTACTGAAGGAGGTAGAGTTCATTCCCTGTAGATATTGAATAATTGGTTAAGACCATGCTAGGGCCAGGTTCCAATTAATAACAAAAACTTTTTTTTAAAAACTTTAAACACCGTTTATTTCTATTAATGTGGTTTACATATTATTGTATATATCATCACTTGTATAAAACTATGTATGCTACAGGCACACTGAATGATTATAAAACCCCAAGTCGGTACAAATAGCCCACACCATTACAGAGCCACCGAATCTATCCTATTGGTTCAGTGGCTTTGTAATAGTGTAGGCTGTTTTCTGCCTTAGTTGAATGCAACCTGTGTGACATACACAGATTTTGTTGAAAACAATCGACACACCTTTTTGCAGTCCATGTTTCTCTTCCTGAGTGAGTGACACGTAAGCCGTTTCAAAGACATTCGGATTACTTTCAGTAAAACATTTGTTATCGCATTCGCTAGATTTAATTTTTTTAGCTTGTACGGGAGGATGCAAATCCAAGTTCCCTGCAGACACCCAAGAATGATAATTTATTTACATGCAGTCTTGGAATATGCCAGGGTAGATATGCCCACGAAATGTCACTAGATTTTGAAAATAAAATAACACAGTCATAAACAGATTAGATAATATAGTTATATAGATACGTATGAATAGATAGATAATGAACAAACTAGATAGATAGATAGATAGATAGATAGATAGATAGATAGATAGATAGATATTTTTCAAACATACGCACCGTAGTGGGGGCGCTAGAGGGTATCGTCAGTGATGTCATTGCGTGGATCACTAGGGGGTTTCGGGTCTCTCAACATCATACCCCCCTCACCGCGCCGACCCAACCAGAGATGATCAATTTCAGGTCCACCCTCGATAAGCGCTTTCAGACACTGGAAAAATTTACGTTTGGACCCGGTACTAAACCTTGCAAATGCTTCTGATTGGCGACAGTCAGAGCCACTTTCCATTCAGAGGCGAACCGTACATGAGCTCGTCCGAAAATATGAAACAATTTACCTATTGTACGACTATTAGAAAAAGCTCGACTAAGAATTAATCACGATACATTAATTTAAAACTTATTTCTGCATTTTATCTTATTTACGAGTACTAATAAAATGAAGAAAAATCAGAAATGCAGAATTTCGGGGAATTTTAGCTAACAGTTTGATTAGAAATCCAGGCAGTCGCTCTTTTGATCCATAACCAATTTGCTGTTATTTCCGCTGTTTCGGTTATTGACTTGAATGCTTTCCTTTTTTTTTTTTTTTTACTCCCACTATCCCAATATCTGTTAAGGCTTTGCATAAGGACCTTGCTGCAAACCCTCTAGTCCCCACTTCTATCGGAGTGCAGCTAGCCTTCCAGCTTTTCACCCTGCAACTCTCCAGCAGTTCGTTGTATTTTAACTTCTTCCTTTCAGGGGCTTCTTCTGCGTTTTCTTCCCAGGGGACCGTCAGTTCCCACAAAACTATCTTCTTCAAATTATGTAAGAAGAAAACTTAGTTCCCAGTCTGTTGCAGGAGATGACAGGTTTGGATTTACCTTTCTATTTCGTGGGATTTTTGCGCCCGCTTTAATAAATTTTATCTGCCTTGTGTCTGGGTTGTAAACATTCTCTTTGATAGCATTTTGGACTATTTTCACGATCTCTTTTAGAATAAGTCGTCATGGCGCCACCTGTAACGCCCATCAGCTAATGCGGATTTACAGCTACTAAGGATATATTTTAAGGTACCTTTGCGCCCACAAAAATGGCAATTTGGCGACTGGGTTTTATGCCATAATTGTAAGTTTGCGGAGTTTGGCAGGGTGTCGTATACTGCCCGAATCAGAAATTTTAATCTGGAGTCACCGTGCCATTTTTCGGATCATTTGATTTGGCGTTTTAACATAAAGCTCCATTTGGTCCATGCCCCTTGCTGTCTTATCCCGACTTGGATTGCTATTCGTTTCTCTTCTTCGCCGTTTCTGATTTCTTCCTGCAAAAGATGACTTTTCTTTTTTCCTTGCAGTTTGTCATCTTTTTCTGAGGGAAAAAACCCGAGGCCCGCACGTCCAGTAGCTACGGTCCCTAGTATTGCCTTTTCTCGGATTCTTTCTTTTGCTGTGTTCAGTTCTTTCGAGGCGTTCCATTTTCTACCTGTATATACTGATATTCCAGCACCGGCTACTTTGGGATCTTTCGAGCACTCGTACTGGATTGTGGCTCTCACTTTAGCTACTTTAAATTCTTCGTGTAGGCTTTTAAACGAGAGTTTCAGTGCGTTTGTATTCCCGTATAACGCTGCGCTGCATAGAGATCTTGGCAAACCTAACCACCTACGTAGTCGTGATGTTATGCTTCGTTCCATTAGTTCTACCGAGGAGGAAGTAAAATCGTAGATAGTTACAGGCCAGAGTATTTTTGGCAGAATGACGTGTTGATAAATCCAAGCTTTATATCTGCCAGGTAAGTCAGACTTATCAACCCTGATTAGACACCCTTCTAGATTCTCCTTTGTTAATATTATAGATCTTGAATCTTTTAGGGTTTCATCGAACTGCTTCCCCAAGCTCTTTACTGGCTTGTGTTGTATTGTAGGTATGTCATCTCCAAAGAGCTTAAATCTTTCGTTTTCCGAAAGTTTACCTTTCTTCATTACTAGGGAACGTGATTTGGAAGCGTTAAAACTCATTCTCGCCCATTCGATGAGTTTTTCAATGCCCTTCAATAACCACCTTGTCCCAATGGCGGACGTGCTGGTTATGGTCATGTCATCCATATACACGCGAATCGGTGGTTGCCTTAGACCGGATCTGGAGACTGGTCCTTGACATTCCACTTCAGCAGCTTTTATCAGCATATTCATTGATAAAGCGAAGAGAGTGGCTGAAATGGTGCAGCCTGTTATTATCCCTCTTTCAAGATTGTGCCACGCTGAAGTTGAGGTCTTTGTTACTGCCCTCATTCTAAAATCCGATAGATAGTTTGATCCCGACTCGGCAGCTCGAATGCAGTCACTTTCTCACCGGCGCAATGTAGCTTCCCTGTGTCTCTTCTAAAAAATACTTTCATGGCTTCTACTCCGATGAACTTAACTCACTGGTGCCCCCTATATATAAATTTACTCGAGCATCAAGATTAGCAACTATGTCCCACCCTTTTACTGTGAAACCAATAAATTGTAAACGCAAATTCTACTCCATTAGCTTCTTTTCTCGCAGTTCCCGTCTGTGGAAGGCCCTTCTATTTACTTGCTTTCTCGACAGCTACAACCTCCAAGAATTTAAATGTAAAATCAATAGTCATCTCATATCTCACTAACCTGCATCCTCTCTCTCTCTCTCTCTCTCTCTCTCTCATGCTCCTTTCTCCGTTCACTCCACTCTCATCAGTATTCTCATCTTTCTCCTAACCACTTCCTGATACCCCTTTCTCATAACTCTTTCTCATAATTCTCATCTTTCTCTTACCCACTTCCTGACACCCCCTATAGTCTTGCACTCTTTCTCATAACTTTCCTCCTATGTAACCCCCTGCAAAACAGTGGCAATGAAATGCCTTGCTTGGGGCGATATGATTATAAAAAAAAAATTAGATATGAACAGACTGAAATAAGTAAGATAGATATGAAGAGATTAAGATAGATTGATTTGTTTGTTTTTTTTACGGCGTATCAACCTGTTGCAGGCTATTTATCCCCAGTAAACCTGTTTATGGTGTAATTCTTTTCGACAATAATGTGTCAGAGATACGATTCCTACTAATTAACGCATAACTGGAGGGAGAAGAGGTACATTTATACCTTCTCCAATGGTATTTGCGCGTAAGTGACTGTAACGAACCCAACGGAAATTGGAATTCGGATCACGGATTAACAATTCCAGCCATTACACCACCTGCACATCCAAGCTTACAGCACCTGGTATTCCTAAGCATTCACTCATCTCGGTATTGACCAGGCTCAACGTTGCTTAACTTCGGTGATCGTACGATTAACATAGTTAGATCTGTAATTCCCTGTTTTAACACCTACACTTTTGTGCGAATTAAAACAACTGCTTTAGTTTTCTTTCTTTCACCATACGGCCACTTTTAGATCCACTGGATGACAGGGTGTAATCAGTTTCTATTTTTTTTTTCTCAGATTAGGTAATTTGCAATGTTTTACAGTAATACCAATCTATTTTTTAGGTGTATGTTGCGAAATTTGTTTCGCCTTGAAAATTATTGCGTCATCCGTAATTGAATCAGAATTTTATCAGTCCCCAGACACTATTGTTTCGACTCTCGATTAGTTGTCCTACGGTCATTATCTGGGACGTTACTCTAAGAAAGTTTACGAAATTTGTAACGCTAAACGAACACACTGGCAAGCCTTACTGAGAGATTGCGGACATTGTCAGTTGTGTCATCAAGGCAAAGAAATAAACTGGATCCATCAGTTCAAAATGTTAAGGAAAAAGCGGTAAGAAGAAAAAAACAACGCCAAAAAACGACGTATACGTGATCAGGAAAAGTGTGAAAGATCCTAGAAAGAGATTATTTGTTTTGTTCCAATTAATTTGCACAAGGGTTTATTGTGCAGTAAGGCAATGGAATGCTGTTTCACCTCATCAATTTGCAGCAAGCCTTGTAATTATATCCAGGAAAATGAATTCGGAAGGGAAAGGATTTAATACCTATAATCGGAGACTATTTAAACTATTTACGCCTTGAGACTATTTAAACTATTTACGCCTTGAGACTATTTAAACTATTTACGCCTTTATTAATATCTTAATCAAAAGATGAATTGCCAGAAATGTAAAATGATCTAAACCTAGAATGTATGATTCTAGCTTTAAAAATGAACTAAAATAAATCAAAAGTAATTTTCAGTTATAAACTTCAGAAGAAAAAATAAAATCATAAAAATAGAAAAATGAAGTCTAGGCATCCCTATAATTATGTAACAACAGTAAAAAGACAATTGATGTTTAGGAAGAAAAATATTGAAATATTGAACAGAAATATTGAACAGAAATAATAGAAACATAATGAAAAAACAGTATTTACTTTTTTCGGACTACTGTCTTCATCTTTGTTGCCATTTCTACGACGTGTCCGGCCTTCTTCAGGTGCTAGGAATTTCGAACCGAACCCTTTATTTCAAACACTGGGGTATATCATTCTAATTCCTTGCGTAAAGCCTCGATTGGAAGTCATGAGTTATCTCCTTCTATCCTTGCAAGTTACTTGTTCACCACTGATGTAGCCTGGTATTGAATTCACAACTCTAAGAGTCAAGTCAGGAACTAACCAACGTCTATATCCACTGGGCCACCTGTCCTTAAGGACACGTGACGCAGTGGATATGGCCCAGGCTACAGCGGTGGTGAACAAGTAACTTGAGATGAGGACAATATTCCGAATAATGTAAATACTATCTTATCTCAGAAATATAAACAAATAATAATGAAAGACACTTTATTAATATGAGGTCTATTCAAAATATATCGGGAGTGGAGGCTATAGAAAGAAAGCTAGACATTGAACTCTGTCGCTAAGTATTTAACTTCGTAGCCAGGTATTGAACTTACAACTCTTTGGGTCAAATCACTGGATCTAGTCAACGCTTTTATCCACTGAGACATATGTTTCTGAGGAGATAAAAGGGAGATAACTAAGATATACAGAAGTGGTATGACTTATGGAACGAGAACAATATACCCCAGTGATCAGAAGAATGAGTTTAGTTCAAAATTCCAGACACCCGAAACAGGTCAGAGAGTACAAAGGCCAAAAAGTCGTCAATATGGCAATAAAGATGAAGACAATAGTCCGAACAATGTAAATAAAGTAACTAATTACAATGCCTCATTTCAAAATTATAGACAAAAAAGAAAACTGCAACATATACCAATTCAGCATTTAATCTTCTTCGAAGTAGGTGACTTCTGAAGACACATACTTTATCCAGCGTCGTTTTCATTCATGGAAATATTCCCGGAACTCCTGTTTTTGGGTAGTGAGCAACTGTCTCTTCAGCTTTCTTTGGATTTTCTCGATGTCATATAATCTTTTTTTTGTTTTTCAAATGGGGTTTGTTCTCGGAACTCCTGTTTTTGGGTAGTGAGCAACTGTCTCTTCAGCTTTCTTTGGATTTTCTCGATGTCATAATCTTTTTTGTTTTTCAAATGGGGTTTGTTCCCGGAACTCCTGTTTTTGGGTAGTGAGCAACTGTCTCTTCAGCTTTCTTTGGATCTTCTCGATGTCATATAATCTTCTTTTTTTTTTCAAATGGGGTTTGATTTTTGAAGACCTTGGGAATTTGATTTTTGTCGGACCTGGGGAATATTGTTCTCATCCAAAAACAAGCCGTGATCATTGATGGAACCTATATGATGTGGCGAGGCGACCACACTCTACAAACTTTCGTTCCAATCACTGTTATAAACAATGGATGTGAGTGGGAACGTTATAACAGTGTGTATGCGCGACAGGGTTCAGGTTCAATCTGTGCCAAGAGGCTTCAGTCTGCAAACTTTAGCTCCGTTATTGTGCCGATATTTTTTATCAGACTTCGTATGTATCAAATATATGTAGAATAATGTATGTAAAAATCTATATGTGACGTACGAGTCGTGAGCATTGAAATTAACAACAGCGATTCCATGAAACGCCCAAAAATCAACGGAAAGTGCAATTCTGGAGATAAATCTAATAAACAGAAAAAGATCAACAAGAAAAATAAACCAAACGAGGTCAGAAAAGGATTAAATGACAAATAGATAGATAGATAGATAGATAGATAGATAGATAGATAGATAGATAGATAGATAGATAGATAGATAGATAAAGCACTACTGCAGAGATATATTAGGTTTAGTAGATAGATAGATAGATAGATAGATAGATAGATAGATAGATAGATAGATAAATGCACTACTGCAAAGATATATTAGGTTCAGATAGATAGATAGATAGATAGATAGATAGATAGATAGATAGATGAAGCACTACTACAGAGATACATTAGGTTCAGATAGATAGATAGATAGATAGATAGATAGATAGATAGATAGATAGATAGATAGATAGATGAAGCATTACTGCAGAGATACATTAGGTTCAGATAGATAGATAGATAGATAGATAGATAGATAGATAGATAGATAGATAGATAAGATAGCACTATGAAGATACTTAGGTACATAGATACATTAGTATAGATAGATAGATAGATAGATAGATAGATAGATAGATAGATAGATGAAGCACTACTACAGAGATACATTAGGTTCAGATAGATAGATAGATAGATAGATAGATAGATAGATAGATAGATAGATAGATAGATGAAGCATTACTGCAGAGATACATTAGGTTCAGATAGATAGATAGATAGATAGATAGATAGATAGATAGATAGATAGATAGATAGATAGATAGATGAAGCACTACTACAGAGATACATTAGGTATAGATAGATAGATAGATAGATAGATAGATAGATAGATAGATAGATAGATAGATGAAGCACTACTACAGAGATACATTAGGTTCAGATAGATAGATAGATAGATAGATAGATAGATAGATAGATAGATAGATAGATAGATAGATAGATTTAGAAAAAAATAAGTGTTCGTACACCAAAAAATACTAATCACATTTCTAGCAAATGAAAATCACAAATAACAATATTATACATGTATTTTGGGGCATAGAATCAGAATCTGCGAATGAAAACAAGAACTTCATTAATATTTAAAAAATGTATGCATTTTCTTTTTGGAGTGGTGAAAAGTGTACGTACAGTATCAATTTTGCTTTATAAAGTGATAGATTTGGGTTAAACTTCAAAGTAGAATATTCTAGAGTGCTCTAGAATGTTCTCAGTGACTCTAGTCAACCTTCAGATAAAAACCGGGACATTCTGCGATCACTACTCAGAGAAAGCGGTTCCAATCATGACTGGGCGTAAGGAATTGACTAACACACAAAAAGAACTGGTTGTTAAGCTTTGGAAAGATGGAAAAAATTTACAAAAAGATCTCCAGTGACTGAACATCCCATTTACTACAATGAGTTAATTCATAAAAGATTTAAAAGACGTGAAACTGTTGAGAACCAATGCAGACCAAGTGCTCCTAGAAAGATCTCCCCAAGATTATGGAGAAAGTTGGGACGACAGATCCAAAAAAATACAGTGGCCACCCGAGACCTTCAGAATGATTTACCTTTATCAGGAGTTCACGGAATTAAGCGAACAACAATTAATGAACTACACAGAGACAGTCTAAAGTCGTGCACACCAAGGAAGACGTCACTCCTTTTGAAACGACACAAGTATGCTAGGTTCAGTCAGTTAAGTGCCATACATGATACACACTAGGGCGATCATGTCTCGAAAGAGACATGACTGACTGGGCAGAAGATTATCCCGCAGTATTTTGCCATTTCTTTCTGCAGTAGACTGGTTTCCAACCAAGGCTATAGAACCCAATCTGTACTGTTATTTAACCCATAACTGGAAGGAATAGACGGATTAATACCTTTCCCAAGGGTATTTGTGCGTAAGTGAATGCAAAGAATTCGACTGGAATTCGAACTCAGTTCCCCGATTTCTCGTTCCGAGCCGATATCCATTGCACCACAACGCACATGTTAGGTTAAGATTCGCAAAAGAGCATAATAATAAACCAAATTCTTATTGAGAAAGAGTTTTATGAACAGGTGAAGCTAAGATTGAACTGTTTGGTCGTAATTCTCGGAATCGTGTATGGGGGAAAGATAGCAAAGCGTGCGCACCAAAGAACACAAAATCAACTTTCCAATTTGTTGGTGGTAGATCATGGCTTGGGGCTGCTTTTCTGTGAGGGGTGTTGGTAAACTGTCAATTATAGACGGTAAAACGAATGCAGAAAAATATCAACAACTCATAAGGGAAAATTTAGTGTCTTCTGTAGAGAGTTTTGGTTTCCCTCCTGATTGAATTTTTCAGCAAGACAATGATTCCAAGCATAGTGCTAGGATTCATAAGGAGTGGCTTACTGAACACACCTTTGACATCTTTCAATGGCCGAGTCAGTCCCCGTATTTGAATCCAATCGAGAATGTGTGGCGACATTTGAAAATTAAAATCCGGGAAAGAGGTCCAAGAAAAATCACAAATCTGAAGACAATTTGCCAGGAAGAATGGAGCAAAATACCTACTAAAGTATGCGAATCGTTAATTAAAGACTAGAGGAAGAGATTGGTTGCTGCTGAAGTTATTGAAGGCTTTGCAAGAAATCGGAGAGCCGAGTTCGAATTCCAGATGAATTCATTGCATTCACTTACACGCAAATACCCTTGGGAAAGGTATTAATCCGTCTCTTCCTTTCAGTTATGGGTTAAATAACAGGACAGTTTGGGTTCTATAGCCTTGGCTGGCAACCAGACTACCGCAGAAAGCAATGGCAACCTACTGCGGGATAATCTTCTGCTCAGTCAGTCAAGTCTCTTTCGAGACATGATCGCCCAAGCGTGTTTCACGTATGGCACTTAACTGACTGACTGATTAAATGGAGGTAACCTGTTTTTTCTGCTGTACGATTAATTTTTCACGCTTGATAATTAAGATTTTGCAATATTTTCTTAAACATTGAATATCATTTAGTTGCATATGCATATATTGGCAGTATGCAATCTTATACGGTAAATTTATTTTCATTTTGTTTAGATAAAAACACTAAATATTTTAATGTGTTTTATTTCCTTCCACTGTAGATATGAACAAAAATTTAGAAAGAACTGGAAACCAAATCCTAAACAGGAAAAAAGGTATAAACTCCTACTTCATTTCAACAGACGGAGAAGACGTGTCAACCAGGCGAAAGGTGAATCTATCTACTACGACTGAAAAAAAAAATAAATAAATATATAAAAGAAAATATAAATGAGAGAAAAATAGAAAATAAATAAGAGAAAATGCCTGATAAAATTTCTGAGCATCTTTGGTACGCCCGGTACAACAACACACACACAAAAACACACCCACCCACCCGTGTATACATTCGTTCATATACACACGTTCATATACACATATATATGCATATATATGGATACATCCACGTACATGCATACCGCCTTTACTGAATATAATGGTGAAAAAAGCAGTTATTTTGCACAGGGTATATTTTGGGGGCTAATCTCCGTTTTTGTTAATGCACTTAATTCAGTGACGAATCATTTAGATCGAATGTGATATGGTGTCAGTCAGTTTCGGTGTCATACGTGATACACGCTTGGGCGATCATGTCTCTAAAGAGACATGATTATCCCGCAGTAGGTTGCCATTGCTTTCTGCGGTAGACTGTTTGCTGACCAAGGCTATAGAACCCAGTCTGTCCTGCTATTTAACCCATAACTGGAAGGAAGAGACGGATTAATACCTTTCCCAAGGGTATTTGCGCGTAAGTGAATACAATGGATTCAGCTGGAATTTGAACTCGGCTCCCCGGTTTCTCGTTCCGAGCCGATATCCACTGTACCACAACGCACATCCTAAACGATATGGTGTACATTTCAAATATAAATTCAGCTACGTTTCAGACTGTGATCATCTTGTTCTACACTTATAGATAGCTAGATATGAACAAACGGGCATAGATAATAGGCATATATATATATATATATATATATATATATATATATATATATATATATATATATATATATATATATATATAAGGTTCAGAGGAGTGTCTGTAATGTGATAGATACCGACTTGGCAGCCCGCCTGCAGTCTCTCTCCCACCGGCGAGACGTGGCTTCCCTGTGTGTCTTCTATAAATACTTTCACGGCTTCTGCTCCGATGAACTTAGATCACTGGTGCCCCCTAAATACGAATTTGCACGAGATACTAGATTAGCAACTAGATCCCACCCTTTTACAGTGAAACCGATAAAATGCAGCCGTAACTTCTACTCCAACAGTTTCTTTCCTCGCACTTCCCGACTGTGGAATTCTCTTCCAAACGATTGCTTCCCCGACGGCTACAATCTCCAGGAGTTTAAATGTAAGGTCAATACACACCTCCTAACACACTAACCTGCTCCCATTCTATCAAGCACTCTTCCCATCTGCCCGACCCTCGTCCTCGCTATCCTTACTCATCTGTCACCTTTCTCCTGACATTCCCTATGTCTATCCACTCCTTCTCTTTACCTTCCCCTATGTAGCCCCATGCGCAATAGTGGCAGTGGAATGCCTTGCTTGGGGTGAGATGATTAAAAAGAAATATATATATATATATATATATATTTCTTTTTTCTTTTTTTTTTTCTTACATACAACATGTGACCAATGACCACATGTGCATTTACTTTGCCCTCATCAGCCGCTAACCAAGGGTGAATACACAGTTTCGGTGGTTTAAAGCGGGACTGCCACCCCTGGCACCACCAGCAGCAATCGCTACTGGGCAAAGTAAATGACAGAAAAATAAAATCAATTGGCACATTGAGACAGATGAAAACGCTTTAACAGTTTTTTAAAATTCAAGAGCAGAACGAGAACGGAAGAAGTAGACGACGTCATGCTTTCTTTGCGAATTTCTTCGAATTGCGCCAAATCCAGCATGACGCTTGTCGAACAATAGATTGAAGGCGACATATTTGCTTCTTTAAATCCCTTCCAGTGACGCCTATTTTCGAAAGAAATGAAATAGTGGAGTGTCCTAGAAATCCACGACAGCCAACCTCAATAGGCATCACATTACATGTCCATCCTTTTTCTATGCATTCGGCACGCACGAATTCGTACCGATTTTTCTTTCGTTCATGGGCCTCTGAAAAATTTTCTTCCCAAGGGACAGTAAGTTCAATTAGAAATATACACTTTTTAGAATCAGACCATATATATATATATATATATCGAGTTTCGATCCCGGCCAGAAGCAAGTGGAATATGTCTAGCCACACTGATGAGCTGTGATACAGTTAAACGGGCTTGTATGTGGATGACTAATATATTATGCTCTCATTACGATTGAGCTCTCTGGAGAAGAAAATTTTAAAAACAGTTTCCACTTCGGCTATAATGCGTGACTCTTCAGAAATGAATTGAGTTCTCTCGGTGACTGGCATCTGTATACACTGCTTATATGCAAGACGTTAAAATTTCCCTTCTCCGATACCATGCGCCGATGGCTTAGGGAGTAGAGACTCCGACTGACACCAAATCGGTCGAGTTTTGATCCCGGCCAGAAGCAAGTGGATATGTCTAGCCACACTGATGAGCTGTGATACAGCGAAACGGGCTTGTATGTGGATAACTATATATATATATATATATATATATATATATATATATATATATATATAATTAAGGCAGACACGTTATCTCATGGTGAATCGGAAGTGTGGGCCTATTTCAGGCGAACCATCATCAGATTCCGTCTGTATTTAACAAAGGATTTTACACAAATCATCCTTTGTTAAATAAAGACGGAAGCTGATGATGTTTCGCCTGAAATAGGCCCACACTTCTGATTCACCATGAGATAACGTGTCTGCCTTAATTTTTCTTATATTTGCTCTATATGTATTTATATGCATATATGTTTAGAGGTCTCTTAGATAGTTATCCTACCACTGTATGTACAGGATACTCCTTTAGATTTTTCTATACCCACATATATATATATATATTATTTATTCATAAATTATAACATTATATATACACATACATACACACACATACATATATAGACATAAATCCACAAACACATACACGTATACGCATATACACGTACTCGCACGCGTGTGCGCGCACATACATGCACACATACACACACATGTACATATACTCATATACAGCATCAGCAAATAGCCCTGGACTGCTGTTCATAGGGACGTCTATAATATTTCGAATTCATATTGTAGTTACTCAGTTTGTTAGACGATCGAAAGGCGTGAGACCCGATATAATATCTGTCATACTATCAAAAGTTCATATATGCATACATACAACATACAACACACATACTTATATATATATATATATATATATGAATAAACACATGTACACATATTCACGCATGTATAGGCGTCCATATATATATATGCTAAACACATGCTGTTAAATATAACAGAGAATGAAAAAATGAATGAATAAATGAATGAATGAGAGGTTACAGGGACTTAACATACAGACATCCACCATCAAAGGTGATTTTATCATGTGTTGACATAAAACATTGCTAAGCAACGATAACAGTCACCGAATAGCAGATTTGTAATGCGTTTCTATGACGTCACACCGCGTGAGAGACCGAAACAAATAAATATGTGTGTGTGTGTGTGTGTGTGTGTGTGTGTGTGTGTGTGTGTGTGTGTGTGTGTGTGTGTGTGTGTGAGCAAACGGGTATAAATTATAGGCTTAGATATATAGACAACAGATCTGTCCCTGGGACCTGCTTTAAAAAAATTAATTTGCTTATTTTACACCACTAGTCAGTGTTCAAGCCGAGTTAAAACCAAAGTGTATGAATGTTGCTTTAAATTAAATTCTCAGTATTCGTAACACAATCTTCATATTCTTGTTCTCTGTGTTTGACAATGTACAAGTTAAAATTTGCTCAGTTAACCAAATATGACTATTGAAATCCTGTACTCCTAACTGCGGAGTTGGAAACAAGAAACAGTGACACGATATCTGTCAATATAGCGCCTCATGCATTTGATAGGACCTGATTGCTTCAAAATGACATTTTGGCCACTAAACCGAATTACGAGGAAATCATCTTTTGGTCATTTGATGGACTCTCGCGTAGACCTATTAAATGTAATGAGGTAAAATTAACCCATTTATTATATGGGTCATATATATATATATATATATATATATATATATATATATATATATATATATATGGTCTTCAGGTGCTAGGAATTTTGAGCCGAACACTTTACTGGGGTATATCATCCTCATTCCTTGCGTAGAGCTCAGTGATATACCTCAGTGATTGTAATAGAGGGTTCGGTTCGAAATTCCTAACATCTGAAGAAATCCGCTGCGTACAACGGCCGAAACGTCGCACAAATGGCAACAAAGATGAGAACAAAAGTCCGAATAATGTAAATAGTGTAAATACTATCTCATCTCAGAAATATAGATAAATATAAACACGCTCAGAGATTAGATGACACTTTACTGCAACCTTTTTGAAGCAGATACGGGGTAATTTAATTTAGTTTTGCTTACAAGCGAAATTCAACTAAACTTTTCCTGCGTATATATTTGTGTGTCTGTTTGTGTCCTTCTTTGTGTTTATATGTCTCCGTGTCTTTCTGTTTGTCCATGTTTTCGTTTGTGTGTGTGTGTGTGTGTGTGTGTGTGTGTGTGTGTGTGTGTGTGTGTTGTCTCAATGACATTTAACATTTTCAATGCTAGGGACGAAACTGACATTGCTTTGTTGTCAGTGTATGTGTAGATTTTCAAGAAACCTTGAAATGTCGATCCCGAGTGTTTGTGTTATAAACTAACCAAGCACTTAGCGCTATTTCCGAAATAGTGTAGACACAAAGTAGTCTGTGCTGCAGGGTAACCAATCAAAATAAATATCTCTCATCTTCTATATAGTTATTTATTTCAAGTAAATGGCAATTTGCTATATTTCAGAAAACGGACCAGCACAGCCAGGTGACAGTGGTATAACAATCCTGTAACCATGCAGCAGAGAAAGTGTGAACCAGCTGATGTGCAATTTACATGTTTCATTGTAAGGCTGTGAGCTGATTTGAATTGTTTACTTCTCCATCCATTCCCCATCATGTCAATTCTCATTTGAACTGACATAAGCATATGTATTTGGATCTGCCTGTAAAATAAATACTTTCATTCTGAAACATTAAATTGTTCCCATGCAGCGTTAAGATTTACTTTTGGAATCTAAATAAAGGTTGACACTTTGCTCAAATTCAAACAATTATCATTATTAACAAATGCCTTCCGTCTATGCTTCTGGAACCAATTAGAATCTAAACAACCACACCAATGCATTTCTGTACCAAATATCAGTTGGAATACAGCAATTGTTCCCCTCCTTTCCAAGACTACATACAGCAAAGAACGAATTTCCTAAAATCTGTTTGTTGAACAAATATAGCCGAAATATTATTGTTTATGTGAATGTCTATTTGAGATATAAATTGATATTAATTAGAAAGGAACCATGTATCTCCTTGCTCTTATCTGTAGCTATTTACGTGGTATATTTTTAGGTTCCAACTAATTCGTTTGAAATTTGTAAAATTATAAATTGAGCATTGTTTGTGGGTTGATTCGGAATATTTATAAACACACACACACACACACACACACACACACACATATATATATATATATATATATATATATATAAGATACAAGATAGAACATAAAAGAAAAAACATTATCAAGGAAAGAACAATATAAGAACAGGAATTAAGAAAACAGAAGATAACGATAGACATTGCATTTTTGAAGATAAAAATTGACTGGAAAGCAAGAGGTCGGAAATGAGTTCCACAAAAAAATGAGACCGAATAAACTGTTAGCTTGGAACTTACGGTCGAATCTAACCATTCCAACTGTCAAATGGTGAGACCTCGCCACCAATCTAGTACTGCACTTAAATTCATAAAATCTAGATCCCAAAAAGGAAATCTCATCAGAAGAGTTACCATGAAAATATTTATAGAAGAACACGGGAAGCTACATAAAAGTGATGGAAAAGTGATTGAAGCCATGATGCCAGGTCATGATCAATAACATTGTGGATTCTCAACCAGAGTTTGTAGGTCAAACAGTTTTCCGCGGACTAAAACACTTATCTCTTTATGCTTGAATTTTCATTTAAACATGTGTTCGACAGAAAGAGAAGAGTAGACCAGAACAAGAACTTGCTATTGACTGCTGCACAGTCCAGTGCTATCCTGTAATATAGTATGAGGCAGACAATAGCTGGCCTCTATAGACGTAGTTGGCAACCAATCTAGGAGAGAGACCATTCTGAAATCAAGACCGCTTCATATGCTAACTTAATCACGAGTAAATATTTTAAAGTTTACTCTTGGTTTAATTACCGGTTTGAATTCATAATTGTATCTTTTCAGGACTGGTTGCCAACCATGGCTAGAGAGCTCAGCTGCTGCCTCCCTTACACTCCGTTGCAAATTTACAATGAAGTTTGGCGCACGCAATAGTAAATTGTTCTGATATACTTTTCTCCTTCTGTCTAAATCATGCGAAAATGAAAATTTAAACAGTAAGAGAGATAATTCTCTAGTTAGCAGGGAATTTTACTTGATCCTATTGAAAACAATTTTTTTTTTAAAACTTGATCTAACCTATTAACATTATATATATAACACCTAATGCTAATTTTCTATCAGAAATTTTTTTTTAATTATTTATTCTCCTATCGGAAAGAAATGTGTCACAGGCTCTTTTTTAACACATCACTCAATAAATCCAGAGCCTAACTAATAAAACAACAACTTTTAGGGAAAATTCAACTTTATTCATCAACATAGTCTCCTATCTGATTCCAACGCTTCTCTTACAATTCGATGCCTTTTTTTGTAGAACGATTTGTCTTTAGTCACAAAATACGCCTCAGTTTCCGATATCACTTCTTCAGTGAATTCAAATCTCTTTTCCTGTGGCATTCTTTTGAGGTCTGCAAATAGCCAGTAGTTGCCGGGGGGCAGATCTGGAGGATAGAGTGGATGCGGAAGCAATTCGACGTGCAATTCATATAGTTTTGCCATCGTTGCGATCTGGCCCAAATACGGTGCATTGTCTTGGTGAAAAATCACTTTTTCTTCTTTATTTGTGGCCGTTTTTTTGGCAATTTCTTCCTTCAAACGCACAAATATTGCTATATAATATTTGCTATTGATGGTTCTTCCTTTCTCAATGTAATCAATGAACAAAATACCTTGCTCATCCGAAAATACGGAGGCCGAAACCTTGCCAGCTGTTGTTTGCGTCTTTGGTTGCTTTGTACGGCTTTCACCTGAAGCTGTCTACTCAGCTGACTAGCTATTTAACACCGGAGTAAGATGGTGAATCCATTTTTTATCCATTGTCACATATTTACGCAAAAACTTCTTGTTGCGTTCAAACAGTTGCAAACAACGTTCTGAATCGTCGATGCGTTGTTGTTTTTGATCGACTGTGAGAAAACGTGACACCCACTTTGAACACAGATCTCTGATTGACAAATGTTCATGCAAAATGGTGAATACACTGCCTTCTGAAATTCTCAACTCCTCTGCTATCTCATGCAACTTCAATTTACAATCGGCTAAAACGAGTTTGTGGATTGTTTGGTGTTTTCCGTCAAAAGTCAGCATACCACCTCTTAACCGTTGTTTTCGACGGAATAGAGTCCGAATAAAACTTATCAAACCATTGCTTTACTTAAACAGTATTTTTGTATCAGAATGAAATGCTTTATCAACACACGAAATTCAGATTTTTTCATTCTTTTGAAAATTTGCAACAGCAGATTCACTAAAATAACTGTAATTCGTAAAGTAATAATCTGATTGGGCCCAAATTTTGTCACGTGCCATTTGAAGGTTAGTAATTTATAAAAGCCACATGGATTTTTTATTAATTGCGCAATCTATGTGTCAGGTCCGGGACTTATTGAGTGGTGTGTAAATGTATTTATTTTTGTCTTTCATTCCAACAAAAGCTGAAGTCGGCGAAACGTGCCGTTGAAAAAGTTTTTCCATCTATATATATATGTGTGTGTGTGTGTGTGTGTGTGTGTGTGTGTGTGTGTGTGTGTGCTCGCGCGTGTGAGATAACAATATATATTTTTATATATCATGAACTATATTGAGGAAAATTGTGGATCAAATGCGTTAGTTACCCACCGTAACGAGACTGACCACAATTTTGACATAAAAATACAACTCTGATCAAGGAAGAAAACTATAATCACAGTGTCGTATACTTACTAACAAACATTATGGAAAGAAACAAAAATAACCTAAATGAAATAATCTAAATGAAATAATCTAGAAAAAAAACTTAAATTCACAGTATCCCTCGTTTATGCGCATGTGTAGTCGCTCCAACATAGCAAATTTAGTTCGATGAAGACCTAAAGAACAAAACGCCACACAAGAAAGTTGTTTTCATTTTGTCATAAATTTTCCCAATATAAAAGCAGTCAAAACCTGAGAAAAAACTAACATCAAAGACAAAACACTCTTGAAAATGACTATACAAGTGACCGAAGCGTTTGGGACAATGAAAATTATGAAAGATCTTTGTATTCCCTTCCTCATAGAAAACGGAAAAACGTAAGAATGATGTAAAAACTTTATAAAAATTATTTAAATCCTTCTTGTATGCCGTATTTAATGAAAGATGTTTGAAAAACGGTTGCTGCCCAAACATACATATATATATATATATATATATATATATATATATATAAAATTGCAAACTTATCATTATAATCGTTTCGAAAAACCATCCGCGTATATACGCGGAAGGAAAAATGGTTGTAAAAATGAAAGAGCTAAGCAAATGAACATTGGCCAAAGCGATTTGGACCGAGCCAGTACGTAGCCCAAAGAAAAAATTCGAAACGAGTAATCAATAACAAAAAAGCGCTCAATACGTAAGCAGAGCAGAATAAGCCAACCTTCCCTGATGATCCGTTTAGGTGAAACCTTGGTAGGTTTGTTGGCTCACTAGGTATAATTTACATATATATATATATGTGTGTGTGTGTGTGTGTTCATTGGTAAAAAGAAAGTTTAATTCAGACGATTTTTTTCCGGCACCTTCTTCCCAAGTAACTGTTACTTCATGAAACGCATACTTTAAAGAACGCTTCCGCAATCTTAAGTTCATCAAACTTTGGGTCGACGTTCATCTATCCTGTATATCGCCCAAATCTATCGACCTTGAGTGACTCTAGGAGCTTGTATTGGGTGAGCAATAGCATAAAAAATAAACATCGATATTTAAACTGCAGATCATGTTAATGGGATTTTGCTGTGAAATGTTTCAGTATACAACGATCCACTACTCAACCGTAAATTTTTAGAGATAAAACAGATCTGATATAATTTGGGAATCACTTTACAAAAATAACTCACTACTTTACTTTTCGGGTATATACATATGTACTTTGTTCTTTCTCTCACTGTGCGCCAGTGGCGGTCCTACTTTGCTTAGGGGCAAATATATATATATATATATATATATATATATATATATATATATATATATAAAATATTAGCTATAGTAATTACAATAGCAATAGTAACAGAAATAACTTTGCCAAAACTAGTACTAATTAAGCTATAATTTAAATCGTCTTGAACAATCCACCGAGAGCAAACTCGGAGAGAAAAGAGGGGGAAGTAAAAAAAGAAACAAACGAAGCACATGAACATAAAATCAACCACCCGTAAGAAAAAAAACCCTAACACTAAAGCGCTCAATACGAAGGTAGAGCAACAAAGACAGAAAATCTAAGCCTAAGCCAACAAACCTACCTAGATTTCACCCCACGGCTCGTCAGGGTAAATTGGCCAATTTACTCTGACGAACCGTAGGGTGAAACCTAGGTAGGTTTGTTGGCTCAGACTTATATATATATATATATATATATATATATATATATATATATATATTGCTACTCATAAGCTCAATAAAGATTATTACAATAAAATAATGTCAATTAATCTTACTATATGAGTACAAACTGGGAAAAAGAACGAATTTTACATCGAATCATTACATGCGATGTTAAATGAATACTTTTGATAAAAGTGGCTAGATACAAGTGAATCACTAAATCAATATCCAAAACCTTCACTGCACCATAAAAAGTTGATATTAAGTTGTTACAAAAATAATGGACGATTTAAAAAATATAATTTTATTCTTGAAAATTAACTGTAGAAATGTTGAAATTTGTCAGAATACGAGGCTTGAGCACCTCTGAGAACGATCGCCGAGATTATTTATTCCTCGTTGATAAAAACATTATTGGCTGTGATGCAACGAAATCTTTGAAATGGTCTTAAGTGCATAAAAAATGAAAATCAATGAGTGAAAGAACAGGAGAATATGAAGGATGTGGTAAACTCTCATATCTCAAGTCTGAGTTTTTGCAATATTTTTCAGGGCATTATCGTGGGGCTGAATTAGATTACGTCGATTCACCAATGCAGGTCTCAATTCTTGAAACAAGTTCATTACAGTAAATATCTGTATTAATTCTCTGATTGGCTTCCAGAAAGCTGCAGTGGATAACACCAATTGCAGAACACCAGACAGTCACCATAATCTTTTGCTGATGCAACTTTGGGAAATGTTTGGGGGATTCCTCACGGTTAAGCCATTGACCTGATCGTTTACGGTTATCATAAAGGATCCACTTTTCATCACAAGTGTCTGTTTGGTCAAGAAAGCGATCATTAGTGTTACACAGAAAGAGCATCGAGCACACTTCGAAACCCCTAAGTTTTTTTTTTCATTGAGATCATGAGGAACCTATTTATCGAGCTTTTCCACCTTGCCAGTGCTCTGTAAATGACGTGAGACTGTTGCAGTGCTGACACCAAGCGACTTTTCTCTGATACTTTGACATGGGTTTTGCTCAACAACTGCTCGCAATTGTCCGCTCTCAAGACTGCATGACCGCCTTATACGTTCTTCATCTTCAAGGCTCTAATCTCCAGTACAACATTTCTGTAACCTCTTTCGTACTGTCCGATTAATTGTGGACCCATCTCCCCATGCTCTGTTGATACTGGCAGTACTGGCAGAAGTTTATAAGGTACTATGTCGAAGTTAAAAGGGTTTTTCAAAATACAACGCTTCAAGCGGCCATTATTTTTCTTCTAACAACCTAATAAATACTGTATGTCGGTTTCTCAAAAAGGTTATTCATTATTTTTTCTTTCCTCAAAAGAAAAACAATAACAACAACCTCATCGTCTGAACACATTGTGTGTATGCAGGAAAAATTGAAACTAGTCTTGTGAATCATCATCATTTATCCACCACACCTAATGGTGCATAGGGCAGCAACTTTTTTTGCTGTTTCTATAACAAACTGTTTTTTTACGGGACAGGGTTGTTAGCCTGCACCCAACTTCCAAACCTGGAGGACCATTCTTGGTCCTTACGTTTACAGCACCTGGTTTTCCCAAATGGTCATCCATTTAAGTACTGACCAAGCTCGATGTTGCTTAACTTCGGTGATCGGACGGGAACCGGTGCATTCAACACGATATAGCTGTAGACAGACTTGTGAATAGGGTTGGCCCAATTTTGCTGCATGACAACGCAAGGCTGCATGACAACGCACGCTTCTCAATCCGCTGTCCAAAATCTGAATAGCCTGAATTATGAAATTTTGCTTCATCCTCCATAACCACCTGGTATTTCGCCTACTAATTATCACTTATTTAAGCACTTTGAGCTTTTCATACGCAATGAAACATTATCCAATAAGGAAAAAGTAATCAAAGCATTTGAACTGTTTACCACATAAAAGAATAAGATTTTTTAAAAGATCGGAGTAAGAATTTAGACGTACGTTAGAGAACAGTCATGTTGCCTATTCCAGATAAATAGATTATTTAATTAACATTTCAGAAGCGATTTATTCATTTCCTATAAAGTGTGTCATTTCATGTGTGACTGTTATATATTGCTCCTCTTACTGCTGCTGCTGCTGGAAACAACAATTGTCTTAGGGACAAACACGAACATATATAAAGTCACGGCACCAAATCGATAAATGTTATATACTCTGGAAACCAATGATGACGATCGTCTTGACATCAACAACGATGACACGAACAAGTATATAAAAATAGTAACTTATTTTTTTATTCTTCATCTGACTCGGTTGTATGAAGTAATAGTCAAATAAGAATTACGCACACGCAAGAGTTGTCGGGAGTTCTTTCCTCTTCTCTGTCTATCTTTCTGCTACCTATCGGCTCCGTTCTACCTTTGGCTCGAAAAACAAAAACGATTTTATATGAGCTGAAATTACTCAAATTCTGCTTAATTGCGTCATCTATGGCTAGGAACATCTGTTAATCATTTTCACCGATTATTATTTTTATTTGCTATCGATTATATTTTGTGACCTTGAAACCGAATGCTCCTGACGTCAACGCACTTTTGTTTGTCATTGTTTCTGGCCCAATCATATTTCTGTTGGGTCACCGAAATACATTACATCCCTGTGATGTCGGCTGCCTTTAACATGAACACACTTTCGTTTGTCACTGTTTACATTCCTGCCTTTGACAGATATCACATTTCTGTGAGTGACAGAAATATATTACATGACAACCTAATAAATTAATTATTTAACATTTCAGAAGCGTTTTATTTATTTCCTATAAATATTATATAATTTAATAGCGCGTTCCTGAACAGGAAACGCATTCTTTTTTTATGCAGATCCAATATTCTGTGATGAAACGTAAACATTTTTGTTCCCGTGAACTTTCCAAATTGCGTTTTTTGCATAACACATGGAAAGAACTTGTTTTTGGTTTAACCCCAGATTGGCATGTTCTTTTTAGAATTTAAGAACCACTTAATACCCTAAAAAGTGCCGGAGAACCTGTAACTGAAATGTATTTATATGTATTTTTATGCAATCAAAGGACAAGGTGGGTGTTGTAAATGCACCTCTCCTTCTTACTTTTCTCTCCCTTTTTTATCTTTCTCTCTCGCTTTGTCTATCTTTCACTCTCTCTCTCTCTCTCTCTCTCTCTCTCTCTCTCTCTCTCTCTTAAACTTTCTATTTCTATCTCCCACTCCTTCCTTATATCTTTCTTTTATTTTTTTACTTTCCATAAAACGTGGTCTTTAGATATGTACAGCAAGATTTTAAATACTGGTTTTTTTAATGCAAACAACTGAGAATAGTGACAAAATATAATCTTTGACATTCCTCGATTCTCCTTGATGAACCTGTGCCATACTAAGCTTAACTTTTAAAGATCATCAAATTAACTAATGCATTAAAAACACTTAACGGAAGGAAGGCTTTTTTCACTAATTTTGCGTTCAAACTGTCAGTTATAATGTCGAAGTAAAATAAACAAAAACAAAAACATAATTGTCAATAATGAGAAGAACGATGAAAATAATAATAATACGCAATTAAGTAAAGTGCCTTCCAAAATCTAAGTGGAGTATTAAAAAAGGAAAATTTCGTTAAAAATTAAAGAAAAGAATACTGAACTGTTATGTAATTAATAAGAGAAATATGGTTCTACAGACGGATGCTGAGAATCCTATGTGAGCAACCACGATGTTTAAGAGAAAATGAAAGCAAACAGAAGACATATTTAGAATTAAAAAACAGACAGTTGAAAATACTAGCAGGCATAATGAGAAAAGATGGATAGGGAAATTTAACACTCACGGGACATAATGAAAACAAAATGGACAGGGTATTGCAGATATCTAACGAGATTGGGATTGAGTAAATAGCTGATGGAACAGCGATTAAGAAAGGTAACAAAACGACAAACGTTGCTAAGAGTAATAAAGAAGAGGAAGTTATGGAGAGCAATGATCACCCACGTCCATAATGGGCAGAGCACATAAAACGACACCTTATATATCCGTCAAATCAAAAACTGATCCGGAGCTGGTGAAATTATCCACTCTAACGGTACAATTCAATTGCCAACACCTGGTGTTCACACCTTTTTCTATTTACAATCAACCAAAAGATGTTTTATACGATATTCTTAACTCGAAATAACTACACTCAAGCATACCACGTGATATGTCTGTGCACACGTTGGGTTACATGGTTGCGTCTGTGTAGAATACGTATCGAGCAGCCAATCTTTTTCTGCTATCTAACCGAATAAACATTAGAACAGATTGAACTGACAAACTAATTTTGGATCAAGATTATCTTAAACACTTCCTGAATTTTCTCGTCATTTGAATCGAACGGATCAAGTGATAGTAAATTTTCCTTCAGTAACTTTCCATCTACTTCTGTCATACTTTCATCAATACCTTTATCTGAATCAATGAAGTCACTCTCGGGTGTGCCAATCTTCATAAGGATCTTTGAGACCATAAAAAATAAGCAACTGCTTATCTCTCATAAAAAAACACCTGCCCAGACATGCAATCTGTAGATGGTATCTTGAAGCGCAGATCTACGGTTTCTCGAGACCGACAGATGACATACCAATATATTAGTTTATTTCATTGAGTGTTCAATCCAGTAATAACTGGCGTCTTAATAAAAGGAAAAAAATCTGAATTTTTCATAAATTGTCGCTTTTGATTGATTTCGTTGTCTGGGTGATAACATAGTTCTTCCAATTTTTTCCTGGCTTTTCAAAAGTGTTCCCAGTAATATGATAATCATTGATATTCCTAAAGTTTTTCATACAATATTTCACTGGGGATTAAGTGACATGAACTCTCCGTAATACTTTAGTACTCCTCTCAATATTCTTTTTTCAATGATGCCATCATCTTCAAAGATCCTTTTCTTCCTTTAAGTTGTACTTCCTCCAATATTTGTCCTAGTTCATTTGGTACTCAACTAGAACGACAGTCTTGTTCATGTTCCACAAATCCTCAGCTCTCTGGCAAAATGGAAATAATTATCTATCTTTTCAGTTTATTTCAAAGTTACTCATTGGTCTACCAGTTGGGTTACACATCAGAAATATTAAATGGTTATTCACTGGAGATCATGTGACAGTAAGTATTTCCAATACTCCAGCAATCACTTCAGTATTCTAGATAACTTTAGAAGCATTATCAGAATAGTCACGATCAAATTTATTGTTCTTCAACGTGTTTGTGAAAATCATCAACACTATTACAATTCTATTATGTATTTTCGTGCGTATAAAGCAATGTATATATCTTATATGGACGCGTGGCCGAATGGTTAGGACGTTCGCTTTTTACCCATGAAGCCCGGATTCGAATCTCACCATGGCGGATTTCACAGGAAGGTGACTTCTTGATGTTATCGGTCTGGAGTACCTGAAAACCATACTACGGGTTGACCCAAGCCTTGTGAGTAAATTTGGGTAAACGGTTTTTTTATGACTGTACTAGTTCGAAGTAACAAGTCATCGTGACAGAAGTTTTGAGCGTTCAGAATGTTGTTCATTCCGGATAACGCGATCTCACTCAGAAATTGTAACTAAGGCCCGCTCAGTATAGTTGCAGTATAAATCACAGGAGGACTCTTGAACAAACACAAGTGTGTCCGAGCAAGCGTCTGTAATGGGGATTAGCTAGCCGCCTTGGTAGACGGGTATTCTCGATCACGAGTGACCAGTCATTAAAAAGCAATGTGTGAGCGAACAGAATGAGTTTCCAGTTTCACGATCCTGTAAATTACCTTTTTCTTTAGTTCAAACGCAGAAACGTCAAAATTGTCGACTGTAACACTCTGAGGTTGAACGCAATACGCCTTCACACAATGTCGTACGTCTTTTATATTTTGATAAATACAAAGAAAAAACGTCGACAAAGAGCAGTGATCTGAATCTGCTAAAAAAATGCTATTTAATTTGTCTCCATTACCATCTTTCGAGCTTGCTGAATCTTCTCGTCAGTGGTGAAGGTTAACGTGCGTTCTGCTTCTTCTTCGTGTCTCACGCTTGTCCGGTCACTTTTAAACTTCTCGGTCCGCTTATACACACTTCTTTTGCAGTAGTTCACTGGCTCTGTATTGTGTTAAAAGCCTCTGATGAATGTCAGGCCCTGACACACCTTTTGACACTGCTCTTTGATCCTCGTTGATACATATTGCTAGCAGAGTGGCCATCTTTGCTTTATAACAGCAGTAACAAAACTGGCGCAACCAAGCTCAGAATTCGATCACGTGACGACGATAATACCAACTATAAGCAGGTATGAGCGAAAAACCCACCGAGGATAAACGCGGAGGGGAAAAAAATGGAAACAAAAAAAAACAAACTAAGTGCTTGAACAAATTACTCGTCGAAAAGAAAAAAGCCCGAGACGAGAACCATAACACACACACACACACACACACACACACACACATATATATAGCTTTTCATATCTATCTATATCAGTATGTTTACTCTCTACCTATTTAACTCACTTTGTTTTTAACACCTTCTTTACGTACCGTGTTTCTTCAGGACGCAGACGATCACAAACTTCCATTTGTCCCTATCTCTGGTTGTTCTTAACATTTCTCCTCTTAATATCTCTCCCAAATGCCATTCTGCCACCTACTTGCTCAAGTCTATCAAGTATGTCGTATGCTGCTTCCCCCTCTTTCTCTCTCTCTCTCTCTCTCTTTCCCTTTATTCTCTTGTGAGTATTAGATTCTATAAGCTCTCTTTCCTCATTACGTTTTCCAGAAACCACAGCTATCTCTTCCAGATGCCAAATATGTTTCCTTTTCATTAGCCTCCTCTTCATAATCTTGTCTTTGCCCCCGTGTTCGGTCTATAATATCCTCAGCATTCTTCTGTAAAACAACGTATCTCTTGCTTCGAGCCTTTCCTTCATCCTTGAAAAGATAGTCCAGCATTCTCTGTCATAAAGAAGAACAGATATCACATAACAGTTCAGAACTCGTTTTCTTGTTTCCAATGAAATCTTCCTTCTCTCAATATTCTACTCAGCCTTTGTAATGCATCCTTGGTTAAGCCAATACGTCGTCATATCTCAGTGTCGCACTTTCTGTCTCCTGTTTGAACGCTTCCCTTGTACTTAAATTTCGGCACCTGCTTGATTTCATTATCCCCGACTTGTAGTTGGCATTTTAAGCTCCTCTTTTTACTGATGACCATGAATTTAGTTTTCTTGTAGTTTATGTTTAGTCCTTTCTTTTCGCTTTCTTTAGCTACTTTCTGTGGAAGGTCTTGTAGTTTCCTTTCTGTGACTGCTATCAGCACTGTATCATCTGCGTGTCTTATATTATTTAGATTGTGGCTGCCGATGACAAATCCTGGCAGAACCTTTACTTCTCTCAGAATTGCCTCACTGTATAGGTTGAATAGATCCTGTAAGAAAACACAGCCTTGTCTTTCTGTATAATATACTATCTATTAAAAAATTATAAAATAAAATAAATTATATATCAAAAATGGTAATATAAATAAGAAATATAAACATATATAAACATAATGATACGATAGACTTAGTTTATTCATTTATCTTTTTTTTCAGAGTGAGTGTTTAAAAAACATTTATGAAAAGAAGAAAGTTAATAACATGTTTTCTTTAAATAAAATCTGCTAAAATGATATTAAACGGTTGATAAAAATAGCTTAAATAAATTATAAGGTGCAAATCTTTGTATATATGAAACTTTAAAGCGTTACTAAATGAATCCTGATGTTTTTAAATAAATACATGTATAGGATTTTTTTTTTTCCAAAACGAGGCTTAAAACTTATAGTCTGAAAACTTAACAAAATCGCGACCGGTTTCTGGCTATTAAGAATTTTTTTGTCTGACAGTCTGAAGGCTTTCGAAGGCAAAATTCATTGGTAATTGCTGGAACCTAAAGAAGGCACACACACACACACTCACACACACACACACACACACACACACACACACACACACACACACACACACACACACACACACACACACACACACACACACACACACGCACGCACTACACACACACGCTGATGTATCCAAAAATACATTGACAAACTTTAAGGAAGGGTTCCTCACACCAAAATAAGGAGAAAATTCATATCAACATATGTCTGCAAATCCTTTGTTTTTGTGTTATCAAGTTTAAAGTTTAGCGTAAACGCTTTTAAATGTACAATGCAAGATGAAATCCAAAAATAATTTTACAAACTTTGGAGGTAGATTCCTGACACAAAAACAAGGAAAATGTCCATATAAATATATCGTTGTATCTCAACACAGTAACCCATAACAAATATTCAAAATGGCCTTAAAATGTTGAATAGTTTCGCAAGCCACCATGACAGGTTGATAAAGCGTTCTCGCCGACCTATTCTTCTATCATAGTAGACGTCAGCCAGTGCATCTCTGCATTATTAAACCCTTCTGCATAAGACAATGTTTTTAGGTGGCCGCTAAGACTTGAGGTCGGGAGAACGTGCAGGCCATGGAACTGGTTCTCACCGACCTATCCTTCTATCATATTAGACATCAGCCAGTGCATCTCTGCATTATTAAACCCTTCTGCATAAGACAATGTTTTTAGGTGGCCGCTAAGACTTGAGGTCGGGAGAACGTGCAGGCCATGGAACTGGTTCTCACAGACCTATCCTTCTATCATATTAGACATCAGCCAGTGCATCTCTGCATTATTAAACCCTTCTGCATAAGACAATGTTTTTAGGTGGCCGCTAAGAACTGAGTTCGGAGGAACGTGCAGGCCATGGAACTGGTCCTCGCCGACTTATCCCTCTATCATAGTAGACGTCAGCCAGTGCATCGCGAACAATTTGACTAAAATGAGTTGGTGTTCCATCATGCATGAACCACATTTGTCTTCGTATTAGCAGGAGTACATCCTATAGCCGCTCTAGAAGTGTGTTCAAAATAAAGTCATTGTAGACAGCTCCTATAATATGTGGTGGCAGAATATATGGACCGACCAGACAATTATTTATAATTCCAGCCCACACATTAATCGTAAATTGTCTAGTTTATATTATATGGTGGGGGATTTCGATCCAATCACAAATGCTGGTTGTGTAAATTTGTTATTCCATCAATTCCAAATGTTGCCTCATCCATAAACAAGACTGAAGAGACAAACAAAGAATCGGAAGCTTGTGCTATAAACCATCTTCAAAAGTTTTCCCGTGATGAGTGGTGAGTGATCAGAGGGCGAAAGACTCTGCACATGTTGCAAATGATATGGATACAGAAGTTTCTATACCTGGATCGTCGATGACAGCCTGTATAATGTGCTCTTTGTGGTCAGGGTCTCGGTCTTCCACGATCCATTTTTTGTGTCAAGGATCATGTCTCAGCAATGCAATGATAAACTGCAGCAAAGACGGATGACTCGGCTGCCTTCGGTTAGGAAACGCAATCTGATACAGCCGTTCAACCTTACTTCCATTACCATTTGCGCGGCCGTATGTAAAAATTATATCTGTCTTAACAACATGGATATTCTGCCATTGTTAAGCGAAACACTGTTAACTCACTACATTAAATATTAAATACAGACAAATCTTATAACTAAAAAAAACAAGGGATTTGCTGGATTCTGTTTATATGGAGTGTTGTCCTTGTTTTTGTGTAAGGAACTCTCCACAAATGTTTGTAAAAGTATTTCTGATACAACCAATAAACAATTTAATCTGATGAAATCCTAGAGGATAAAACGCATCACAAGAAAAATTTTCCACCTTCATATATATATATGGTTAAATAAAATAAAGACAAGGGGGAAACTGTATTTAAATCGCCTACGCGTTTCGTCCTATGATGGACGTTATCAAGGCAAAAAGACGAAATGATCTTGATTCTAAATTACGTATCTGTAAACAAACAGTTTTGGCAAATATAAAAACGCTCACAAATCATTTAAAAAGATTAACAGAATATTTTAATTTTAGAACTCCTTCATGTGTAATGCAAAGCCACGAGATCTTAGAATGATCTCAGATCTTAACTGAGTATATGTTTACACACATGCACATATATATATGTGTGTGTGTATGTGTGTGTGTTTGTGTGTGTGTGTATGTGTTTGTGTGTGTATGTATGCGTCTTAGTCTGTTAATATCTATATTAGAATGATAATTATCTATTTATCTCAGTCTATTCAGATAGATAGATAGATAGATAGATAGATAGATAGATAGATAGATAGATGAGATAGATTAGATAGAATAGATAGATAGATAGATAGATAGATGTGATAGATAGATAGATAGATAGATAGATAGATAGATAGATAGATAGATAGATAGATAGATGAAGCACTACTGCAGAGATACATTAGGTTCAGATAGATAGATAGATAGATAGATAGATAGATAGATAGATAGATATGAATAGCTGTTGATAGATAGATAGATAGATAGATAGATAGATAGATAGATAGATAGATAGATAGATAGATAGATAAAGAAGACTACTTAGGTTCAGAGATAGATTAGGATTCAGATAGATAGATAGATAGATAGATAGATAGATAGATAGATAGATAGATAGAATATTATGAATAGATAGATAGATAGATAGATAGATAGATAGATAGATAGATAGATAGATAGATAGATAGATGAAGCACTACTGCAGAGATACATTAGGTTCTAGATAGATAGATAGATAGATAGATAGATAGATAGATAGATAGATAGAATAGATAGATATGAATAGATAGATAGATAGATAGATAGATAGATAGATAGATAGATAGATAGATAGATAGATAGATAGATGAAGCACTACTGCAGAGATACATTAGGTTCAGATAGATAGATAGATAGATAGATAGATAGATAGATAGATAGATAGATAGATAGATAGATATGAATAGTTGTTGATAGATAGATAGATAGATAGATAGATAGATAGATAGTAAACGGACTGAGATAGATAGATAGATAGATAGATAGATAGATAGATAGATAGATAGATAGATAGATAAAAAATTGACTAGAATCTATACCTTATTTGATAAGTGTTTAGGTAGGCAGGTAAATTGACAAGTGCATGTTCGAATTGATCAATCAAAACTTACACGCTGAGGCACATGCGAGATGCAAGATATTTGCTCTCTTATTCTGACATCTATCGTTTCATCAATAGATTGATCAAGTGACCCGGCTGAGAGTCCATATGGGTAGAGGCAATCATTCCTTAGACCAGGTGATCCAGATTGATTTGCCAAATTTCAAAGCGTAGATTTCTAAGGAATAAGTCCAAATAGACGCAATAGCCTATCATTGAAGACTTTATATCGAAGACTATTAAATTCTTTCACTTGGAATTTGAGAGTTACATTAATCCATGGCCGATATTGGATTCAGCAAACTCTCTGAAAAATGAAGTCATTTATAAAAAATTCGTTAACAAAGGTTCTTGAAGTAGACAAACGAATGAAATTCAAGATTCGGATTACAACTACATATAAGATTGTTGTCTTATTGTTCCACCCTCGTAGATAGATAGATAGATAGATAGATAGATAGATAGATAGATAGATAGATAGATAGATAGGAAGGAAGGAAGGAAGGAAGGAAGGAAGGAAGGAAGGAAGGATTAACCTATGTAGGTAGAATAAGAAAATACAGACTAAAAAGAACTGTCGAGATGATATTTATAAGACAAAGTTAAGAAACTAAAAAGATTAAATTTAACACAAAAGATATAATAGATGCTTAGTTATATAGAAATGATCCACCTATAAAGTATTTATCATTCATGTCTTATTCCTTTCGCCACTTACGAGTCAACTTGATCCTCCTTGATCTGATAGAACTTGCAATATTGATGACAATTCTAATGTGATTATCAAAAACACTCAGGATCGAGGATTTATTATTGAATATTTGCGATTAGTTATGACTGAGCTGTATTTGAAAAGCAAATGCTGTCTTCCTGTAGTTATTTTCCTGTAATTTCATCTAAAAATATGTTCCGTAAAACTACTTCTTCGAAAGACTTGATAACATTTATGAAATATTTTTACTGGTAAATTACTGTAAATTTACCGACAAAGATATTCTTAATTAGATTAAATAAAATGTATTTTCTGTTTGTGCACTTGTCTAACTTTAAATTATAAAAACATTTTTTATTTATGTTGATCACTATTTTGCATTCAACTTGTTTTGTTTTTAATTGCATTATGTACTGGGTTAATGCTACAACAACAACAGTAACCACAGCTTTTGGCGGTAGCGGATATATGTAGTAGCAGTTTCAGTTAAATGTCGTCTTTAAAACGCCATTTTGTCGAAAAAACATCCTATTCTTTTTTACTTTGTCTTTACTTTGGATCCCTGTCACTATCAGGAAATTGCTTATTTTCAACCGGTCAGTAAATAGGAGTTTTGTTTGTTCAAATTTTAGAAGATTATTTTTTAAGAAAATGTCTAGAACATCCTGAAGAAAAAGAATTGGTTGAATAGGTAGGAAGGTTATCTGATGAGGTCAATCAACACACATTTGTTTTTTGTGTAGTTTGTAATTTTTACTGAATGTTTAATGCCAAATTCTGTTTCCATATATATATATATATATATATATATATATATATATATATATATATATATATATATATAAACAATAAATTCATAGACGCAAGTTGAATATACCAATTGAGATCCGGCAAGATGAATAGAATAAGTAAAGAACAAGTAGGAAAAAAGTGTCTTTAATCTAACATGTTACACTTTAATAAGCTTCTTCGGAGATTTTTAAAGACGAATTATTTCATTTTTTTTTAATATTTAAAGAGACAGTATGTTAATTGAGGTTGATTTCATATATAATAAAAATAAACATCTATTGCTCTTATTACGCGTGGTACACACATGTAAACAGGCATATGTTTTTTCTACATTTCAAAATGTTCATCTGTTGCTTTATTACAGGTGACACGTATCTGATCAATGAAATCAAATTTCAATCAACATACTGTCTCTTTGAATTTTTCAGAAATTAAGAAGAAATTTAATAATTCGTCTTTTAAAAAATCTGTGAAGAAGCTTGTGACATGTCAGATTAAAGGCACTTTTTCTTACATGTTTTTAACTTATTCTATTCATAGTCTTAAGTTTACTTTACACAAGAATCAAAAAGTTAGACATAGGTTTAGTTTGTACCAGAGTTAGAAAGGTAGACAGGTGCTCATATAAATATATCCTGAAAATATTACCAAATTGTTTGGTTAATACCAATTTTATTATGAAAATATCGTCTTAATAAAATCTAATAAAGTGTAAGACATTTTTTCACCCGAATAGATTCTCTCACGCTTGGCCAAAGGCTTCTCTCTTGCCTTGTCATTTGAATATAATTGCCATATTCAGAAAGGGGAAATTTTTACAGTTGAATAGGTTAATGGAAAAATCTATATAAAATCGAATAAAATCAAATCAGATAAATTCTAAAAACCGAGTTTTCTTTGTTTCCGGGAAGTTTGATAAAAACCTACTTTTCTTCTGTCATCGGATTTTTAGGCGGGAACAGAATATGCAGCATAAATGTTTTGAAAAATGTTATTTGAAAGATATACACTCTCGGCGAAAAAAAAATTAACTGATAGAGACTGAAGAAAACTTGTCGGTTATAATCGAATAGTCAGTCAGTTAAGTGCCATACGTGATACACGCTTGGGCGATCATGTCTGAAAAGTGACATGACTGACTGGGCAGAAGATTATCCCGCAGTTGGTTGCCATTGCTTTCTGCGGTAGACTAGTTGCCAGCCAAGGCTATAGAACCCAATCTGTCCTATTATTTAACCCATAACTGGAGGAAAGAGACGGATTTATACCTTTCCCAAGGGTATTTGCGCGTAAGTGAATGCAAGAAATTCAACTGGAATTCGCACTCTGTTCATATCGTAATGCGATAGATTTTTATTTTAGTGTGTTTGCTGACTCTCATCGCGAGAGGCTGATCTTAATAAAATGACAGACTAACTGTATTCGATGGTTGACTAAACCGTGTTCTCTCACACCCAGAAGCATATCAATGCGATGGCTGGCTTACCATATTTCCTCTCCTAGATAGACCCATCGTAATGCAACGTCTGACATACCGTATTCTCTCTCCTCGAGAATAGTCTTTTAATGCGACATCTGACTTACTTTATGGCTAATTTAGCGCATTTTCTTTCCTCGGGAAACCTCAACGTCGGTTTCATCTCTAAATAAAGATCAAATACAGACAGAAGAATAAAATATGTAGAAATGCAAGTTCTAAAGATCGTTTATCCAAGCAATATATTTTGCATATTTATTTTCCTAATATTAAACACTAAATATTTAAATTGATTCATTCAATTCTTGCGTGTCACAAAAACAAATAATATGGCATTAAATAATTAAAATATAAGGGCCACTTGTTTCGAAATAACATTTTGCAAACTACAATAAATTATTCCATTAATAAGCGTTTAAACACTATAAAAATAATGATTACTATTAAAACTGACATATTTGATGCAATTAGAGGGAAATGAAGAAAAGAAACTATAATTAACGTGAATTTTAATTCAAAATGATAAAAAAACAAACCTCACTAGTTTTTGTTACTGTCTGTTAAGATATCGATTGATGAAATTAGGTTGTTTTGGTATAAATAAGACAATTCCGGTAACACGAATGAACTATACAAGACACCTTAAACAAGGAACTCAAAGAAAGTTCAGCGTCAGAGTTCCGAGAGAGTTCTGATAAAGTGTTTGCTAGAGTCAGTCAAAACCTAATATAACCTTTAATAGTGAGTTTTAACAGTGGCGACGAGGAATCGAAACTTATACAGAGTAAAAGAAAATACATTTTTTTGCTGTGGCGCACATAGAAATGATGATGAAAAATTAGAAGCACGTTTGTGTCATTTTATTTCTTTACTGCGCATACAGAAAAAAACAGATGTTCTTAAATGTGGAAGCTTATTTATGAAAATAAGGGCAAATATACAGAGAAAATGCAGTGACTGGGAAGACGAGAAAAAACGAGACTTTTGTTAAGAAAGTTAGCACTACTAGATCATAAAAATACGATAATTTTGTACTACCGAGAAAACCAGGAGAAATTTGCTTATATATTCTGACTAAATATTTTAGCAAGAAAGTTCGTTGTTCAATACTCCTTGGAAGTATATGAATCTGACGAAAAAAGAAAACGAATGTTTTGCCATATATGCTGGAATCGTTAAGAAGGAGTGTGAAAGATTCAAATTAAACGAACTAACTCCGGATATGCTTAAAAGATTAATTTTGGTTTAAAGGTTAACAGCAAAAATAGATGTATAATTTACAATGCTACAAGTGTCGAAAAGTAGGATATGAAAATCACACTGTAAAGGTAGAGCAAGGAAAAATTATCACAGAAAAACTTCTTACACAGCGTTGAAACAGAAAACTTAATTACAGAACACAAAAGAAAATGTCTGTATGTAAAAATTAATAATGTCGATGTAAACATACAACTAGACACTGGTAGTAATATGACAATAATTAACGAAATCACATGAAAAGCAAACGGAAAACCTATATTTTAAAAAATTCGAAAATCGCACTTGGCGTGTCTGTCGGAAATTATTTGTTATTATTGAAATGACTTGGAAAGTTTTGTTTCGTAACTCATATGTTAAAAATACAATTTTTTCAGTACTAACTGGATGGAATTATTTGAGTTATAAGATTTACTTATAAATATTTATTGCGAAAATATAAGTGAACAAATGATCAGTTTAAAACAACAATAATTTAAAGGAAGAATTTTAAAAAATGTTTTCCGGTTGTTCTGTTGAGTTGGGTCAGTATTCCAAAGTCAAAGCAAAATTTCAAGTGAAAAAAAGTATTAACATCAGTATTTAAACCAAAACATAGTGTGCCGTTTGCAGCATTGGATCAAGTCAATGAAGAATTAAACAGACTTGAAAAAATGAGTGTAATTGAAAAAACTGAACATTCAAAATTGTCAGCATCAGCAGTGGATGTAAAGATAAAAAAAAATAGCATTCTTGTTTGTGCTGATTTTCCGACTGGGTTTAGCAAATATTTAGAAAGTCCAGAGGATTTTTTTTTCGAAATTAAAAGGTGGAAAAATCTTTTCGAAGCTGGATTTTTCTGTGGCGTGTTTGCAAATACAATTTAAAGAAGAATGTTTAAAGTTAATACCAATAAATATGCACAAAGGATTTAATAAATTCAACCGACTTCCTTTAAGGATAAAATTGGCTCCAGCCATATTTCAACAAGCTATGTTCACTAATCCTACGCATTCCAATTTCGCAGTTGCTTGTCTGGATGATATATTGATTAAAAGTGAATCTCAGAACAACATATTTACATACTTGTACGTAAAAAGAATTTTTGAAAAAATTATGAGTATTCGGGCTCAAATTTAATGAGGAAAAGTGCGAATTCGTTTTGCCTAAAATCAAATACCTAAGACAAATTTTTGACAAAAATGATCGTCAAGCAGATCCGTTGTGGGCAAGTGCAATTAAAAATATTCCTTCTCCAACGGATATTACTAGACTACAACCATGTCTAGAACTAGCAGATTATAATCAAATATACCTACCTAAAATGCAGAACTAGAGAACTCTACGAAACAATTTGCTTAAAAAGAGCGTAAAGTGAAATTGGACTAATAAGTGTCAAAAGGCATTTGAAGAAATCTAGAAAATACTAATGTCAGACTATCATTAGTGCACTACGATCCAAAAGCAGAAATCCTATTGGCTTCAGATGTTAGTGACTATGGTATCAGAGCGATAATTCTACATAAAGTTAATGGCGGTAACATGAAAGTTGCACATGCTTCGCGTTCGCCAACAGAAAAAAAAACTACAACCAAATAAAAAAAAAGTGTTATCAATAATATTTTAAATGAAAAAAATTCACAAATTTATAGACGGGAGATGTTTTCCTTTACAGACAGACGACAGACCTTATCAATTTTTGGTTTGAAAAAAGAAATTCGTACGTATTCAACAAATACATGACAACTCTACGGTACCATCTTATTAAATTACGATTTTAAGATTGAATACCAATCGTCCAAAAAATTAGGACATGTGGATGGTTTATCAAGATTTATAACAAAAAATGCTGAAATATTTTAGGAATACTGTGATAGCAGCATTAGAAAATGAAATAGAAATAAAAAAAATATATTGGAGAATGCAGTACGCGATCTACTATTTCAGTTAAGTGCCATACGTGAAACACGCTTGGGCGATCATGTCTTGAAAGAGACATGACTGACTGAGCAGAAGATTATCTCGTAGTAGGTTGCCATTGTGTACCGTTATCAAAAACTATGACATCCAGAATACAATATCTTGCAAACAGTTCATGTGAAAAATTCATTGTGACTATGGAAATTGTATTTTTTCTTTTTGTTTTGTTTTTTTGCACTTACAAATTTCAGGCCACTTAGTAAATCTATCCAATACCACCAGGTAATGCGATCCATTTACGAGACCTGAAAACCTACATGCAGTCTTGACCACGAAATATCTGTCTTTGGCTATGTTTGTAATTTCGTGGTAGTTGATTTTGCTGCCACGGCACAGCATTTGCAGGATTTTACTAATTGTTCAATGGCTTGATTCAGTTCGGTGTGGTAGAGTGGATATCGGCTCGGAACGAGAAGCCGGCGAGCCGAGTTCGAATTCCAGTTGAATCCATTGTATTCACTTACGCGCAAATACCCTTGGGAAAGGTATTAATCCGTCTCTTCCTTCCAGTTATGGGTTAAATAGCAGGACAGATTGGGTTCTGTAGCCTTGGTCGGCAACCAGTCTACCGCAGAAAGCAATGTCAACCTACTGCGGGATAATCTTCTGCCCAGTCAGCCATGTCTCTTTCCAGACATGATCGCCCAAGCGTGTATCACGTATGGCACTTAACTGACTGATACATAACTTCTTATAAGAGATTTCATTCTTGAAATTCCCGGATCTGCACTATGATGTTCACTTAATATCCGTGTTTGTAACACGATAGTTATTACTAATCTTTGTGTAAATATTAGCACTCCGTCACCTAGCGAGTAATCATTAAAGTCTGGATTTCGTTCTAAAAACCGTCTGCTTTTCTTGCTTTCATTTAGTCGTCTTTATATTTTCGAAAAAACAAACAAACATGTCTTTTGCTTTTACTTTTATGGGTTAAATAACAGGACAGATTGGGTTCTATAGCCTTGGCTGGCAACCAGACACTTCGATAAGTACAATTTCTTTTATTGCTTCACCTTCCTCTTCACTCACTCGCCGTCAAAGAAGCAACAACAACAATAAGACATCTTAAACTGACTCCTAAAATTAACGTCTGATGAGTACAATTTCCTTTATTGCTTCACCTTCCTTTACAATTCCTCGCCGATCATAAAAAGAAACGGCACACAGACTTTATTAGTCACCTGTTAATCTTTCTACATACACACATTCTGCTACTATCAACTATAAGCTCTGAATTCATTTTGTCTGGAACAATTGACTACGTACATTTTTCTCTCTGGACATTTAACTCTTGCAAATTAATTCACTACATACATTTTCTGTTTTGAACGTTTTCTTCTTACAAATTTGTTATTCTGTTTAGTTAATAAATTTTTACTTTAACATACAATACGAAATATTTTATTCTTCCACATTCCAACATCCAACCTTCTGATATTTTAAATTGTGGATCATTCGGTTGTGTTTGGCAAAAGGCCAATTTGATAAACATCACCGAGGCCGCTACATATGGAATGAGACATAGAGAATCCAGTTATGAAACGGATAGCCACTGACTCTGTTATAATTTTAAGTGGCACCTTCTGTATCATGTCTGCCAAGCGTAACCTTGGTTCAACTGCTACGACCTGTGGTAATCATCATCTGCTTGCTTCGGCATTGAGGGTTTTGGAGTCGGTCGCGCTTAGTCCAGAAGCTTATCATAAGCTTATCATACCGTATTATATTTCCGAGAGAAGCATATCTTAATGCAGCATGTTTTCTCTCTTTCGAGATGACCATGCAATAGTTGACTAATCGTAATTTCTTTCCTTGAGAGGCCTATCTTAATGGGATGGCTAACTCTGTTCTACCTTCTTGAGAAGCCTAGCTTAATGTGATGACTGGCTAAACCTATTCTTCCTCCTAGAGAGGCCTATCTTAATGCGATAACTGGTTAACCTTATTCTCCCTCCTCGAAAAGCCTATCTTAATGCGATGACTGATTTACCGTATTCTCTCTTCCCGAAAAGCCTATCTTAATGGAATTACTGTCAAAAAGATCTGTCAGCTGCAGTCGTTCAGTTTCAAATATATAAACCATAACTTTTATCGCTTTAACACACTCATACGTTTCCATATTTTTTTTGATGAAGTTTCAATAAATATTCCTCATCCTTCTTCTCCAACCTTCCTGTTAATGCCGTTGTGGCAAGGCTTTCGTTTATCTTATTCGTCTCAACCGACCACGGTATTTACCCGAGCTTCCTCACAAATACTGGATGCGATACAAGGCCGATTTAACCCACCACAAAGAGTGGTTAATTCTGTTAATGATTTTACATCTAGTCACTCAGCTCTTCAGCCTCTTCCCAACAACAGATGGCTATTCCAAGGCAATTGTTCAGATAAGCTCAAGTCTTTACTTCTACCATTTCAGATATTTGCAGCTACGACATTCCGTGCTACATCCGCGAATTCGAATCACCCACATTTCCCGCGAATCTCAGTTACATGGAGAAAGTTCCAGTCAAACAACTTTTCACAAGAAGTGCGAACCGCGTAGGTGTTTCAATGAAAACCAACAATTTAATACCTTATTCAAGCCAAAGATTAATCGTTATCTATCCTCCTTATTCTTATGACCTATACTTCTTGCTACCTCGTCTTTCTTTCATATCAGACTCCTCATTCATCATAATCATTTTAACAGTAACGCTCTACCCTTAAGATGCTTGTATTTGGTGAACCTTAGTAATATATATATATATATATATATATATATATATATATATATATATATAATTATTGTTATTATTATTACTTTAGAACATGTACAAACTACTACAAAATTGTACATTTTGTTTTGACATTAAAAGGACAATTTCTCATAACTACCTGATGAGATATTGTCTTTTCAATGTCGAAACTAAATGTACAATTTTGTAGTAGTTTGTAGTTTGTACATGTTCTAAAGTAATAATTAATAATAAATAGTCATTGCTCTATTTTTATATTGAGCACTGTTTTAAATTAATGTTTTGAATGTTGCAATTAAGAAGGTATATATATATATATATATATATATATATATATATATATATATATATATATATATATATATATATACCTTCTTTTTTATCAGGCTTAGAGAATTTTTTCCATACCTTGTCCTATGATAATTCACAGATTTTCTTGTCAACACCGTTATCTCAGAAAACAGAGCGCTCTAACAGTCTTCCGGATTTTCCTCTCACAGATTCTTTCCGTACTCGTGGTTTCAATAAGGGGATACATCCTGCATGTAGAGAGAAAATTAGCTGTGCCACCTCTTTCGCTATCTCACTCACTCACACACTCACTCACGCTCCCTCGCTTTCGCTCTCTCTCTCTCTCTCTCTCTCTCTTTCTCTCTCTATTTATCTGTCTATATATTTTCAAGGAACGATGATACTCCACCAAAATATAATGAGAAGAAAAGAAATCCGAGAAAACTTTCCTGTCGTTTATTAATTTTTTGATGCAGCGTTGGGGTTCCTACTGCGGAATTGCCGATAGACCACGCAAACGCCTCCTGGATATAAATAAAAAAAACAGTTTTCGAAACCGCTGATGTTCTCTCTCTCTCTCTCTCTCTCTCTCTCTCTCTCTCTCTCTCTCTCTCTGTGTGTGTGTGTGTGTGTGTGTGTGTGTGTGTGTATGTTATTTATTTATTTACCTGGATTCAAAATCTGCTGTTTTGTAAAACGAACTCTAAAGAGGATGTTTTCCCAATCTCTACAATCTTGACCTTTTCAGGCCTAGAGTTTTCCGACACATCCTCTTGTATTTCACTTCTTGTTTTTTCTTACGCTCATACAGCACCACACAGCAATTCTCTACCTTGAGTGACTCTTGTGTCTTGTATTGGGTGAACATTAGTATTTTTCTTTAATACAGATAGGAAATGACCAACTATTACAGCATCTAGATCTCCATGGCGTCCAGTGATATTTAATGAGCTAGCTTGCTTGGACATCACTATTGACTAGTGATTTCAATTTTAACCAGGTACCACATACTTAGGATGTGCGTTGTGGTTCAGTGGATATCAGCTCGGAACGAGAAATCGGGGGACCGAGTTCGAATACCAGTTGAATACCCTGCTTACGCGCAAATACCCTTCGGAAAGGTATTAATCCATCTCTTCCCTCTAGTTATGGGTTAAATAGCAGTACCGATTGGGTTCTATAGTCTTGATTGGCAAACAGTCTACCGCAGAAAGTAATACCAACCTACTACTGGATAATCTTCTGCCCAGTCAGTTATGTCTCTTTCAAGACATGATCCACCAAGCAGGTATCACGTATGACACTTAACTGACTGACCACATACTTATGACTTTGTTATAAACTGAACTTCGTAAATGACAACTCTCTCTTTTCACCCTACTAAAGCAAACGTTTTCATATTTTTCGAAGCCGCTAGTGATCGAACCAGTGAATAAAGTTGCCGAAATTGAATTAGATTAATTGGCAATCCATGTGTGAATTGGTGTAAATTCCAAAACAAAATATCATACACGAGGAAAAGATAGTCTGAATAAAATTCACTTCAAGATTATCTCGATTCGAAATTAAGAATTACAATCGTTTATATTCTTCCATCAGATCTGATGTAGGACAATCTGAGCTATCCCATCGTTTCTTTAATCAAGATCAGATAATTAATTTCAGCATTGCCGTGATGAAAACACATATAATTGGAAAAGCATAGAAATACAGACTGCAGTATTTCGAATGCAATCTTCAAAGTTGAATCATTGATATGCATTAGCAATAAAAAAAAAGGCGGGAAAAGGCAACGCGTAGTTCCAAACTGACACACAATGCTTTTCTCGATGTTCTAAATTTTTCATTTAGATATTATTATTGTCATTATTAAATGCAAAAAAAGTATAATTGAATTGATAGCTAAAATAAATTTGCTTTTTCAATAATAATCGTTAATACATCAGCACTTGAGCTAAAGAAACGAAAGCCATATTGCTTATGTGAAAGAATACCCTGCAATGACAAATGCTTAGCTAAATCAGCATTGATTAGGGCCTCGAATAGTTTGCCAAGAAGAGGTAGAAGGCTAATAGGCCGATAGTTGGAAAAGTTGAGTGGTTCATCTGAGTTCTGGAACAACAGATAAAAGCAGAGAAGCAAGAGGCGCGAGGTATCTATTATACAGCTTAGGAAGAAGTCTGTTTGGAAGCACATCTTCTTAAGGACTGTTACAAAGATATCATGACATCCACATGCTTTGTAAGAATCCACGCTTTTTCTATAAATACTTATTATAATAATTATTATTATTAACTCTTCGGTACCGTAGCTAGAATTTACTAATTTAAGGGCTGTACTAGATTAGAATGTGCGTTGTGGTGCAGTGGATATCGACTCGGAACAACAAATCGGAGAGCCGAGTTCGAATTCCAGTTGAATTCCTTGCATTCACTAATGCAAAAATATCATTAGGTAAGGTATTAATCCATCTCTTCCCTCCATTTATGGGTTAAATAATAGGACAGATTAGGTTTCATAGCCTTGGCTGACAACCAGTCAACTGCAAAAAGCAATGGCAACCTACTGCAGAATACTCTTCTACCCAGTCAATCATGTCTCTTTCGAGACATGATCGCCCAAAGCGTGTATCACGTATAACACTGAACTGACTGACTGACTAGATTACCAACTAGGTTTCATCAGTTTACAGTTGAGTAGACTAGATGTTACCGTATGTTTTATGCTAATAGTTTCTTCTTTCGCATGTCTCGCTTGTAGAACTCTTTTCCGGCCCTATTCTTTCCAACTAAATTTGATCTTCAAAAATTTAAATGCAATGTTAATAGTTATCTAATATCTTCTTGAGTACTCTTCTGTTGCTATCACTCCTTGGTAATGCTTCTATTTTCTACTTTCACGCCTAATGACTCCTTGAGTCCTAGTAGTTTGAGTTTTTCTTAATATTTACATTCCCAAGCAACGCAGACCTCTGAAACAATAAAACAGAAGGCGTTATTCCGATGTTTTTAATGTAAGACTTTAAGTTCGGTGGGTATAGACCCCAACACCCTAATAATAACTGAGACAATACTAGCCTAAGCGTTATAGAAACCCTAATCCAGAGGTCGGTGTATTTCTTAAGCTTGAAAATTATTATGTTCTTAATGTAAGGCTTAAATTTCGGTGCTATAGACCACAACGCCCTAATAATAACTGAAACAATAGAAGTCTAAACGTTATAGAAACCTTAATCCAGAGGTCGGTGTATTTCTTAAGCTTGAAAATTATTATGTTCTTAATGTAAATTATTATGTTCTTAATGTAAGGCTTAAATTTCGGTGGTATAGACCCCAACGCCCTAATAATAACTGAAGCAATAGAAGTCTAAACGTTATAGAAACCTTAATCCAGGGGTCGGTGTATTTCTTAAGCTTGAAAATGTTTTTCTTCATATATTTATAGATAATACTTAAAATAATTGTTTTTATTAGAAATATTTACAATAATTTTGATTTTCTTTATGATCCTTTGATTATAAAGAAAGCAAGTCTAGACCGCCACTGGTGCGCAAGGGATTACAGTAAGAGTAAAAAACAAGGTACAGGGGATTTCGAAGAAAGGATAAGAGACGGATATGAATCAAGTAGATAGAATATGGAAAGTGAGGTTGCATTTAAACTTTTGGAGATAGTAGCTATCAGGGAAGGAATCAAACGAAAGAGAGTTCCACAAACGGAAAGTTGTTTTTTTTATAATTATTTCACCCCAAGTAAGGCAGTACTGTCACTGATGCGCAAGGTTATTATATGAGAGGAGAGTGAGAAAAAAGAATTACAGTGGATGTCAGAGAAAGGATAAAAGAAAGATGGGAATTTAGAGGATAAAAGATAGCAGTTGATGTTGCACTTAAACACTTGGAGATTGTGGCTATCAGTGAAGCAAGTATACGAAAGAGAGTTCCACAGGCGAGAAGTGCGAGAAAAGAAACTGATGGAGTAGAAGTGGTAGTTACATTTGAATGTTTTGACGTTAACAGGTTGGGACCTATTTAGCAATCTAGTAGCCCGAGTAAATTCGTGTAGTCGGAGCACCAGGGAGATAAGTTCGTCAGAGAAGAAGCCATGAAAATATTTGTAGAAAAGATAGAGGGAAGCCACATCATGCCGGTGAGAAAGTGACTGAAGTCGAGCTGCCAAATTGGAGTCGATGACATTACAGATTTCTTTAAATTTTGTCAAAAACCCCGAAGTGAATAGCAGGTACACCCGACCAGATATCGCAACAGTATTCAATGCACGGACAAATGGTCGATTTGTATATGTGCAAGATGGATTCTGACAAGAAAAACTTCTTGGTTCGACACAGTGACTCGGCCTTCCTAACAGTAGATGTAGCTATTCATTCGATGTAGTCGTTGTACTTCAGGTCGGCTTAGAGAGTGAGATCGAGGAGGCGCAGTGTATTGCTTTCTGGGATACTACCGTCATCCATACTGATGGAACGTGGGAAAGTTTCTCTATGGTGGTTAAAGGAAAGTAGCTTTGTTTTGGAAGCATTAAAATTCACCAAACATTTCTTACCCAGTCTACCACAGATTTGACGTCCTTTTCAAGAGCAGCAAAGTGGTTTACTTTGTCAGCCCTGGCTGATTTCTCATTGAGACGCAAGTAAATGGTGACGTCATCTGCATAGATGCTTACTTAGGAACTGATTACATCAAGATCATTGATGAAGATCAGGAAAAGCGTATGACCTTGAGAAACACCCGCGTTTGTATGATAGGATCTGGAAGCATGCCCGTTCGATACGACCTTTATTACGCGATTTGATAGGAACGACTGGATTAAATCAAACAAACGTCCAGTTATACCATAGCCTTGTAGCTTGTGCAAAAGCCCAGCATTTAAACCCTATCAAACGCTTTCGAGATATCCAGGGCAACAGCTCGAGCTTCGTTGTTCTTATCAAAAATATGTATTCAGTAATGGTCGTTAGCATATCAGCGATAGACCTGGTGAAATGGAAGTCATACTGCTTGAAAGAGAATAGGTTGTGGGATTGATAATAGCATCGAACACTTTGCCAAAACTCGGTAAGAAGCTGTAGGGCGATAGTTACAGGGGCCAGTTCAGGGCACATTTTTTAAGACTATGACTGGAATTCCGTCACCTCCGCTTGTCTCATTGGAGTCAAGCTTTAAAATTATGTTAGAGACCAGAGAGGGGTTTATGTATACGTCACACAGTTGAGCCTCAGTTCTAGATGGGAAGTCGGGTGTGGGTACTCAAATGTGGAGCTGGAGGAGAATTTTCGAGAAAAAGCACTTAACCGTGTCCCTTATGGCTGTGAGGGCCTCAAATGCATTGAATAAATAATAGTCTGGTTTTGCTTAACACACTTTTGGAGAGCTGCCAGTAGTCTTTGGAGACAAACTTGCGAGATGCTATATGCTGCTTCATTCTATCAGCAAACAACAGCTTAGCATCATTTAGGATCCGCTTACATTCATTTTGAGCAGAGACAAAAAGGCATCTATTGTATTTAGACGCGTCGCTCTGGTAAAGCCGGAAGAAGTAATTCCTGTGGTCAATGGCGGCCGAGCAAATAGAAAAGAACCATGGGTGATGAATGAGGTTTCAGTCGGAACTACCTGGCTGGAATGAAAGCATCGACGCCAGCTTTCACCCAGAAGGAGACCTCAGAGCCGCAGTCTTCTATAGGGAAACTAAACACTTTGTTCCAAGGGACATCACAAAGAAATTCATGGAAAGACTTCCAGTCCAATCTTTGATATTCTGCTGGTAGTTGGTTTCATGGGGGTGGAAAGAGTTATTAACGGAAACCACAGTAAGATCGGAATTGCCAAGAGAGCGGAGTCAAGAGTCAGAAATAGAAGTGAAGCAAAGATCTAGAAGAGAAGCGTGTCCTTCAAGGATACTGGGGAAACATGTGGGAAAATCCACTACTTACGTCAGAGATTAAGTGATTGAGAATTTCATGGTATGGACGCAAGCAAGATCAGTGACAGAGTTTTTTAGTCACTTTGACTAATTTTTTTATTAGCAAAAACGAATCGAGCCGAATAAAAATTAATTTAAACTACTCATCAGTTTAGTAGGGTAATAGGAGTGTAAGAATGTAAATATTAACTTATTACTTAGTATAAATCCGAAAAATCCCTCTTTACCAAAGAGGAACAAGCAAACCGTGCTCAGATTATGGACAGAAATGACCCGAGTGAGATAGATTAAAAGAAGAACATCTAAACTCCATTAAAAAAAATAGTCGCACGCGTAAATACATGTGGTCAGGGAACCATGCAGAAAAGCTTATCAGAGCTGTTACCATGAAAATACTTGTAGAAAAGTCAAAGGGAAGCCATATCACCTCGGTGAGAAAGTGACTGCAAGCGGGCTGCCAATGCAGGATCGATTATATTGCAGATCCTCCTTTAGATTTTGTCGAATTTATTTGGTAATGTGAAATTTTATTATGAAACTCAGTGGCTGTTCATTATATTAATAATTATAATTCTATAATAGTTTAATTATTGGTACTTATTTCATAATTCCATATAAATAAAAATTTTCCATGGGTTGTAAGATAGAAATAAAGTCAAAGAAGAAACAAGGTATAAAAATTTTATTAAGTGATCCGTTCACAACTTTGGAAATTGCTGAATGATTGAACAGGTATGGATGTTATTATAGACATAGTCACTACCAGATCCAAGGATTAAACTCATGATCACTAGATGATAATAGCACATTTATGACTAACTACTATATCCACTACACTATTGTCCCGAAGGACATTAGTGCTGTATTTTTAGAACCTAACATAACCAGCTGTCCAGGCCATCTGACACTAAATATTAAAACTCCAAAAATCCTTGAATCTGGTAGTGATTCACCAATTCCAGCAAGAAAAAAAATAATTGATTTCACAATATATATCACAGTAATCAACAGATAATCTATATCAGCCTGATAATGACCAGAGGGTACTTGGTCGAAACGTTGTGTCTAAAACATCTACATCACCCAAGATGAGAACCGAAATTCAAAATAATACCAAGATATTGAAAAATTACTCATCTCAGAATTTAAGAATTCCGCAAAAAGAGAATACGAAAAACTAAAAAGAGCAAGAAAAGTAAATAGATCAGCAAGATAATATTCGAAGAATTTGACGCTACAAATAGAAAATAGAGAAAACATGCAGACTATTAAAACCATCTGATACAGACTTAAAAGCGATCAAACTACAACCGTTATCACAAGCAGAAACAAGTAAATTAGTAAGATGTACATGAAAACTGATTTCCTAGTAATAATTTCTAGTGATAAATGTTGAGTACTTAACAGTACTTTTAATAAGAATAGATATTAAAAACTGAAACTGATACGTTATACTATTCATATAAACATATTCTGAAAAGGTTTACAGTGACATCCGTTAATTAATAGCAACTTTGTTGTGCAAAAATTTATTTTAAACGAAAACTATGATCTGGAATTGGAATGAAGTCAGTGATTGCACGTACGCTGATTCCATTATAACAATTTAGGATGTAGAATTAGTAAATACTAAACGCTTTAAATACTGCGGTGTATGGAAATTAGAACAAATTCAAAAAGGACATAGGACATAGGATATAAGGAAACTGAACACCATGTAGGGTGCGCTAGAGATAGTTTTCACTCAACACCACAAGTTGCCACGAAACCAAAACATTAACCTGAAAACTTGTGTATTGTTCTTAAACAGTCTCGTCAGATCGTGACTTTCATGCGGATGTCATGCATGGCGCCACACCTGTTCAGAAATATCTAAACTGCCAGCCGTATACAAACGCTTTTTTAAGATCAATGGTTAAAATGGCTTTTAGCGAATGTGGTTTGCGTGTTTAGACGAAAACCATAAATCTTCGAACCATGTGCACTGGCGCTACAGAATCATAAACAAAGAGCTGTACCAAATCATAAGAAACACATCACTTGAGGACTTTTAACAGCTAAAATCAGTATAATATGTAACTAGAAGAGTAAATAATGACATTGACATTGTTGGTAAAATTCGTCATAATTTATGGATAAAGCGCAGGGATCAGTTTATGTATTGATTATAATAGAGATTCAATCTCCCGAATGTATATTATATAGTAACAACAGTCCATGATGGTCACAAAGTAAGGGATTGAAGATTGACAACGTTCCTGGATAGAGAGTATCCTCTTGACATCTGTTGACCATGTCCGTCATAGTATATGGATATAGAGTATCCTCGCTGCACGTAATCTGTTCAATGAAACAACGTCAAAGACCATCACTCTCGAATCAGACACTCTCCAGAATCGGATTTGAACGCCAATACTCGGAAAAACATGGCTGTCTTTTATATACGTTGTATTGAATATTTTGAGCTTCCTTATTGGTTAAGCCTTCTATTGGTGAACTATAAAATGGGTTGACTCATGGGGTCTGCACAATATACAATGGAGACAAAAAGTCCAACAGACCTTCCACACTACTTTAAATAAAAGGTCAGGAAGGAATCCATAATTACTAGTGAAAACAGCTACTGAATTTGAAAAACTTATTTTCCTTGCAAATATTTTATAAGTTTTAAGTGCCAGTAGTACTGGTTGTTCGGTTAAAGAATGTCGAATGTTTCTTTATAAGGAAAGGTTTCCATTTCCATGGCTAAATTCGTACTGTTCTTGTGTGGTCTTTCTCTTTGATATCACAAACAGTCTCTAACACTGTCATATCATTATCATGTACTAAATATATATAAATATTCATGGAACACAATAGATAATCGGTACATTCTGAACTAGCAGATCACTCACCAACCATTATTTCGTCTTCGGAGACACACACTATTCACACTGTCATATGTCATTTATGTAGCTAATTAGCTCACTCTTTCTGTTCCTTTTTTTTTTTTCTATACACTAATGTTTTGTGAAATTATGTTGCTACTGCTCAGTATATCCTTAAATACGTAAAAAGAAAAACACGATATATCTAAAGAGCAATTGTATTCACGTAACGTAAACAGTCTAAAAGTAAAGTCTTTACACAACAAAGAACTAAAAGTACAACACTTATTAAAAAAATGAGAGAAAAGATATTTTTATCGTCGAGTAACATAAACACAGACTAACTCCATCTTTTGGTTGAAAGACATAACCTTTTGATTGTTGATAAAAGCGAAATGACGACACTTTTCTGTAAATATAGAATGCATAATAAATCAATAATGTGAGGAATAAGAATTTATCATTCATCATTTCCCGTTTTCAGTAGTGGTTTATTCCCCTTAGAATAAAAAGGCTTCAAACGGTAATTTTGTCGCGCCCAATTTGATAAACCGGCCCTAATATTAACATTCTTTTTCCGCTATGTGTCGTGTCCCTTCAGGACGTAGGTGCTGACGGCCTTCCACATCGTTCTATTCCTTGTAGCTCTTAACGTCCTTCTCCTGTTAATCCACTCAACCCCCGATCCACCATCCATCTGCTCAAGCCCATCAAGTATTTCACACGTTGCGTTCCCTTGTCTCTTCTTTCCTCTATCCGTCCCGTGAGTGTAATATAACAATCTGGCCCCACCCGAGGAAGGCTGATGCAAGCGGGGGCGTTTCCGGTCGTTGAAAGAAACGGATGTTTTTTTGACCTTATTTCCGGCAGTAGCGGAAATGGCTACAGAGGCAAACAGAACAGGTGTCTCTGAGAATTATGTGGGCGTGCGTGGGCAAGGCAAAACCGGAAGAAAAAGTCCCGGTTCTGGAGATTATAAAAAGACCTCGGCGCACGGATTCGCCAGACCAGAGTAGCAGTAGAGAGAGAGAGACACAACAGATACGACGACACTCCCGTCAACCCATTAGAGGCGCGCTCTCTCAATTCTCTGTCCCCTATGCTACACGGTTCATCGTCATTAATAAAAATATAACTTATATTTTTATATATATGCGTGTTTGTTGTTTGTCGATATACAACAGTGAGCATCAGATTCTCTAGGCCTTCTTTCCTCATTACATGACCCAGAAACTTCGTCTTTCCCTTAATGTTAAGTATCAGTTTCTTTTTCATGTTCATCCTTTCCAAAACTTCCTCGTTGCGCACATGTTCCGTCCGTGGTATCCTCAGCATCCTTCCAGAAGCTTAGTAGAGTATTGAGTGACTGGAAAATTTCGCTTAAAACAAAGAAGCTAATTGTTGGGACGCCCGCGCCTATTCGGCTATGTAAAGTAATGGTGGCATCTACGTAGGAGAGTGTGCCGAGCAGCCGATCGACAAGTCAGTCATAGACTTCCGGTGACGACCCGGAAGTACCCATTGCTCATACTACGTCTTACGACGGTTGAGACGATTAACCCTTATTCTTGTATTGGATACTAATAACCTTTGTAAATACTATTTTCACGGAATACAACAATTAACCTATTCCTGTTGTTGAGTTATTTATTCTTACTCACGACATAACACTAATACTAGATTGTTACGTGATGTCAGTCTTTCAATATGACAGCGAATGCTGGATATTATCACTCAGTCAGTTAAGTGCCATACGTGATACACACTTTGGCGATCATGTCTCAAAAATGACATGACTGATTGGGCAGAAGATTTTCTAACAATTACTTTCTTAAATAGACTAGTTACCAACCAAGACTATAGAACGCAGTCTGTCTTGTTATTTAGCCCATAACTGGAGGGAAGAGACGGGTTAATACCTTTCCCAAGGGTATTTGCGCGTAAAAGAATGCAACGAATTCCGCTGGAATTCGATTTTCTGATTTCTCGTTCCAAGCCGATATCCACTGCACCACAGCGTTTCCTTCCGTTTTTCTATGGTTAGATTTTCGATTTGTTAGGACTATTTTCGTAATTTCTATTCTTCTAACATATGTTTATATAAGCTGCGCCTTAAAATCATGTACATATCATCCGATAACATTTTGAAATTTCACAAACGAAATGGTTTATTCCACTGGCACAGCTACATTCTTCTAACCAAGACAACTAGCAATGACCTTCCAAAATATTGAATTCATTTCGTCACTTTATACGTATCAGTTCACTTTTTCATGCTTATTTTCTTCCACAAAGTGAGTGATTCTTTCCAGATTTTTTTTTGTTTTGTTTTTTTTTAATCATATCACCCCAAGCAAGGCGGTAACGCCACTGATGTGCAGGGGGCTACGTAAGAGTGAAAATGTTGGAAAAGAGAAAGCCGGAAACCACATCCTAAACAGGAAACAAAGGATGAGACTCTTCACCTGTTCAATAGACGTGGGTGGAGTGTGAACCGGGCGATAGTTTAGTCTATCTACTCCAATTTAAAAAAAAATAAAGAAAAGAAAAGAGAGAAAAGATTGGAAAAGAGAAAACCGGAAACCGCATCCTAAACAGGAAACAAGGGATGAGCCTCTTCACCTGTTCAATAGACGTGGGTGGAGTATGAACCGGGCGATAGTTTAGTCTATCTACTCCAATTATAATACTGGATAAATAAAATACACTGATGGAAACACATATATCTATATACAGGGATAGATAGATAGATAGATAGATAGATAGATAGATAGATAGATAGATAGATAGATAGATGTATGTATGTATGTATGTGTAGTTAACTATTTAATCTTTCATTCATACATTTGGAGAATTGTTGCTGCCTAAATACACAATTATTTATCATGTGTGTATAAAGATAAAGAATATTGCGCTTCGAGGGTTAAATACAAAAGAAATAATATTTTTTCTTCACAAATTGTGTTTAAAGTAAGTCTTTAATGTTCTTACACACTCGTGTGTATATGTATGTAACGTATCTACACGTGTCGTCTCATAGGCTTGCACGTATGAATATGCGTAACACATTTGCTTAATTTGTTTTATTTTCCTCACATCGTCAATATTTCTGCAAATATGCACGTTTAATCATTCTCTCTTTTGGATTTTTAGGGTATACCATCATCTGAGACAAAATGAAAACTATTCATACTGTTTGTTATACATATATTTAAATTGAATTTTTATTTTTTTATGTAACCGTGTCGCCCCAAGCAAGGCATTTTACATAGGGGTTTACATAGAAGGAAAGTTATGAGAAAGAGTGACAGGTTACAGGGGGTGTCAGGAAGAGGGTAAGAGAAGGAAGACACCGATACCTACATACACATATTCCAAATATCCTCTCTCGCTTTCTCTCACGCACGCACGCACGCACGCTCATACACATATATATGTACATTATAACTTCAAACGTTTATTTCAGTGCTTAGCTTCATTTGCGTAGAAGCACCGATTTTACGCAATAATTACTTCGTCTACCGGCCTGCATATTCGCGAGAATTTACTAAATAAATGTATTCTTTGGGTTTTTTCGAGCTTCTGTGCTCTTTTGCAGGTGAAACATCCGTTTACCTGGTGTATGTTTACCGCTAGTCTACGGAGAGCTTCACAGCCGGATAGGTTCCACTTGCTTTAATGCACATTCATCTGTTCACATTTTCTCGAAAGCCATAGCTGTTTAGCTTCGTATCCGAAATATAAGTAAGGAAATTATGAAAGAATTAATTAATATTTTTAATCTGACGAATTTTTATTGCTTCAAATCTTATTTTTTTACTGAATACACCTTTTTGAGTACACACTCCTGTTCTTTAAACAGTAAGTGTTGAGTTGCGATAAGGTTTAGCGCCAAAGTTTTTTTTTTCAGTGGGTTGACAAGCAGGTTTTTTTTAATCATAAAGTGCTCGATATTAAGGTTGAGATAGAGTGTTGATAAACACTAAAATCCGTCACATTAACTGAACAGGTTCATGCGGCATTTGACGTTTCGCGAGGACCCAGCCATGATGCTCTCCTCCGTCAAGGTCGGTTTGCCGTTGGATCTCGGTTTTTTTCTTGTTTATGTGAAGCATGCTGTAATTTTTATGAGAGTTGTCTTATTTGTGATTGTTTGCTTTTCTTTTTATTTTCGTTAATTTTTTATTGTGCTGTTGTTTGGTTTATTTTTATTTTTATTGCTTTAACTTTTTGAAGTACACTTGAGTGAGTGTTCTCTAAATTGCTTTATATTAAAAAATCGGCCCGACAGAAAATCAGCCTTGACGAGTAAGAACATCACAACGGCGTAAACACGAAACCCCAAAGTCGGCACGAACCTGCTGAGTTAAAGTGACAGATGTCTTGTGGTTTTATATATATATATATATATATATATATATATATATATATATATATATATTAATCGTATCACTCCGAGCAAGGCAGTAACACCACTGATGTGCAGGGGGCTACGTAATAGTGAAAAGATTGTAAAAGAGAAAGCCGGAAACCGCATCCTAAACAGGGAACAAGGGATGAGCCTCTTAACCTGTTCAATAGACGTGGGTGGAGTGTGAACCGGGCGATAGATAGATCTATCTACTCCAATTAAAGATATATATATATATATATATATATATATTGGGTAAGTAAATATTATCAGTCTGAGAAGGTATCCTATCTTGAAGAAGAAAACCTTGATTTTAATTCTCTACTGCCTTGCAGTCAAATCCAATCAAGTAAAAGTCTATGAAAGTCAATCCAAACAGACGGCGGTTGGCTGTCAACACTAACAATCTGCTGGCAACTTCTGCAGTCTGGTCGGACCCAAATGTAATGCCCCGTATTCATTTGAATCTTGTCGATATGAGCGAAATTGAAGTGGGGGGATATGATCTGGGCAGCACACGAACTCCATACATCATCACACTTGGTTGAGTCTTAGACAGGCAGCTCCAGTCACACCCATTACAGACAATATTTTGAATAACTTGGAGCTACTATAAGCTAGACGGATGCCAAATAAACTTAGAACTTGTGTAATTTTGGTAAATATATCTGTTAAAATGAGATATCAATACTACTTTCACCGTTGCGCAATTTAGACGACAATTTATTTATCGCATCTTGGATATGAGTGTGTGTATGTATGTGTGTGTGTGTATATCTGTCCTTGTCCTAGACTATTCCCAACTAAGGTTATAGAGCTCAGATCTCTCTCCCTCCCTCCCTTACCTCTCTCTCTCTCTCTGTCTCTCTGTCTCTGTCTCTGTCTCTCTCTCTCTCTCTCTCTCTCTATATATATATATATATATATTAGTGTGTGTGTATCTGTCCTTGTCATAGACTAACTCCCAACTAAGGTTATAGAGCTGAGATCCTTCACACTCCTTCACCCTTAACTCTTCTCTCTCTCTCTCTCTCTCTCTCTCTCTCTCTCTCTGTTTATATATATATATCTTGTGGCACATTATTGGCACAAATTCTTTGTATTATTTGCACAAGTCTTTACCACTCTAATCAAATGGTAGGTGTGTATAGTCTGGTTGGTTGTGAGAGTCTGGTAATACACACACACACACACACACACACACACACACACACACACACACACACACACACACACGAATATATATATATATATATATATATATATATATGCATCTATCACAAAACAAACAAAAATCCTAACAGGTGATCAAAATGCATATATTCATGCATACATAGATATAGATGCTGATTATCTGGTTTTATAATACAAGTGAATGTTTTTTTAGTAAAATAAAAATAATTCAAGGAAATATTTATATGATGAATACAAGAAGTGAATTCCAGTTTATAATAAAGTTGTATTCAATGTTTTTTAGTTACTTTGCTCGCCTTAAATCATGTAATGCCAGACGATGTCTATTCATATATTTTAAATAAATAAATATATAAATATATATAACACACAATTATTAACAAATATTTATTTTTCATTTAAAATATATAAAGTCTGTAATATTTTGTTCAAAATAGTTAACCCCCGAATGTGTATTGTGATGTGATGGTAAATCATCATTGAAATTCATAAAAAGTTGAACAGAAATTACAGAAGAATTGAAAAGGTCATCGATAAGTTTGGCAAGGAAGCAGAAAAATCTGGTTATAAGAATGTTACAATTATAATTTCTGAAAATTTAAAACAATATTGAACAAGAGAAGAAGATTAACCAAAGAGAAGGTATTGATGATGCGAATAAAAGAGAGACAAAAAAAGATGAAGAAATTTGGATAAAGATATGAGACCAGGCAAATTCCCACCTTTTAGAAAATATTGCAAGAGAAACGCGAGAGTTGGACGAGAAAGCACGTGGAAACTGTTTCTTCTTCTTCTTCTTCTTCTTCTTCTTCTTCTTCTTCTTCTTCTTCTGTATGCTACGTGTTTTCACAGCTGATCATTGCTCTCCACAACATCCTATCTCTTGTGGCTCTAAGCAGTGACCCTGAAGAAATGACTAGTTGAGTATAAATCTCTGGGAAACATTTCTGAAAATGATCTTATTGGTCAAAGTGTTAGTTACGATGGTTACCTGATCATGTTTCGTGAAATCATTTCCCAGCTGCACGGACAGTGGCTCGAGGTGTCAGCAGTACTTCAACAGGATGGATTGACATTACATTTTGCTCTCCGGGGAAGAGATGTTTGAAATTAAAAAATTAACAGAAGATGGATTGCATGTGATAGCATTACTCCTTCGAAACGAGGACTTAAAGCCTTGTGATAATTATTTCTGGGTGTATGAAAAAATATAGAGAATTTCTCAACGTCAAGAAAGAGCAGAGGAAATGTTATAAAATATTGTTTCCTCGAATGATAATTAACATCGAGAAGATGCCTCAAAAGAGAAAAAAATTTAGCTGAAAGGAGAAGACAACCGAAAAACATAAAATTTTGTCTCGAGAAACTGAAACCGATTATAAAATATTATTTAATCGAGAAAATGCCTCAAAAGAAAGTCCAAAGAGGAAAAGAAAACAAGAAGTGAAGACAACCGAAAGACAGATGTCTGGAGATATTTCCCTTCGTCTGTGCAGTTCTTTGATCTCTTGTAAAAATGGTCATGTTTCTTACTCTCTAATTTATAGCTCTCTTCGTCTCTTTCTTTTTCTTATACTCTTTCTCTCATTCTCACAATATATCTCTCTCTTTTTCTCTATCATTCTCTCGCGTCTATTCTCAAACACTGGTTTACTGTGATATATGTACACAATACGGGATACCTAATGATACCTGGATTTGCGTTGCGGTGAATATCGACTCGAAACGACAAATCGAGGAGACGATTTCGAATTCCAAGTTAATTCCTTGCATTCACTTGCGCACAAATACCCTTGGGAAAGGTATTAATCCGTCTCTTCCCTCCAGATATAGGGTAAATATTTGGACAGATTGGGTTTTATAGCCTTGGTCGGCAACCAGTCTACCGCAGAAAGCAATGACAAACTACTGCAAGATAATCTTCTGCCTTGTCAGCCATGTCTCTTTCGAGACAAGATCACCGAAAGTGTGTATTAGGTATGGCACTTAACTGACTAAATGAGGATCAAATTCACTACTCGGGATATGTGAAACCAACTTGTAAACCGTACATCGGGTTTTCATCTTGTTTATCAAATTTTATATAGAGAAGTGAAGACAACCGAAAGACAGATGTCTGGAGATATTTCCCTTCGTCTGTGCAGTTCTTTGATCTCTTGGGAAAAGAAAAATCGGATCTTTTTACTTTTTTCTCTCACCCACTCACTTTTTTTTTTAATCGTTTCACCCCGAGCAAGGCATTTCACTGCCGTACATCAGGTTTTCATCTTATTTATCAAATTTTATACAGAGAAGTGAAGACAACCGAAAGACAGATGTCTGGAGATATTTCCCTTCGTCTGTGCAGTTCTTTGATCTATTGTAAAAATGGTCATGAAACTGAAACCGGTTATGAAAATCAAATTCTATGCAGACAACCGAGAGACAGATGTCTGGAGATATTTCCCTTCGTCTGTGCAGTTCTTTGATCTCTTGGGGAAAGAAAAATCGGATCTTTTACTTTTTTCTCTCACCCACTCACTTTTTTTTTTAAATTGTTTCACCCCGAGCAAGGCATTTCACTGCCACTATTGCTCAGTGGGTTACATAGAGGGGAAAGTGGTGAGAAAGGATGGTTAGATATAGGAAATGTCAGAAGGAGGGTGATAGACGGGTAAGGATACCGAGAATGAGGGTTGGGTAGATGGTGAGTGAATATGTGCAAGTTAGTGTGATAGGAGGTGTCTATTGACCTTACATTTAAACTCCTGGAGATTGTAACTGTCGGGAAAGCAGACATGTGGAAGGGAATTTCACAGGCGGGAAGCGCGAGAAAAGAAGCTGTTGGAGTAGAAATTACGGTTACATCTTATCTGTTTCACTGTAAAAGGGTGGGACCTAGTTGCTAATCTAGTTTCATTCTCTCACTCTCTCTCTCTCTCTCTCTCTCTCTCTCTCTCTCTCTCTCTCTCTCTTAAATAAATGTACTTATTTAATGAACATGATTTAGTCTGGCTCAGAATATGGAGTAAACAATGGGGATAGAATTCAATACTCCGTATAATCAGCAGCAAAACGATGATGCTTTTCAAGGAACGTTGAGAGAAAGATACAAATTATGTGCTAAGAAATGACAAGATCAAAACGAGTTCTGGCCCGAGATATTTCACCTCAGTCAGTCAATCAGATATCATACGAGATAGACGCTTGGGTGATCATGTCTCGAAAGAGACATGACTGACTGGGCAGAAGATTTTCCCGCAGTTGATTGTCATTACTTTCTGCGGTAGACTGTTTGCAAGCCAATCTGTCTTGCTATTTTACCAATAACTGAAAGGAGAAGAGATGGATTAATACCTTTCCAAAGAGTATTTGCTAGTAAGTGAATGCAACGGGAATTCGAACTCGGCTCTCCGATTTCTCGTTCTGAGCCAATATCAATTGCATCACAACGCACATCCATTTCACCTCATCTGTGCATCTCTTCGGAAATCATTCTCTCTCTCTCTCTCTCTCTCTCTCTCTCTCTCTCTCTCTCTCTCTCACACACACACACACACACACACACACACACACTGAGAGACTTTAGAGTTCCCTTTTACTGTCTCTGTCCCTTTTACTGTCATTCTTTTTTGCTCTCTCTCTCTCTCTCTCTCTCTCTCTCTCTCTCTCTCTCTATTTCGTTTTTCATCCCTCTATATCATCATTCTCCTTTTTTTTCTTACTCTGTCTCTCTCTTTTCTTCGGCTAATTTCTCTCTTTCTCTTTAATTCTCTGGTTCTCTCACGAATAAATTTACTCATTTATTTGTGTAAGGGAGAATTTGATTTAGTTTGGTATATGGTTATGGTGAGAATTGAATTCAATACTCAAGATCTGTGAGGTAAACTTGTGAACCCTAGATTGGCTATTAACCCTAACTAGCGAGCTTATTCTGGTACAAAGTCACTTTAATTGTGCACTTAGTGAGAATTGAACTCACTACACAACCAAAATGTTTACACTAAACGAGGTGACACTCGTTTTTTTTATTATTTCGTTCTTTCTTTCCTTCTTTCTTTCATTCTGTCTTTCGGTTTTTCTTTCTTCTTTTTTCTTCTTCTCTCTCATTTTCTTTCTTTTTTTCTCTTTTTTTATCAATCTTTCTTTTTTTCTGTTTTTTTTTCTCTCTTATTCTTCTGTTTCACTTTCTTTCTTTCTTATCCGTTCACTCTTTACTTTTTACTCTCCCACTCTCTGTCCCTCTTTCTTTCTTTACCCTCTTTCTCTTTCTAGATTTTGCTCTTTCTTACCCATTTTCTCTCTCTTTGGTACTCTTTCACTTTTTATTTTCTTACTCTCACTTTCTTCCTTCATCTCTTTCTTTTTTCTCTCTATAACTCACTCTCTTTTGTTTTTCTTAACTCTTTTTTATTTCTTATTCTCCCTCTCTCATACGCACTCACGCACATACATACACATTCTTACTGATACTCTCATTTTCTTTCTTTCCCACATACTGTTTATTTCACACTCTCTATAAATCTTTCTTACTCAACTTTTTATCGTCATATATATCGTATCATACACACACAGACATATATATATATATATATATATATATATATATGTCTGTAAATATAACTATATATATATATATATATATATATATATATATATATATATATAGTTATATTTACACTTCTCACTTGATCGTGCTTCTGGAATATTTCATAACTGCGCGAAAAACTATCATACGTTAGCGATTCTTTAAGCTGGGACACCGGCCTTTGTTTACATCAGAATAAGACCATTTTTGGTTGTAAAGTTTATTGATCAGTGGATGTAAATATAAATGAGGTGTAGCATGGCCTCTTCCAAGATGACTTATGTTACAATATGTTCATTTGTTCTGAAAATTCTTCAGAATATTCTTTACTCGAATTGTAGCCATCAATGTGCCAAGCATGGAGGACAATATACGAGTACTCAAGATCCACATACTTTTTTCCGTTATGAACATACCCAGCAAATCGATTAGATGGGTGAAGTAATCGGCACTGCAAAACAAACGTTCCACAGAGGTAAATAGAGCTGGGCTCACATTGGTTTTTCACCGATTGTTAACATCTCTTGGGCAACTATGATGCATAGTTATGGAATTGTGGTTAGCATGCCAGTCTTGGAAACGTGACTATTTCAACTCAATGCTTGACTCTTTCAGATTTATAGATTTGTACCTTAATAAGCTATACTTATTAAATATCAATTGTTAGCATACCATTTAAAATGAAACAGCATTAACATCAACGAACAGCTGGTAGAAGCCGTCGATGAATTTCCCTATCTTTGCAACATCATCTCGAATAATATCACCTGCGAGAGAGACCTTGGCAACAGGATCAAAGCGGCTCATACTGCGTACGGAACGCTCTCATACTGGGCTTCCAACAATCACGGCCTTATTAGAACCGAAATCAGTGTGTTCTAGGCCGTGGCTTCCCACCTTTCTGTACGCTTGCGAGACCTGGACTTGGTATCGTCGGGACATCAAATATCTGGAGCAGTTCAAGCAACCAAGCTCCGAAGAATATTTGCACTAGTTGGGAGGGCCACATCCCCAACAACAAGGTCTTCTCTCGGATATCTCAAACAAGCATCGAGGCTATCATCCTTCAACATCGCCTCCGCTGAATACGCCCCACTTTACTACCACGTGTCATCCTGTTTCGAGAACTCACTAATGGCAAGAGGCTATGCGCAAGCCAAAGACGACACTTCAAGGATCAATTGAAAACACTCCAGATACAAGTCAACATCGACCCAGAGACCAGAGAAACTGCTGCTGTAAATCAGCCTCCTGGTGTAAGACCATCCAGTCAACATTTATTAATATCAGTGATCAACATTCATGAATAATCATTTATCAATATTCTTAAATATCAGTGAATCATCATTAATATTAGTAATGAATATTCATCAGCATTCAGCATTCATTATTAATATCAGTTCATCAACATTCATTAATATTAGTAATAACATTCATTAATATTGTTGTTCTGATTCATTAATATCAATGGTCAGTATTTATTAATATCAACGATCAACATTCATTAATATTAGTGATTCACATTCATTATTATTAGTGACCAACATTCTTTAATATCATGGATCAATATTCCTTATTATTAATAATCAGCATTCATTAATATCAATGATCAACATTCAATAATATTAACGATCAGCATTCATTGTTAATATCAGTGATCAATGTTAATAACTATCAGCGATCAATATTCATTAATATTAGTGATCAAGATTCCTTAAGAAAATAAACATTCATTAACCAATGACCAGTATTATTTAATATCAATGATCAACATTACTTGATTTAATCAATATTCTTTAATATAATTAACATTCTTTAATATCAATGAAGAAAATTCCTTAATATGTTTAACGTCCGTTTAAATCAATAAACAGCATTATTCAATATTTGTGATTCAAATCAAGTAATATCAGTTATAGATGTTGCCTTAATATCAATTATCAATATTTCATTTTATTGATGATCAACATACCGTGATGTGATGGATCAACGTTTCTAAATATGAATTATTGATATTTTTTAATATCAATGATCAATTTTCTTTAATATCAGTGACCTACATTCTCTTAACATCAATTATTAATACTCTCTTAATATCAATGATGAACATTCTTTAATATTAGTGACCCACATTACATATCAATTATTGATACTCCCACAATGTTCCTTAATATCAGTGAGACACATTACTTGATATCAATTACCGATACTTGCTTATCAATATCAATAAACAACATTCATTGATATCAGTGATCTATATTGCTTAATATCAATTATTCTTATTCTCTTAATATCCATGATCAATGTTCCACTGGGCTTAGAGTGGAAATATCTATTACATGAGACTAGTCACTGAAAATTTGAAGAAACACAAAGACGACACGAGACCAGGTAAACTTTGCAGCGAATGCTGGACAATATCCCCAAAGACGAATAAGATTCTCGAAACAATAGAAATGTGGTTCTACAGAAGGATGCTGAGGATACCATGGACTGAACATGTGAGCAATGATGAGGTTTTGGAGAGAAGGCAAACGAAAAGAAAGAGACAACTGAGGTTTTTGGGAGGGGTAATGAGAAAGAAGGGCTTGGAGAATCTAATACTCACATGACGGATAGAGGAAAAGAGAGACAGAGAAAAGAAATGCATGACATACTTGATGGGCTTGAGCAGGTGAAAAGAGAAACTGGGTTTGGAAGAGATACCAGGAGGAAAAATATTAAGCACAACAAGGGATAGGGACAAGTGTAAGTCCATGATTGCCTACGTCCTGAAGGGACACGGCACATAAAGTAGATCAAGATTCCTTGATGTTAGTGACACGCATTTTTAATATCAGTTTTGATACCCGCTTAAGATCAATCATGTTAGTTCCAGTATTTTCATTTCTGTATCTGCTATCAACACTATGTCATCCACATATCTAATATTGTGGCTGCAAATCAGTTAAGTGCCATGCGTGATACACGCTTGGGCGATCATATCTCGAAAGAGACATGACTGACTGGGCAGAAGATTACCCCACAGTAGGTTGCCATTGCTTTTTGTGGTAGACTGGTTGCCAGCCAAGACTATAGAACCCAATCTGTCCTATTATTTAACCTATAACTGGAGGGAAGATAAGGATTAATACCTTTCTTAAGGGTATTTGCGCGTAAGTGAATTCAAGGAATTCAACTGTAATTCGAACTCGGCTGCCCGATTTCTCGTTCCGAGTCGATATCCACTGCACCACAACACACATCCAACTGCCAATAATGTATCCTAATAAGAATTCTAATTCTCTCGGATTCGCTTCACTGTAAATGTTGGATAAATCCGATGAGAAAAAAATTCCTAGTATTACACCTCTTTCTATTTTTGTATATTTACTGAACTCATTTTCTATACGTATGCAAGTAGTTTGCTTCCTGTATATGTTAGGAATTATTCTAATATCCTTCCGAAATATAACAAGCATACCTAACACTTTAAACTGTTCTTTGCGATACTCTTTATCAAACACTTTTGCATCACCTATAAAACTCAGATACACATCCTTTTGCATTTTTCTTTTTCTTTCTGGTATCATTCTGAGCATAAATATTGCATTCCTTGTTCCAGTGGCTTTAACAAACACGTACTGTTCTTGTTTCTGGTTTGATTCTGCTGAATACACTATTCATCATGATTCGGATGATCACTTTTGGTATGTGGCTCATTAGCTGATTGACTAATTGAGTTCACATTCGTTTGTACCTGGCTTCTTATGCAGTGCTATGAAAATGGATCAACCTAGATCTTCCGGTATATCACCATTGTCATATATTTCATTTATTATTTCTGACATCTTGTCAATGCTGAAATCGCCCAAGGCTTCGAGCATCTCTATTACTATTCCATCTGGTCCTGCTACTTTCTTCCAGTTCAATTTGGCCAGTACTGATTTCAATTAAGATTTAATATTTCTATTTGATATTTCTGTGTTGCAGGTTGTCTTTTTTTGTTGTAAAAGAGTTCTTCACAAATGTATTCATTCGATTTCGGAAGTGTTTTTCCTTTTCTTTAATATCAGCGTTCCATCCCTGGATTTATGCATCCTGTTGGTGAGTTTGTCTTTTGTATTTAGTCTTATTTTTATAAATATCTGCGATGCTGATTCCTCAACACCTTGGTAAAGGTTCAGTATAAATTCCTGAATCTCTTCTTCATCTTTGTGTAGCTGGTTTCGTTCTAAGTTTTTTTCCATATCCAATCTTGGGTGTTTTTGAAACCAGGTAATTTGTCGTACACCATTGGACCCATTTTTCTCCGCGTTCTTTACAAATTACTAATCCGGATTCATCAACTATTTCATCATCTCACGTCTTCCCTATTTTGACATTAAAGTCTCCCATGACAATTGTAATTTCCTGCAATTTTCCTTGAACCTTGTCATCGTCTATCATACAATATAACTTTTCAATTTTTTCCTGCTTTTTGTTCTGTCCGTGCAAATACAATGATGATGGATGCATTACAAAGCTTCCCTTTTAGTTTAACTATCAATCTTCTATCAGATAATTATCTCAGAACACATTTCTTTATATCTTTATAGAAACGAATTCTTAACTCACAAAAGCAGAGATATGCATGAGTTATTTGCGAGGAACCATCTTGCTTCTTGCAGAGTAAAAATAGTGGTCCTGGGTATGACAATAAACTGCATCCGGCAGCAAGACCTCTGATTTGGAGGTTGTGAGAAGAATGGAACCACCTTTTAATTTTTGTTTTTCCCAGGTTCATTCTGACCCGGGGTGGAAGCACCTGTTAGGGTCCTAGCTATGGGAAAATAGTTTATTCCCAAACTAGTGTCAGAACACTATGAAAGTATAAAAATTGACCTTTATAATAAAAATTTCAGGAATACATTTAAGGAAAATATATTACCATCTATAAATTTGAGGGAAAATAAAATATTAACAGCAATTTTAAAAAAATACATACCAGCAATATATTTGACACTTAACAAAAACGACTTTTAAAAAAATATGTCAAAGACAGTTGATCTACAAACTTATTTCTTACAAAGAATATATATTCTATTCATACAAATCTATTGTAAAAATCTTGTTGGAATTAAATAACCCATTTAGGTGTTGATATGCCATAAAGTAGAACAAACGAAACTAAAACAAATAAGATTGTGCCACTATTTTTCACTATCTTTGAGGCAGTTTCATAATCTGTCCACAAAGAACGTGGCATCTTTCTGTGTGATGAACTCGTGTAAATGTTATTTTACGAGCTTACAGATAGTTTTGTAGGAATCAAAATAACTGATAGTCTGATGGTGGACGGTTAGATGAGTGTAGCAGTTGAAGTAGAACATCCCAGCCTCTAATTTCTGACCTAAAGCTTGTGGTTGTTCCAATAAAATATGAATCTCTTTCGACGGGGCAATACCGGATGCTTTTCATCAATGCTGCCTTTAATTGATCCCAGTGGAGAAAATGCTTTTCGGAATTCAACTTCAGATTTAGTGGAAGGCACTTTTAATACTCAGTACTTTTCCATTCTCACCAAATAAATAGCATTACCTTCTTTAGGTGAAAACTGATTTTTGGAGTCGTCATGATGACTGTTTTCGTTTCTCCCAGGATTTTTTTGCTTCACATTGTTGAAAATAATCAATTTTTCATCGCTTGCGATCGTTCTTTTAAAAATGCAAAGGAACACAGCTGAAAATACTGTCCATTAAATTGCATGCTGTTAAATCGAGAGACACATAAATATCATAGCAATTCACGCAATCCTCATAGGTTAGATGTAGAGTATATTTGTGATGTCCCGTGTTGTGCGACCTGGATTACTTTTAATATGCGTTTTGATTTAGTCATCAACAACGACTACAGAACTTCCGGAATGTTCTCAGTTTGACAGACTGAGATTTCTACTTCTGAACATATATTATATGCTGCCGCTGCTGCTAAACAACAATCATCTTGACCGACAACGAGGAACACGTATATATAAAAATATGAACTTATATTTTTATTCTTCGTCTGTGGCAGTTGTGTGGAGGAGGAGTAACCGGAGAGCTCGCAGGAGGTGTTGAGGAGTCGTTAACCTGCGAAAGTTCTGTGTGTGTGTGTGTGTGTGTTTATATATAACCCAAAATTCCAACGCATCCCTGCCCCTTCGGGTTGCCGCTCAATTAACTTCAATCATATCTTTGTTGGTTATTGCCTTTCAGGCATTTGTTGTTACAATCTACCATCCACGACCGGAACATATTTTTTACCGTTCAAGGTAATATATTACACAAAATGAAACATTTATGAACATTACACTCACCTATGACACATCTTCACATATCTTTCTAATTGTCGGTACAGAATTCTTTTATATATGCTTCAGGAAGTAAAATGAGGTCAAATAACGAAAGGGCATCTCATTTGCCTCTATTTTCACTTTTAAAATAAACCAACATTATGACTGCTGTTTCAGCTTGATAGCAAAGCAGCACGGTGTTTGGCGAGCGACGAGAATAGCCGAGAAGTCAGATCAATTTAACACTAAATTTGCCAATTTTCCAAAAATTATATCACAGATGCATATTTTATTTAGGCACTTCCACGCAATTTACGAAAAAATAGCATGGCATGATGTTAAAAGGACTCAGACTTAATAAAAACAAAGTTTTATCCTCAAAATGTGTATGTTATTATTAAGACAAAAAAATCAAATTTTGTTACTATTATTTTAAATTATTTAATCCTTTTTAATACATTCGAAATTTCAGTTAATTTTTTTTTTAATTTTGCAAGATTTTAAAAACCGAGAATTAACTTTTGTTTACAAATGTCTGTCGCTCAAAAATGGCCGAAAAATTGAACAATTAAAATAAAATTGAAAATTTTTAAATTAAAATCAATATAATTTCTGTTTGAAATACAGAGTATTTTGCTTACTGGAAAATAGTAAATTTAATAATTTTGCTTTCAATTAAAACTGAAATAAAAGTTTCAAGAAAACTTTGTCTTTTTTATTCTTAAAATTCAATTTAAAAGTTACTTATCGAAAATGAGTGGAGATACCTAGTCAACAGTAAAAAAAAAATTATTTGCAGTTAGAGACATTTATGACAACAAATATGAGGACAATAGTCCGAATAATGTAAATAGTGCAGGTGAAAAATGTACTGATCGGTGTTAATTTTTGGAGTTAGTTGAAATGTCTTCTTCTTCTCTTTTTTGTTGACGGCGTGTGAGCGAAGACAAAGAAGAAAAAATGAAAAATAGGAAGGAGAGGAAGAATGACTGTATGTCGACGAGGAATGTCAGGTTCAGCGGCTTGAAATTTTTCCCTTACATTGTAGCGGTGTCCTATCTGATCTCTGTTCCCATGTAACTGACTGGCTGCTCGAGAAACGTAGGCAAGTAAGTAGTCAAATCGAGTCACGTGATCGGCTACAACCGCAAACCTATTTTTTAGGTGTTAAGAAAACTGACAGGGGTCATAGTTCCATTTGTTATTTTCTGTCCAATCGGAATCCAGAATCCTAATTTTCACACCAGCTCGCGAAATTTGCTTTGGTTTGCTTTTTCTTTCAAAATGTTTTCAGCGAATTTGATCCGATTTTGCGTGTGTGCAATTCTACATTTTGTGTTTTAGATATTGAATTCTATATCATTTTGAAATGATATAGGGTTTATATCCTATAGCTTTAAATAAGCAGTTTCCAACTTTTAATAGTTGACAACTAAAGAAAGAAGTCATATACCTTTCTCCTCAAAAAGAAAAATCACTCAAAATTCAACGTTTGCACACAAATCGTATAGAAAGACGCGTACAAACCTCAACTTTCAGAATATGTCATAAGTTTCAGTCACGTGTGAAATGTAATCACTTGTTCAAACGCTACGAACTTTTGTTTCAACCCAAGAACATACTTTAAAAGTATTAAATTAAATATTTTAGATTAAAGGGAAACAATTCTAGATTTTTTAATATAAGGGAAATAACTTCTGTTACCGCTAAATGTTAAGAACGATTTTTTTTCGTTCTGAGAAATGATTTTAATTTTAATTTAATTCACGTTTGTGAAACTCACTTCCATTTGCTTGCTTCCCGATAGCTACATTCTCCAAAGGTTTACATGCAATGTCAAATGCCATCTTCTATCTACTTAATTCTCATCTATCTCTCATCCTTTTCTTTGATATTCCCTGTACTTTGTTTTTTTCTCACTGTAAACCCCTGCGCACCAGAGGCGGTCCTGTCTTGCTTGGGGTGAAATGGTTACAAAAAAAAAAAAAAAAAAAAAAAACGGAAAAGAATGCTTTTTTTTTTCTTTTTTTTTTTTAAATACAAATATTGGATCATTGCCAAAAGTTTGTTGCGGCTTCTCGTTATTTTTAATTCCACAAGTACGAACTTTTGCAATGAACTAATATTTTGAGAAAGGTTTTCACTTTTTATTATTATTATGTTGTCATGAACACATTGAACAAATATGTCAGTCAGTTAAGTGCCATACGTGAAACACGCTTGGGCGATCATGTCTCGAAAGAGACATGAATGACTGGGCAGAAGATTATCCCACAATAGGTTGCCATTGCTTTCTGTGGTAGACTGGTTGCCAGCCAAGGTTATAGAACCCAATCTGTCCTGTTATTTAACCCATAACTGGAAGGAAGAGACGGATTAATTCCTTTCCCAAGGGTATTTGCGCATGAGTGAATGCAATGAATTCAACTGGAATTTGAACTCGGCTCTCCGATTTCTCAGTCCAAGCTGATATTCACTGCACCACAAATGTACTAAAGCTTTAAAATATCTCTGCACAGAATTTCAGAAATGAGGCATTCTTCCTAATAACTGATTAATCCAGTTGTTTGACAATTTTTTTTTTAATAATCGTTTCACCCCAAGCAAGGCAGTACTGCCACTGGTACACAAAGGGTGAAATAAGTGAAAAGAAAGAGGAACAAGTCACTGGGGTGGGGGAGAGAATGGATGGAAACAAAGATGTGAAGAGAGCAGCGTGAGAGTAGAATGGAAAGGGAGAAGAACAAGATACAAGGGGTGTCGGGGAAATTATGGAATGGGAGGAGATAAGAAATAGCAATTAACATTGCATTTAAACTCTAAGATAGTAGTTATCAAGGCGGTAGAAGTTGCAGTTACATTTGATTAGTTTCACTGTAAAAGGGTGGGATTTAGTTGCCAGTCGAGTAGCCCGAGTAAATTCATACAGAGGGGGCATCAGGGAGATAAACTTATCGGAGCAGAAGCTGTAAAAGTACTTATAGAAGAGACCAAGGAAATCCATATCACGTCAGAAAATGACTGGAGTCAAGCAACAGGTCGGGATCAATTACATTGCAGATTCTACTTTGGATTTTGTCGAGAACACCAAGATGAAAAGCAGAGGAGCCTGACCAAATGTGACAGCAGTATTCAATGCACGGGCAAATAGTAGATTTGTATATGTGCAAGATGGATTTAGACTAGAAAAACTTCCAGGTCCAACATTGTGAACCAACCTTTCTAGTAGCAGATTTAGCTATTGATTTAATGTAATCATTCCATTTGAGGCTGGTTGAGAGGGTTAGGCCAAGAAGGTGCAGCATATTGCTTTCAGGGAGACTACCGTTATCCATGCTGATGAGAGAGTAGTAGAAATTGCCTATGGTAGTTAAAGGATAAATTGGTTGTTATAAGTGAAAACAACATTAATGGCTTACAGACATTGTTTCCTTCACATATATATATATATATATATATATATATATATAGTCATCCGCAGACAGATCTGTTTCGCTGTATCACAGCTCATCAGTACGGTCGGACATCCAATTGCTTTTTACCCAGGATTGAAACCCAACCAAACTGGCATCAGTCGATGATTCTACCTCTGAGCTATAGGCGCTTGGTAGAAGGAGGCAGACTTTTTAGCATGTATATAATCATATATAAAGAAAAAGTGTGAGAAGCCATGAACATTGTGTCTAAAGTGAAGATTTATTGTTCCTATTACTAATATTACTTGCTTTTTGTATGATATATTAAGTGCCCATAATGGTATTTGTGTCACTACACGTGTGTCGAGTCTTTCGTTGACTCTCTTCAGGCAAATAAACTTGTGATTTCACATATCAAGATCTGTTTGTTTTTCTGATGGCCAAGGTATCATGTACAAATAGATAAGTCAAGTGGTAAGCAGGTCATATTCGTGCGTGCGTGTTGGTTATTTTTTTCACATGTTAAATTTCTCCCGTCACCTTCATTGGCTATAAAAAAAATTTTCACTGACTTGTGAAACTTGATTTCATTTTTATACTTCAAAAATTCTTTTCAGCGATTTTAATTCAATTCTACTCTACATGTCATCTAGTTCTTTTTATTGATTTTGGGATACTATTTAAATTTAGTGTGTGTGCTTTTTTATTGTGTTTGAATCGTGTGTGTGTGTGTGTGTGTGTGTGTGTGCGTGTGTGTGTGTGTGGTTTTTCATGTTGTTGAGGGAAGGCTTGTATTTTTTTATAAATATTTCTTCCTGCATCATGAGTACATCACAATCTTCATTTTGGTAGATGGGCATTACTCTAAATTTACCTCTACTGCATTCATGTAAATATTGGAGGACATACAATTTTCTGTTATTGGCTAGTTTAATGTTACTTCTGTGCAGAGCTACGCTTTTATTCAGGCCATGTGTCACCCCTCCCACCACGTATATTTTTGCACATTCATCATATTTTAGAGCATAAATTACGTTTTTAGAGTTGCAGCTCAAATCTGTTTTTATTTCAAATGTGGGTGTGTTCTCAAACTTGAAGTATTTTCCTTCTATTATTATGTTGTATATCCCACATTTTTTGTTACTTTTTGTGACACCCTGTGTTGAGTGTTGCTTGAATTTTGATGAGGTTAGGATGTTTTTTAAATTTTGGGGTTGGCATTTGCTTTTTATTATTTTAGTTGTCTTTAACATTTCCTTTATTTTCTCATTTTTGCTGAGTAATTCTACATCTGTTCTGATCTTTGTAAATATTTCTGGGTTGCTTTTGTTGTGCGTGGAAACGTATGCTAGAATGTTTTCTTCTTTTCATTTTTGTTTTGTTTTGTTTTTTTTTTATTCCAGAGAAACTGTAATGGTATTTCTTCTTCCAGTTGGAGACCCTTGTTTATTAGTGGAGTGGGGCATCCTCTTATTTGTAGTTTTTCATAGTTCCTCTAGGCATATTTTACGAAGGGTTTCGTCAGCTACTATTGTGCTAGGGAGTAGGGGATGGATTTTAGACAATGTAGGGGATGGATTTTAGGGTGGTAACTCTTGAAATAGAGATCAACATGGGAAGACATAAATATACTACACAATATACTACAAAACTTGCACCCCAAAATTAAGTTCACACTAGAATGTAGCAATGATAAATTGCCATTCCTAGACATACTCATAAAAACAAAAACAATTACATCATCACAGACATTTACCATAAACCCACAGACACCCAACAATATCCACATTTAAGTGGACATCATATTAAATCATCTCACGACCCAAGAGTCCTGATAACAATAAAATATATTGTGTCAGTAGGGATATGGTTGATGCTTATTAAATTGACCGTGTGTCAAACATAATCAAACTCCTTACAACTTATTAGTTTATTCATAATCATCAGAAAGATAAGGTTGGATGTTGGAATGTGGAAGAATAAAATATTTCATTGGTAGGTTTAAAGTAAATTTTATTAACTAAACAGAATAACATGAATTTGTAGGAGTTAAATGTTCAATGAGAAAATGTAGTAAGGGGTTAAGTGCATCAAGAGTTTGTAGTTGTAACTTGTGTAGATGCAAAGATTAAGAGGATATTAATAAACTCTGTGTTTGTTCCTTTTTTAACGACCAGCGAGAGAATGAAAAGAAAGGTGAAGCAATAAAGAAAATTGGACTTATTGGACTTTAGATTTTAGGAGTCAGTTGAAGCATCTTGTTGTTGTTATTGTCTTCTTTAATGACTGTGGGAATGTTGAGGATGGAGAAGAAGTAAAAGAAATTAGCATCAGTGAAGGAGAACAAATGTGTGACGGGACCTTTATGTCTGGGTCGGCATTTGAAGTTTCCTTTCTCACATGTTGCTGGTGTATGGTATCGCAGTTTCCATCTCACTGATTCGGTTTTCTTTCTTTCTTTTTATACCAAAAGACCTTTTAACATACACTTATTAACTTTTCTCTCAGTTTTTCAAACTGCTTCCTTTCATTGGTCAGAAAATTAATTTAATATCTGATTGCGAAATCTGGCTTCATCTTTTTCTTTCAGTACGGGGTCAATCCTTTTTCTATTCGGCAACATCAGGATTTCACACGTCATTGTGAATTTTTGTAAAAGTGAAGAAGAGAAGAGAGTTATTTTTAATTTTTAATTCCCTATCCACCACAATATAGATAAAAATAACAAATAATTAAAATTAAAATAAGGCATTTGCACTTCCCATTAAAACTCTTTTTCTTTCTTTCTCTCTAAACTTCTCTTTCTTTCTTTCTCTCAACCTACAAGAAGGCAACATTCACATAAAAAAAGAAGCCAAAAAAAATCTGAACCTGTGCAGATTAAAATAAAAACACAAAATAAGATAAGCACAAAAAAAAAAAAAAAGAATAATAATCTCGCAAGAGGCCTCTGACAGGAAAGACCATCCACTCATGCGTGGGGAAAAAAAAAAAAAGAGGGTTTCCTAGCACAAAAAAGAAGTGAGACTTGGTCTTTTTAGTTGGGTCACTTGACCGAACAAGAAATAACAGTTTTACTCAAGAAGACATTTTCCCTCAAAAGATATTTGAGGCCCAGTAAATAAAATCAAGTCCTAAAAATATTTCTAGTGTATCCCTTTCCTTCTTATATTTTATTTCAGCATACACAAGCAATGAAAGTAATTCCGCACATTTTTTTTAAACTAGAGAACCGGAATTAACCCCAGAAATAACCACTGTCACTTCTTCCATAAACCTGGCCTAAAAACACCAAAAGTTTGGGGGAACAGAGTTTATCTACACATAACTTCCACTATAAAATAAAATGAAATGAAAAAGAAAGGGATGCCAGAAAATAAAATGATTTTTAAGCATTCAAAAAAATTGGCACAAAAAGACTTTTTATTTAGCCAAAACTAAAAATCCCCCACAAAGTCTGAACCTATTCAAAAAATTATATAAAACAACATCTCTGGGGAAGTAGGAGATGAGGTGGCAGGAGAACAGAAGAACACTTCCGCTTCCGTGATGTTTGAAGAAAAATATATAAAACAAAAAGATAAACTTCAAAATGCAACTGACAAAAAAATAATTGAGCTGTAAGAAGTCTAAGGGGGATAAATCTATTTATAAAATTTACCTAAATGAAGGCTACATTCAGAAATAAATATAATTTTTAATCACGGCATATATTGGCATGGTCAAAGATGCATTTCAGAAGCTAAGCAGCGCTTTAAGAAACAAGAAAATTTCGCTCAAAACAAAAAAAAAAGTATTGAATAGTTATGTGATGTCTGCTCTTTGATATAGCAGAGAATGCTGGAAAATTTTTTCAAAGATGAAGGACAGACTTGAAACACCCGAAATCTGGTTCTACAGAAGGATGCTATGAATATTATGGGCCGAAGATTTGTGCAACAATGAGGTTTAGAGAGGATGGAAACAATTGACAACATATAAGCGACAATTTTTTTTAATTTTCCAGAAAAAAAAAATTTTAAATTTGACGCCTTTCTTAGGTTAATTTCATACCCAACAATCACTACAATAAACAATAACTTTACCTCAGTAGTTACACTCCATCACCACTGATCAAATCCTGAACTACTGTTAGTCCCCAGAGTGGATGTCCTCTCCAGGAGGCACCCTGCTTTGAGAGAATGTTGAGCACCTGGCATCAGGTGGAACTCTTATATTATGATCCATCACTAAAGATGCAGGTAAAATGATCAGCTTCCTGTACCGTTCCATTAAGTACCTGTTTCCTTATGGTTTCCTCTACCTTAATAAGAGTCACATCAGATTGAAAATAGAGTACTCTTGCTATATTTAGATGGGAGTTGTCATCCTCACTTCTAGAAGAGTCTCATGGCAGAAGTGCTCCTTGACACAAAAGACGTGATATAAAAGGAAGATTTTAGGATGAAAAGCAGGGGAGAAGGGACTGAGAATAATAACAGCTCTTACTCTCTCACTTTCTCTTATCCAATGAAGAAAGAACATTCACAGAGCCACGAATCATCTGCTTGGACTTTCAAAAATCAGATGATACGCATTGTCACTCTCTCTTTCATCTATACCTTTCTTCTTCCTCAAAATTGTCCAGCAACAAATGAAAGAGAAACAAACTCAACATACAGAAGTTTACAAGTATTTAATTGTGCACAGAAAAAAAAAAATAACACCTAAACATTTCTTCTTAAATTCAAGAAAGTGAATACTTAGCAACTATTATTACACAGCAAAACTTTCTAATGACTATATAATTTAATGTAATAAATTAATATCATCATCATTATTATAAAAAGAAGTCAGATTTTTATCTTTTAATTATTATTCAACTATCTGCTCTCTTAAAAGTAGGAAGATCAGTTATGTTTGGCATAAGGTCAATGCTCCTTACAAGAACAGTTAGTGGCATTGTAACACCAGTGATGTGTGTTGGCACCTACTGATCCAAGTTACCTAAATATCTCAAAAGAGATATCAGTCAGTTAAGTGCCATACATGATTCATGCTTGGGCAATCATGTCTTGAAAGAGACATGACTGACTGGGCAGAAGATTTTCCTGCAGTAAGTTACCATTACTTTCTGTGGTAAACTGGTTGCAAACCAAAGCTATTTAACCCATAGCTGGAGGGAGAAGTGGCAGAGTAATACTTTTCTCAAGGGTATTTGTGTGTAAGTGAATGCAAAGAATTCAACTGGAATTCAAACTTCCGATTTCTTGTTTCAAACCAATATCCACAGCACCATGACACACATTGCAAAAGAGATATTAACTGAAAGAAAATACCAGTAGAAAACCCTACATAAAACATGGGAATATAATATTATGGATACAGGAAAATATGTTTGTCATACAAAGCTGATTACCATAATTGACAGCATAACTAACATACAGGCATATACACATCTTTTCAGCAAGGTATGGATGTGCGTTGTGGTTCAGTAGATATCAACTCAGAACGAGAAATCAGAGAGCCGAGTTCAAATTCCAGTTGAATTCGTTGCAATCATATATGCTCAAATACCCTTGGGAAAGGTATTAATCTGTCTCTTCCCTCCAGCTATGGGTCAAATAACAGGACAGATTGGGTTCTATAGCTTTGGTTGGCAACCAGTCTACCGCAGAAAGCAATGGCAACCTATTGTGGGATAATCTTCTGCCCAGTCATTCATGTCTCTTTCGAGACATGATCGCCCAAGCGTGTATCACGTATGGCACTTAACTGACTGATTGATGGTTGCAAGGAAAAACACTTTAGTGTATTTAAACATGGTATCTAAATCACATTATCAGGCCATTACTAAACATTACAAAAGCACTTTAGCATAAAACATTCTTCTTTGGAGACAATCATGACTCTCCCCACTTTTCTGTCCTTTGCAGCTCTTAATAAATTTTGTCTTTTTGCTATCTCTGATAAACCTTGTCCCACCAGCCATTTACTAAAACTCGCTAATTATGTGTTGTTTTCTTCTCTCTTGTTTTAATTAAATTTTCTAAATCAGCTTTCCTCATTATGCGCCACTAGAAATTTTAACTATCTTTTTGTGATGTTAAATATACGAGCCCTTTTTGTTTCCATGTTCTTGCCTGCCCAGTCCATGGTATTCTTAGCATCCTTCTGTAGAACAACAGTTCTTTTGCTTAAAGTCTCTTCCTTTGTAAGATTGTCCAGCTTTCACCGGCATATAAGAGGATTGATTTCTTTGTTTCTAAAAATACTTTTCTCCTTAATATTTTGCTTAGCTTTTAAAAGGCATCTTTTATTCTCCCAATGTACATTCAGATTTCAGTGTCACACTTTCTGTCCTTTGTTAAGTTTGATGTTTTGCATCCCCAATTTGTAATTTGCCTGATGATCTGTTCCTTCTACCCACAACTACGCATACTGTCTTCTTGCAATTAATGTTTAGTCCTTTATCTCTTTCACAAATTTTTGTAGGAGTTCTGGTTGTTTCCTTTCTGGGTCTGCTACCAACACTGTATCACCTGCATACACTATGTTGTTAAGATTATTGCCATCAATAACAAATCCTGGTAGGACTTCTAATTCTCTCAGAATCACTTCACTATAAAAGTTGAATAAGTCTGGTGAGAAAACACTGCCTTATCTGACATTCCTTTCTTTATTTGTACATTTACTGAACTCATTTTCTATCCGGATGCAGGTGTTTTACTGCCATTATAAGTAACAAATTATTCTAATATCTTTCCCAAATATGACAAGGTTACATAGCACATTACTATGTCCAGGGCCGTAGCTATGTTAAAAAAATTGCCCGGATTTATTAGTTGACAATGTGATGACGTCATCAGTATCATCTGTTCCCAGAAACTATGATTTTTGCAGATTTTTTTGTCTATTCCAATGGAAATTAGGCACAGAACGTGAACAAAAGCAGGAAATCAGGTTCGGACTTTCCGAGTATAACCAGTCTTTTCTCCCAAAGTTAATAAAACAGGTTTTTACTTCGTTCATTAGGATGTTTTCTTCGTTTTTCTTTCTTTCTTTCCATCTTTCTTCGTGAATTAATTAGTTTGATTTCTGACGAAGACATTTTTCCTTGCCCGGATTTTCACTATGATTGCACGGATCAGCCCAGGCTCGGGCCCAGTAGTCAGATATGGCCATGACTATGTCAGTAATGAAGAAGCCAGAGACAAACTCATAATGTAAAGCTGCAACAACAGAAATAGAAATGGACAAGGAATTCTTTCTGCAACATTCAATCCTTGAACCATCAAACCTCAAAGAAATAACAGCCCAAAAGAAATATTTACCAATACTGTTCATGTATAAACAAGTTTTAATAGATGCTTCATGAGCACAAAGTCAGTTTCAAGCAGGTGAAAATCTACTGTTACATTTTTAAAAGAACAAAAAATTTAATAATTTAACATTTTCTTTAAATTAAATTATCCAAATAAAACATTTTTGCATTTAAATATTGAAATTTAATATACTCATGGTGTTGAATGTAACAAATTTCCTGAAGCTAAATGAGCACACTACCTTGTGTGCTTTGCATGTAGGCAGCCATTTGCAATGGGAAAATGTGCAATCCTTATAATACTATCAGCAAATAAATATTCCATGAATTATTAAATTAATTTATGGTGTTCAAATTAGTGTCTATGCAGAAGAAAAAAACCTTTTTTGAAATCTTTGTTTTTATGCCAAAGATCAAGCCTAGACCAAAGAACATTGAATGTTAAAATATTAAAGACTTTCAAATTTAGTCTTTAAGATTATATATATTTCTTTAAACATTATTTTAAATGGATACTCGTTTTTGAGTAGATAGTCCATCTTTTTTTTTTTATAATTAAGTAGTACATTTTAATTATTCACCAGCTTAAATGTTCAAAAAATCTTGCTTGGAAAATATCTATCTTCCAGCACAATTCAAACCTGCATATTCCCAACCATATGTCGGTTAAAACCAATTTTGTAAATTTCTATATTCTTCGATTTCTTGACAATTTGTCTTTGAGAGTAGCCTTTTTTTTAATAAAATTTCAGTTTGTTAATACTTAGATGCTTTGATTTAGCCATTTTGTGAAAATTATGTTAAAATTAAAAAACATAAAAAAAAAACTATGAAAACATTGTTTTAATAGAATAATCTTTTTTTTCTTCAGATACAACTACATGTTTTGTTTATGAGATTAATCAGTGCTGAGTTAACATTTAGAACATATTAACATTTAGTTGAAAATTTTGGTAATCTCAAAAAGTGTAAGGAATTAACGGTGAACACAAAATATACTGTTCCTCACACAAAATATTCATAATTTAGCAAATGTATTATAGACAGGCGAATAGAAATTTCAACTTTTTGATAGTAAAAAGAGCCTGAAGAAAAACTGATAAACAAAAGTAAATGCACTTAATTTTTATATTACTTCAAAAAAAATACAAAAACCTCATTTTAAGATGATTTTAAAGGAATGCAGGGGGGCCCAAACTTTTTCTCTGTAGTGCGTATGTGTATATATTTTAATGTAGATACATGCAGGTATATCAATAAGTCTGCAATCAAATTCAGATTTAATTCAGAATTGGATATTAATCACAGATTAAACATGATAGTGAAAATTTGATCAAAATTAACCAATGTGTCAAGCTACAGACTTACAGATGCAACTTCATATATACATGAAATCATTTACAAGTTCACAAGCAGTTCATATAAAAACTTTCATTTTTACATCTGATTTTGATGTAAATACAGGATATGGCAGAAATACCTCCCACATAATGGGAAGACATTAATGGCAGTGGGTTATTTTATCTAGTTGACGCCATACCATTAAGTGGGAGGTATTTCTGGGAGTTATATGGGGGACATATTTCTACCACACACTGTATTTTAAAATCCATTTTACAAATAGAAAAAAAAATCATTGATTTGTTACAAAGGAAATGAAATATCTCATAAAATCTTTTCCACAATTCAAATAAAATGACTACATTTTTATATATATATTAAAAGAAAAAAATAAAAATCAATATTTCAACTTGTTTATATTTCTTAAATTTTATACAAGCCTTGGATCAAACCTCAATATCCATTTTTAACAGATATTATTACAATTCAGCTGCTTTATGCTTTAAACCAAAAAATAACATTGCTCATAATGGTCTATGTCTTTTCATATAGAAATATATTTTTGTGAAAGATAAGGAAAAAGAAAATGGTCAGTCAAACAGATGACTTTATTTAAGAGTTACCTTTTCAAAATGAAAATAATTACATCTTGAAGGAAAATAATTTATTTGTTGCTTGCCTAAATCTGTTAATATTTTTAACAACCTCCATTTATCAATAAGATTTCTTTTAGGTCCATGATTTATTTTTTAGTATTAGGTTTTACCTTCAATTTCATTTTTTTTTTTTTTTAAAGGAGGTAAAATAAAAAAATGAGAGTCATCAGGGCAAGATGAAAATAGTTGGGAGCAGAATGAAACCATTCAATGGTGATAAACAAAAACTTAACTAAACATATTGTACTAAGTGATAATGACCAACACGGTCCCGAGGAATTAATCGTAATTCTGATCCATGTTTGATGAATACATTAGCTGCAAAAGAAAAAAAGTCATTAATTACAATAAACTAATTTTAACAATAAAAAAAGAAACAAAAAATAAAGAATATTGTTAAGTTATATTATAATAATTGTCCATTAAATACAGTGCATATTTGTCACAATTTTCATATTCAAAACCTGAAAACATCTGCTTTTAGACCATCTACATTTACAAACTGATAAACAATGAAATCTACTGTAATGCTGAGTAAACCTGATATTGATTATTTTGTATATGAAGGCTGTCACAATGCATTTAGTAAAATAAAGGTAAAGAAGTTTTTGGGTATTACCTATTTATTATACATTAATATTTCGAGATCAAAATCTCATCTTCAGAATGGCAGAGGAGCGTGTGTCTGTCCGAGTAGTGAGTCTGTGCCTTACAAGGAATTTTTTTTTTTTTATCATTTCACCCCAAGCAAGGCATTTCATTGCCACTATTGCGCATGGGGCTACATAGGGGAACGTAAAGAGGAGGAGTGGTTAGGTGTAGGAAATATCAGAAGGAAGGTGATAAATGGGTAAGGATACCGAGGATGAGGGATGGGCAGATGGGAAGAGTGTTTGAAAGAATGTGAGCGAGTTAGTGTGTTAGGAGGTGTCTGTTGACCTTACATTTAAACTCCTGGAGATTGTAGCCGTCGGGGAAGCAATCATGTGGAAGGGAATTATTGGCCATTCCTGGCTGCTGTTAGTTCTACTGTCATTAATTTTACTGTGTGTTTGTGTGTGTGTGTGTGTGTGTGTGTGTGTGTGTATATGGTATATGTGTGATTGTTTTGTTTTGCATGACTTACCAGCCCAATATGTGTTGAGGTTACTTACAGCACCTGGCGTTCACAACTGCTTCACACATGTAAGCATTGACAGTGTTCAACACACCTTAACTTCAGTGATTAAATGAGAACCAGTGTTTTCAGAGTTATTTGACCATAAATGTATGCGTGCATGAATTAGTGTAAGAGAGAGTGGCGCTTAATTTTAATAGCAGAAAAAAAAAAAAAAACGGACACAGGCTCTCCTATTAATTTTTCAGATTTACTCAACAAATATTTTTACACTGTTTAATTTGTATTTAATACATTCCCTGTTAAAATAACTGATTATTTAAAAATACATTTATTGGATCAGTTTACTGGATCATCAACTATATCACAAGAAATCAAAACTACCTTCTAAAAATGACATTATTACTAACAAAATTATTTTTTTTTATTTAAAACTTCATAAATTCAGTATATTCAAGAAGTAAACAAGAATTAATTCAACTAAGCCCTTTCTCAAAAAGTATATGAAATTATACAAATGAGAATAAAGTGTACTAGCAGTCAGTCAGTTAAGTGCCATACGTGATACATACTTTGGGCGATCATGCTTCGAAAGACTGGGCAGAAGATTATCCCGCAGTAGGCTGCCATTGCTTTCTGCGGTAGACTGGTTGCCAGCCAAGGCTGTAGTACCCAATCTGTCTTATTTAACCCATAATTGCAGGGAAGAGATGGATTAATACTTTTCCCAAGGGTATTTGTTCGTAAGTGAATGCGAGAAATTCAACTGGAATTCGAAATCGGCTCCCCGATTTGTCATTCCGAGTTGATTTCCACTGAACCACAACACACATCCAAGCAGACATTTCATGACAGAAACTATTATGTGGTACAAGGATATTTTATGAATTAATCATTAAAGATTCAATTTACTGTAAACAGATCCTGAAATCAGCATGCAAAGTTTGTTAACAGTGTTTCAGTAACTTAGAATATTTCAGTGTTAAGAAAGGGACACATGGCCCAGTGGATATAGGTGTTGGTTAGTTCTAGTTACTTGACCCAAAGAGTTGCGAGTTCAATACCAGGCTACAGCAGTGGTGAACAAAGACAGTTGTTTAATGGCAATAACTAGATGGCATCCAAAAGTTGCATTGCACATGGAACTAAAACAATCTACCCTACTGATTGAAATAAAGGGTTCAGTTCGAAATTCCTAGCACATGAAGAAGACTAAAGCATACAATGGTTGAAACCTCTTAAACATGGTAATAAAGATGAGGAACAATGTAAAGACTACCTCATCTCAGAAGAAAAGACAAATATTAACAAAAAGAATGTATTTTAAATGCTAAAGCTACTGAGAGTTGGCAAAATTTTCTCATTTCTGAAGAGTATCTTGATAAAAATTCTGAACTAGTTGTCTAAACAATAATATATGATAGAATCAATGACCATACAAGTTGAAATTTTCTTCCAGTTTGAGCATCAAGATTCAGAACCAGGGTTGGTAAAAGAGTCTTGTGCACAACACCAAATCTATGATATTCCCCCTACCACTCAACTACATTTCAATTTTCATAAGTTAGTATTCATATAAAGAACAAATATTATTGTAACCTAAAATAATGGATTAAATGCAATATAGGAGAACAATTCAACTAGAAAAATTGAACTACAAAATATCTAAATACAAATAAGGAAGATGTCATAAATCAATCCATCTTAATAAATTAACAAAGTTTTTCAACAATTTTTAACCAACTCAAGATTTTTCTTGTTAAAATGTTGAATAATTTTTACATTTTTCAACATTATGGATAAAAAACAGCAAATTTTATATAATGTTTTTGCAAGACTTAGAATGAGCAAATATGGACAATAAAAGACTCCAGAATGGCATCAAAATTCATGAAGATTGTTCATCCTTTGATAATCATTCGCACTTAGTTTAATTTGCAACTTATATAAATATAGTTAGAAAAACATTGATAAGATAGTGAGGGTCGCAAAACACCTGTACCTCCCAATCAGGCTTCATCCTGCCCAGTTAAGGGGGTTTGTAATAAACACCAGTCTAGTTCAAAACTTTCACTACCATCCTCTCAAATTTTACCAAAGAAAAAAAGTTTTACTTTTCCTGTCAAATACTTACAAGCAGTCTGTGCTGGGTTGATACCAATACCATCCATGGTGATCAGGGCACTAGTAGCAGCTGGTACTTTGAACTGAAAACATGAATAGTCAGAATTGTTAGAGGACTCTACCTTTCTTATATTCAACAACTTACATTGAAATATAGAAACACACATGCAATACAAATTAAAATGAAATATAATCAAAACAATCTTATGCTCTAAACATAAAGAGAAACTAATGTACTCATGTTTATGTTTTATATATATATATATATATATATATAATGAACTTAATCACAATAAGGCAACACTAATAATAACAGACTAAACATCCGAAAATAATGCTAACTTAACAGTAATATAAACCGTCTTGTAACCCGGTGAGAACTACCTCGTGGGTTAAATAATAGGGGACAAAAAAAAGAAACAAACAGCGCACAAGAACAATATGTCTAGTGCCCGTTGGAAAGAAAAAAAACAAAATGAAACCTTAACAATAAAGTGCTCAATACGAGAGTAGAGCAAGAATACAATACAAGAAATCCACCACCTACCGCGGTTTCACACAACAGTTCTTCAGGATAAGAGCTTCTTACACTGAAGAACCGTTGTGTGAAACCGCGGTAGGTGGTGGCTCACTTCTAGATTTCTTGTATTATATATATATATATATATATATATATATATATATATATATTTAGGAAGCAAGAATTCATTTAAAAAAGTTTTATTAAATTCGATCGACATAGTTGGTGTTTAAATTTTTAACTGCATTTTTCCAGTCTTTGAAAAGGTACAGTTGAGCTCTGTGAAACCATGTACATGATATCACTTATATTATACACATCATTTGTAATAAATTTGAAATGTAGTGTTAAAAAAAAAAAAAATTAATGCCAGAAGATAATCAAGAAAATTTTGTTTACTCTTCTGACAACACTCATCAAGAATTGCATGTTGTCAGAATTTTTATTTTAAAGACAAATTTCTGTATGGAAATAAAATCACTCTTAAGTAATATCTCTTAACGTCATTAAGATTTCCACAGAAAATAACCAAGCTACAATTAACCCAGGAAACCAAATTCCTTATTTCAGTTATGAGAATAGCCTCTCAGGAGTTAATGTATTCAGTATTTGTGCATACAAGTTACTCACCTCTTCTGCTGCGAATTTAAGTACTGCCGTGAAGGGTGCCTTTTCAGGGACACTCAACCTGGTGAGGAGAGAGAAAATATGAAAGCTTTTATCATCTAAACACTTTGCATGTTTATCTCCCCTGATATATATTTGTGTTGAATTAAAATAAACAAAAATATATATAATAGTAAATAATGAGGATTTGGATGTAGACTTAAGTATTAATAATCTGAGAAAAAAGCACATTTATTAAGCTATGCAAAATTGAATCGCTTGCAATTAATAAAATTAGTATAGCACTAGAATTTCAAGTTGAACTAAAAAATCAAGGGAGATAACTCTAAATTGTGAATTTAGAAATAAATATCTGGTTTTGCTCATAGAAGCTATAAGAAAAGAAATTCAATTTTTTCATAATTTTCTTTTGAAAAGTGGTCAATTAGATCATGTATTTGTCATTATTATGAATAATATTTATTAGTAAAGACATTTGAATCAGGAAGATGAGTTCAAATTCAAGCTTAGTTAATTATATTTACTTCACAAATGCTTTTAAGTTTATTCAGTCAAGTTTGCTCAGGCATTCATGAGTATACCGCACCAACCATCATAGACCTGCATCAAAGTCAGAGGTTATTAACGAGGCATTCCGTGTTATAATATAGCTTAACAATGAACCAGGCTTGCTCCATGGCTAGGTATCGAAAACAGATCACTTGCAAGTTGTTCTTTTGCTTGCCAGTAGAGTTTTGCAAAGTGCATTCTGTGTTTATATAAGATTGTAGAAATATCAGGGATAGGTCCATAGAGCTATAATTTAGTTGGATACTGTCTCTAGAAGATGTTAAGTATAACTCTCAACATCTAAGTGGGGATTCCATCAAGTTTAGACTCTAGGGTTTTAGTTAATGTCCAGGCAGTGGCACCATACTTTAACACGAGGTTTGCTGGTTGAAACCTAAGAATTCAGTTTTAGAGGCATTGACAGAGTTCAACATCATTGGCAGCATTTTCTAAATGATATAAAGAGGACTCTGGCATTGGTAATAGTATTTGTATTGATAGCCACGTCATCTGTATAGTTAATACCTGTCAATATTTTTGCGGGATATCGACTTGAGAAAATAGGTAGAATTTAGTTCTTACTGTGAATGGTGACACCATAGTCTGAGACAATGTTTTTCTAGTTTGGTCAGTGCTGAGCTGAATGTTGTTTTTGCATGTGGGATCTTGCATATCAGCAGCTAGAGTGATGTGGACCTTAGTGGCATTTGTATGTCTCTTTATTAGTGCCAGACTGCGATATGTTTACCTTTTTCTCTTAGAAATCAATTGCAGAATTATATTATTTATTCCTAATTGGCTCTAAAATATCAAGTGGTATGTCTACTACTTTTTTTTTTTTTTACTATGTCCATGCGATATTTTGACAGTATCTACTTAAATTATAAAACTAATAAAAAGAAGCTTTCTGATTTTTATTCTATAGTTTTGCATTGTACAATTTAATTGGTGTGTTTTGATTGTATGTTATTGTTTTATAGATATCTTGAAAGTATATTTTAATGTTTATATAGCTATTGTATTAGATATTTTAGTGGACATGACAAAGGCCTCCTCCAGAATTAGTAATTCGCTTCTAATGATATGTAGAAAACAATCATGTATGTTTTGGCCAATGCACATGTCTCCCAGATCTTCTTGTAATATCCTTCTGTGTCATTATTTCTGGTGGGGTGTCATCTGTTTTGTTGGAAGTTTGTTCAGCCATCTTTTGAGTGACATTTGAATATGAAAACGTTTTTCTGTTTGTTGCTGTTGTGAGAAGTGTTTATCAACATAAGCCAATTTAATTTGATCAATAGCAATATTATCATGTTTTTTTATTTTTCATGGTGAAATACTTGTCCTTTCTGCTAATGGCTTGATATGGACCAAAGTAGTTTGAACATGAAAGTTATTTTATGCTGCTATTTCTTATAAATATATATGTGCAGGTGTAAAGGTCATTTGGTAGGTATATATTTTTGTTTGCTTTTCAAGCAGGTGTGAGGGTTGATGACATTCAATTCCTGTACAAATGTTATAGGTAAAATGTCCATGTCGTCATCACAGTATTGACCAGGTAGGGCCAATGATGTGCCAAAAACCATTTCAGCTGGCGTAAAACTCAACACCCTTTTTACAATGTTTCTGATTGATAAAAGTACCAGTGGTAAATTCTCTCCCTAATCAATTTTGTTTTATCTCTAGAACTGCCTTTAACTTTTAGTATGATAGGCTGTAGTTTTTATGTGTCAAGTTCTGAGCAGGTGAGCGAACTCTAAATAATGTAGACTGAAACTGAGCTCCTCTAACTGTTATGAGTACTGAAGATAGTTCAAATATTGCAATCCAATCAGTAAGGATGACTATTGTTGAGGCTGTGATGTCTGATTGCTACTGCAGCAGGTCAGTGGGTAAACCTATCTATGATAGTAAGGAAATATATATATATATATATATATATATATATATATATATATATATATCATAATGATGATCCACATATATCCCAAAACTATCACTTTCTACATCATGTGATGTAAACATCTCGCGAAAGACGCTCCTCATGACGAACGTTCCTAGTTTAAATTTTAAAATCATTTGTTTCTGATGAAAGGCCGAGGCCAGTCTGAAATATCAAATATATATGCACATACAATAGTAGAAATAAATAAATACTGTCAAAAAAATACATTTTTAAACTTACAACTTTTCAGTAGTTTTTCCATATACATTATAGCCCATTATATATATATATATATATATATATATATATAATGGGCTAGAATGTTTTTAGTCACCCTTGATTAAAGCTATTTTGGCTTGTGTAATAACATCTTTTTTTATTCAGACAATACCATGTTAGTATCAAGCTACTCTCATCTATAAACGATAGTTGACATCTTTTCATGGAAGTTCATAGAAGTAAGGAAATTGGTGAATTTTAATGGGGGAAAATAATAGGATGGCATCAGTGTGCTAAGTTAAATCGAAAAATTGCTAGATTTTTTTCAGATAAATCATCAAGCAGCTAAAAATATTGTCAAGAAATTTAATGAAGGCCATTGTCATGTGGAACAACATTCAGGAAGACCAAGCATCATGTCTGGGCAAACAAAAAGGGTGCTGAAGAAAGAAGTCAAAAACAGTCCTTAGAGTGAAGATGTCACCAACAGCAGGTAAATGTCTCTAGGCTATCAAGGAAGAGTTGCAAGAAAGAAGCCCTTGATTTCAGAGGTTAACAAGAACAGGCATATGAACTGGGCGATAAAATTCAAGAGCAAAGATTATGAATTTCAGCAGTCTGTAAGTTGGCCAGATGAAAGTAAATTCTGCCAATATTCGAATTCAAGACAGGTTTATGTTTGGAGTAATCAGAATGAGACTTGGAACACAATGTCTGCAGGTGACCATGAAACATGAAGGGATTGGAATAATGGTATGGGGTGCTATCCGGATTGAAGGGAAATCTGAGATAATTCTTCTTCACAAGCAGTTGAATGGTCCAAAATACTGTATTATGAGAGGAAGGACTACTCTCACTATTTGAAACCAATCAGATCAGCAAGAATGTCTACCTTTTTCAAAAAGATGGAGCGTCATTTTATACAAGCAAAATAGCAAAGACCTAGAAAGAATAAAGTCACTGCAATGGGTAGCCCAAAGTCCTGACAGAATTCCAATAGGGCCCTTTTAGGAGCATCTTAACCGAAAACTTTTAGAGCATGCAACCAAAATTCACATCAGTAGCAAATCCTTAAAATAAAAAATAAAAAACATTGCTAAAAGAATGACAAAATATGAATCAGACAATTGTTGATAACTTGATCAAATCCATGAAAAATCAAATACAAGCACTGAAATTAGCAAATGGAGGACCTACTCTATAGTAGTTATAAATACTGTTTATCTTGAAATGGGATAAAATTTATTTCTCCTGGCTAAAATCTTTTCTTAGGCCACTGTATATCATCAAGAACAAGGTAAGGGTCCTACAATATCAACATGAATGTTAGTGAATCTTGCAGAAAATTAAGAAAATGTAATCTAGGTGTCTGATTTCCCATGGATTATATTAGTCAGTATCAGTGTGTAAAGCATATATTAATGGTTTATGGTATTTATATATGGAGAAATTTCTGCCTTCCAGTTGTAAATGCTTGATGGAAAGGTATATAGCTAAACAGCTCCCTAGAAAATGTATTGTACTTAGTTTGTGCCTTATTTAGTTTAGTGGAGAGAGAAATAGAAATATGGGTATGATGTTTGAGATTTGGTGTATAACAATACCCACAGCTGTTGATGGGTGAATTTAACTTCCTCACTATCCTTGATGTAATTAATTTAGCTCAGTGAAGTAAGCAGATGGGTGTTGTGGTGCAGTGGGTATTGGCTTGGAACAAGAAATCAGGGAGCCGAGTACAAATTCCTTGCATTCACTTAGGCACAAATACCTCTGGGAAAGGTATTAATCCATCTCTTCCCTCCAGTTATAGGTCAAATAATAGGACAGATTGGGTTCTATAAGCTTGGCTAGCAACCAATCTACTGCAGAAAGCAATGGCAACCTACTGCAGGATAATCTTCTGTCTCTTTCAAAACATGATCACACAAGCGTGTATCACATATGGTACTTAACTGACTGAAAGTTAGCTAAAGCTGTTTTGGAATCGTTGAATGCTTCTAGAGTATCTTTCTGTCACAGTGGGCTGGCAAGCAGACATTTGGAATTTGGGGAACTTTTTTTCAAGGTTTCAGATTCTAAAATTCTTAAAGTTCTTTTTCTTGGCTTTCTGAAGTGGATTCACTTGTACTTTAATTCCAATTATTTACAGAGTTATGCATGTTTGAATATATGAATCATCTCGGATTTTTGTAGCTGTGTAAGATTTCATATCTTCATAATGTTAAAAATGCACCCAACTACATTTCTACTGCATACACAGTAAAAATTGGCTAAAACACAAATCATGGGGTTCGTATAGTACCAGAGAGGTATACAAGTGAAATGAAAAAAAAAAAATTATTGGTTCACTAGGTGCATTAACATCTGTATTTTGAGGCAAAATTTGTCATTCCACAAAAAAAAAAAAAAAGTAATTTTTTTGTCATTTTAGTGCCTAATTTTGGTCCAACTGTGAAACTTTTATCTGAGATTGGGAAAAACCGCTAGATGATTTTCTTGTACTTTTCAACATCAAATAATGAGTCACCAAGCAATATAGGCATAATTATTTGAAAAAATAAAAAAATAATAATTCTTGGGAATATTTTCAAAAAGTTTCTCTAAGGTAAATTTTGTATCTTGATTTTCCTGCGATTTCCCATATGAAAGATACTGAAAATGGCAGAACTGATCTAATTTTTTTTAAACCAAATTTTATGACTTCTACCTCTATCTGTATATTTTATAGGGTGCTGAACCCATTTCTAGCAACAATAACTTGATATATAGCAGCCCTGAGCATGTAATCTGCAATTTACAATATTTTTGGCCAATTTTCAGGCCAGTAATAGGTCCATTAATAAGTGCATGAAAAATCCATTAATTTACCCTGTGATCAATTTTTCACAGAGTACTATGGCATATATGAGGGCCCAAGAAAACCATTCTGTGATAGTATATTAAACAGGCGGTGGCTATTTTTTAGTGTACATAAGTTAAACCAGGAAAATAGAGCATGGGGTCACTAGGAAATTCCAAACTGTTGGGATTTTTTCTGAGGTATGCATTGTTGTATGTTCTGATTTGAAAAGAATAAGGGTCATAATCCACAGATAATCTTGTATTCAATCAAATAAAAAGTTAACTATCCTGAATTTCTCCTCGTTCAACCTGCTTTAGGCCTATATTGAAGATCCATAAAATACTTTATCTTCCTTTGATTTCATACTTTGTATAGAACTTAGATTAATTAGATAAATCAATGGAAATATGTTTAATTTGGATGGTAGGGTAATATTTCTTCACTGGCAACTGATATGATTATTAGTCTTTTTGTATGCATTCATATAAGTTTTGAAAGATTTTAGAATGACCTTAAAGGAAATGTGAAATGCCATGTCATTCCTTAATCTATGCCTGGCACTTTTAACTCTTTTGATTTCCCCCATATCTAAATCTAAACTTATTTATAAATGGAACTGTGTGTGTGTGTGTGTGTCCGTTACCTATAGACTCCAAAACGACTGAACCGATTTTCTTGAAAATTTACACAGTTGTACTGTAAGCATCTGTGAGTGTTCTTAGCTAGGTTTTGCATCGAAGTACCTCTGATAAATATCGAAAATTGATAACCGAAAAAATCAGGTTATAGAAGGAGTGCTCAGATTTTAATCAAATTTTGGTATACTCATAGACAAAGACATAATAAACGATATTCAGAAGTTTCAAGGTTGCCGTTCTTACAATAGTGCAGAAAATTTGATATCGATACCAGGAAATCAAAATTTGACTTACATCCATTCATTTTTCTTTCAGTCTACGGTTTCGCTTTAACTGGAAACAACTACTGAGTCTTTCGTGTCAACGTCCAAAGAGTCTGAGCTCCAGGACCATGGATTAGTTTTAAAATTTTCATTACACCCAAGCAATGCTGGGCTATACTGCTAATTTTAGTTAAAATCATTCTATCAAACACTGCCATACTCTATACAAAGGTGGTAAAAAACTGCCAAAAATAACAATTTTTAAATTTTGGCCATAATCCTGTTGCATGCATATTTACCACCTTTTACACAAAAATAGAAGAATTGGGGAGTTTATAGACATTTCTACAATGCATTTTGTTGCTCTCAAGCATTTAGCAACTGACACACATTGATAACTTAATGGTATTTTCCACTATTGATCAAATTTCTACATGACCCCCTGCCACACACACTTTAAGCCCACTGTGTAACAATGCTTTTGTTCTTGAGTAGATCAAGAGTAATAATATCACTGAACAATTGGCCTAAATCTCCTGTAGTAGTTGGTAAGTCCTATAAATCTTTCAGGTGTCTTATGACATTGGTTGCAGAAAGGTGGTAATTGCTTTTTTTTTTTTTTTTAAGTAAAAATGAAATTTTATTTTTGTTTTGTCAATTTCATGTCTGAGGAAATTTAGTTTTGGTTCTCAAAAAATACATTTGTGGACATTAGGAGTCCAAAACGTGAATCTTTGAAAAGCTTGTTCTAAATTTAGTTTGTGTTCTTTCCAGTTTCTGCTGACAATTAAAACATTGCCTATATAGACATATATGAAAGGTAAACTTCTAAATATTTCATCAATTAGTCTCTGGAAAGTCTAAGTGGCATTACATAACATAAAAGGGATTCTCACAAACCCATAGTATCTGAGCAGCATCAGAGAAGTTTTGTGAATGTCCTCTTTGGCAGCTGGTACTTATAATATGCCTTCACTAGGTCTAGCCTCAAGGAAATGCAAGATCGGGTATCTGTTAGGGATGGTTTTGTCATTCAATCTACAGAAATTGCCACATGAACCCCATGTGTCATATTGTTTTTTGGACCATGTGCAATGGTGGTGGCCAAGTGCTCTTGGATGGGTGTATGATTCCAAACTGAAGCATTTGCTGAAACTGCCTAAACTATTTTATATTTGTCAGGTTTTAATCATCTCGGTATAAAGTTTACTGGTTTTCCTGTTGTTTTTATGTAGTGTTTGCCATTGTGTTTAATTCAGTCCTTTTTTTTTTTTAAAGGGGTGATTAATTTCCATGTATCTCTGTACTAATTCCATAATACCATTATCTTGTGGTGAGGCAGTACTAATTCCAGTTGACTGGTATTAAAAGAAACTTTTCTCACAGAAGGTTCTGTTAGATTGTCAACAAGGGAATGAGTGGTCATGTTCATTGAGAAGTTGAATCTAGCTGGAAAGTCTGCACTTAATATTAGTGTGGTAACATTAGCTTGGGTGAAAACCCACAGAAAATTTTGCAGCATACATAAGTTGACATTGCTTTCTTGCCAAAAGTATCAATTTTCATACTGTTAGCAGCTTGAAATTTGTAAAGTCCTATTTTTTAGTATGGTGGTAAAACATTCACTTTGGCTTGTGTCTATTAAAAATTATAGACATGATTTCTATTACGGATATAAAAAAAAAACAAATAATGGTAGGAGCAAACATCAAATTTCTGTCTTCTATCATTGCTGAAACTCCTACTCCTTTATCTGTACTTAGGTCTGCTCATTTCAAGAGGAATTTGTGGTTGTTGTTCTACACTCAAAAGGGACTGCATCTGTTTAGCTAAACTTGCAACCATTGCTTGAAGTTGCTCAAATTGCTTGTTTTGTTGTTAGTTCATAGGTTGTAGTGTCAATGCCTACACTACCCTATCTCTAAAACTCACATGGATCCGGTCAATAGAATCTGTAAGTTTCTCTGGTTCCATTTCTTCTTTCATGGGTAGTTTGTCCAACCACAATCTCCTTAGAATATTTTCTGCCATGACATTAGTACCTAACAATGTGTCTCAATAACTGGGAAGGAATCCGATCACCTAGCTCCACTTGGGTAAAGTTGCATAACATTTTCTAGTTTTAAATTCTGAATCATTTAATAATGCCTTCTTTCAATTTATCATAGGAGTTTTGTTCTGGCATTGTCTCAAGTAAGTCTGTAACCTCTTCTACGAATTCTGATGCTACTTTTTCCACTAAATAGCAGTACCAGACTCTTTGCAAAACAATTTTCTTCATGTTGAATATGGCCTGCATTTTTATAAACTATGACTTTATACTGTTGGGGTTAGATGTGGGTAGTGATTGTTGACGACAAAACTTCCATACTATTTTTGTAGTAATAAAGGAGATAGGTAGAATTTAGTTCTTACTGTGAACGGTGACATCATAATCTGAGAGTCTCTTTGTAGTTTAGTCAGTGCCGAGTTGAGCATTGCCTTTGTATGTGGACTTAAACGGGGTTTTGAATATCAGCAGCTAGAGGGACGTGGATTTTGGTGGCATTTGTGTGTCACTGTTAAAGCCAGACTTTGTGACATTTTTACCTTTTTTTTAAGAAATTGGTTCCAGAATTATATTATTTATTCCTAATTGGCCCAAAAATACCATGTGGTATGTCTATTACTAAGTCTGATATGTTGGTGGTAGCTAACAAAATTATGATGACTAATAAAACAGTCTTTCTGGTCTGTGTTGTATGGTTTTGTGTTGTATGGTTTAATTGGTACATTTTAAGAGAAAAGTACTTTATTGTGTTATTAGTTTATAAATATTTTACAGGAATGTTTTAATGTCTATATAGCCACTGTATTAGATATTTTAATGGACACAACAAACTGATATAAAAATTAAGTCTGATAAATAAATCAGAATCCACTGATTATCAACACCAACGACAATGTAAATCAACACTTTTTTTATATAGTGAGATACATTTAATATAAGACTTGAGAGTTACTCAAGGTAGTGGGTTATTGTTGAAATAGGTTGTGTGTATGTTATGAATGGAAGAGATGGTAGGAAACGAAGATTATGAGGATACAGACAGGGGATTGGTAACAACATGAAGAGGTTAAGATTGTAACGTTCAAGGAAACATGCACATGGGAGCTTGTTTTACAAAGTAGTAGTTCTGGGGTTAAAAAGTAGGCTGACTGGAACATTTTCCTTAAAATCAGATTACGATGGAAAGGGTGACTCAAATTAAGAGTTAAAAGTAAAACATGATCACTCAGTATATTTCAATTGGAGGGAAGAGAAAAAATTGCTTTAATAAAAGAAAAAAAAAGATTAAAAACGCATATAAAAGTAAACTAAAATCTCGAATTAAGATTCAAATTAAATTTAAAATAGGAATAACAGATTATGAAACACGAAAAAATATTTTTATTTCTAAGATTTTAGGTGAGTAAATAATTTCAGATAATTTTGTGTCTTAATTTATTTTTTATAAATTTTTAAAACAATCACAAAAATGTTAACCCAAAGTCCGGATATCGACATAAAAAACCTATTTCTTTTTTCATGTGTACCTAAACTCGGACAAGAGCTGACACGAATTAAACAACACTCATACTAGAAGGGATTTTTGAAATTTATATTTCATGATCTTTTTTTTTGTGTGTGTGTGTGTGCGGAACAAATGGAAAGAAAGATTTCCACAGTATTCTAAACAAATTAGCATGTAAGAAAAACATTTTGTTGAATCAACATAGGTCACCGACCAGAAATGTAACATTTATTTAACAATAACATTCAAGCAAGTACAAGTTCAATAATAATAATAATAAAAAATCATTTAAAAAAAATTTCATTAAAATTAATTCTTAATCTTGGTGACAGGAGGAAGAACCCATATCCTGTACTGAAGAATGAAATTCTCTTTAAAGATTATTTAAGTTTATGTTTTAAATTATTTAAAAAAACTAGATACAATTATTACAATTCAATCGAATCGTAGCTAGATTTTCATAAATTCATCAGCTGTTTTTAGAAAGAAATCTTCGTTTTTCAACATTAAGCAATTTTACAATAATAGTATAACTACTAAACAATTATTGCAAAATCCAAAAATGAAATTAAGAAAAAGAAAGTCATAAGGAATATATAATTCGATAAGCCATATGTTGCACACTTAAAACTTCACATACAACTTTTTGAATTAACTGAAGAAAGCTTATTAAAATTCTATTTATCTTTACTCTTTCACACTAAGAAACAATGTACGAAACTATAGTCAGAAAAAGTCTATTACTCTCAGAAACTTAATAAAACCATATGTATATATATTTTGAAAAAAGATCTCGGTGCGTGTGACGTTTGACGAAATAATTTTATTTATGACAACAAAACGAGACTAATTTACTACAGAAGACCATGAAAGTTTAAAAATCTAACGATTGAAATCGGTTTTGTAAGTATTTTGTTAAGTTAAATTTGTCAACGAAGAATAGGAAATCGATTCAAGAAAACGAGAAAGAAATTAAATAACTCATGTTAAAGAAAAAGTAGAAAGTATTTTCATTGAAAAAAAAAAATAAATCACTTTTTCTCCCCCATCTCGACATTTTTTAAATGTTCTAAAAAGAATAAAGAAGGAGAAATTAATAAAATGGTAATTCCAAAAAATTTAACAAAAAAGTTTGAGCCGCATTTATTTATTTTATATAAAATTAATTTTTGTTTTTTTTTTAGAAAAAAATAATTGCCCGTATTAGTTTAGTTATTAAAAATGTCAATCTACGCGATTTTAAAAGAATTTGATAAGATAATATTTAAATTTCCAGCAAATCAACATAGTAGAATTAAAACAGGATTAAATGACACTTATAATAATATTATTAACACAATAACAAAAATAATTGTAACGTTAAAACAACTGCACAAAAACTGTTAAAAGAATACACAAAATGAAACCATATGCGAAAAAGTGGGTGTCCATTTTTAAACTTCAGTAGATTTCAAATTGATCCCCCACTTTTGGACCAGTTCTACCGGCAACACAAAACGAACACTTATTTTTAAATGAAAGATAAAAATGTTTTTTTTACTCTTACACTTTGTACGGCTGTTTAGGATCCGACGTTAGGGTGATCTTAAACGTTACTTTCGACCTGAAATAGGAAAAAAGTAACAAATAAACTGATGTTTTTCGTTAAATTTTCTAACTAAAGACGGAGAGAAAATGACAAATGCTACTTACATTGTGGCAAAGACACGTACAAAGAGCGCATGCTCAACTCACACCATGCCAAAAAAACAAAAAAAAAACACGTTTACTATAAATTACTATAGTAACACGTTTTATCATTCACAAAATAAATACATTACCTTTGCATTGTTCAGCTTTTTTATACGTGTCACAGATTGATAAATTTTAAAAGTTCTAATTTGTCCATTACAACCTGAATTAGTAAAAAAATGATTTCTGGGTGCTGCAAACTAGTTACCTTTTTCAAACTGAACTTTATCAATGAAAATGCAATAATTTAAGAAAAAACACCATCCAAACACTTCTTGATTTTTCAATTCTATTTTTCAGTAATGTTTAGTCTTTTTTATGATCTATGTAGGCAATTTTGGTTAAACACTGACGGTGAAAAAAAGATGATGTTTAATTATTTTCTTACTAATCACGTACCTGTCGTTTTACTTGTGGCAAGAAGAGCAAGAAATTTCAAATCTATTGTCAATTTAAACAATGTATGTGTGTTGTGGTGCATTGGATATCGGCTCGGAATCAGAAATCGGGGAGCCAAGTTCGAATTCCAGCCAAATTCATTGCATTCACTTGCGCGCAAATACCCTTGGGAAAAGTATTAATCCACCCATTCCTTCCAGTTATAGGTTAAATAACAGGATAGATTGGGTTCTATAGCCTTGGTCGGCAACCAGTCTACTGCAGAAAGCAATGGCAACCGACTGCGGAATAATCTTTTGCCCAGTCAGTCATGTCTCTTTTGAGACATGACCGCCCAAGCGTGTATCACGTATGGCACTAAACTGACTGACATTTAGAAATACATTTAGTTTACTTTAAGTCATTAAAATGATTTCAAGGGCAGCGTATTTCAGTTTTACACTCAACCAGCAGTTGTTGCTAGACAAAAAGGGAACACTTCTGCTTCTTCTATGTGCCCTGTCCTTTCAGGACGTAGGCGATCATGATTCTCCACGACTTCCTATCCCTTGTGGCTCTTAGTATGTTTGCTCCTGTTACTCCTGGCAACCCCCGTTCCATCATCCACCTGATCAGGCCCTGCAAATATGTTATCCGCTGCCTTCCTCTGTCTCTCTTTCCTTCTATCTGGCCAGTCAGTATCAGGTTCTCCAAGCTCTCCTTTCTCATTGCGTGTCCCAGGAACTTCAGTTGTCTTTTCTGATGCTCAGTATTAATTTCCTTTTTGTTGCCATTCTTTCCAACACCTCATCATTGCTTGCATGCTCAGTGCACGATATTCGCAGCATCTTTCTGTAGAACCACATTTCCGCCACTTCCAGTTTTGTTCTCATTTTCAAGGATATTGTCCAGCATTCACTGCCGTATTGAAGAACTGATATCACATAGCAATCCAGTACACTTTTCTTTGTTTCTAGTGAAATTTTCCTGTGTGTTGGTACTTTACTCAGCTTCTGGAATGCATCCTTTGCCATGCCAATTCGCCTTCAGATCTCTGTGTCACATTTTCCATCTCCTGTTAGAACATTTTTAGGTATTTAAATTTTTGTACTCGCTTGATTCTGGTATCCCCCACCTGTATTTGGCATTTTGGGTTGCACCTTTTGCTGATGACCATGCATTCAGTTTTCTTAAAGTTTATTTGTAGTCTTTTTGTCACTCTCCACAGCTACCTTCTGTAGGAGGTCTTGTAGTTTCCTTTCCATGTCTGCAATCAGCACTGTAACATTTGCATACCTTATGTTGTTCAAGTTGTGGCCTCCAATAACAAATCCTGGCGTGTCATCTAGGGTTCTCAACATATTCTCGCTGTACAAGTTGAACAAATCCGGTGAAAAGACACATCCTTGTCTTACGCCTCTTTCTATCTTTGTAAATCTACTGAAATCGTTACCTGTCCGTATGCAGGCAGTTTGCTGCCAGTAGAAATTCTTGATTACTCTGATGTCTTTGCCGAAAATGTCGAGGCTGCCGAGCATCTCCATCAATTCTTTGTGTCTTATCTTGTCGAATGTCTTCGCATAGTCAACGAAACATAGGTACAAGTCTTTCTTCTTTTGTATTGCCCTTTCGGAGAGCGTCCTAATCATGAATATGGCGTTCCTTGTTCCAGTGTCTTTGACAAACCCGCACTGTTCCTGCCCTATCTCTGGCCTGATCCTGCTTCTCACTCTATTCATCAGGATTTAAATTCATTTTCTTAAATAAATTCATTTTCTTAAAAAAATGTTTTTTCTTGAATAATTTTATTTTTAAATAAATTAATTTCTTAACTAAATTCAGTTCCTTAAGTTCATTTTTTTTATTTGATTAATTTTTCTTAAATTTATTTTCTAAAATAAATTAATATTCTTCAACAAATTAATTTTCTTAAATAAATTTATTTCCTTAACTAAATTCATTTTCTTAAATAAATTTATTTTTCTTAAATAAATTTATTTTTCTTAAATAAATTTATTTTCTTAAATAAATTCATTTTCTTAAAAAAAAAATTGTTTTCCTAAATAAATTCATTTTCCTAAATAAATTCATTTTCTTAAATAAATTCATTTTTCTTAAATAAATTCATTTTTCTTAAATAAATTCATTTTTCTTAAATAAATTCATTTTTCTTGAATAAATTCATTTTCTTAAATTCATTTCCTTAAATAAATTTTCTTAAATATATTTATTTTTCTTAAATAAATTAATTTTCTTAAATAAATTTATTTTTCTTAAATTCATTTCCTTAAATAAATTTATGCTAAGTGAAAAAAAAATTGGTTTTAATTTTTTAACTTGTGCATAACTACTACATCTTTGTAAAATATTACAATCAAGGAGCTTTATCTTGCCAAAAAAGCTTTCCTGAAACCTCTATAAGCAATAAATGAAGAAATCTGAATATTTTTACGCAGCATTTTAATATCAACATGACTATGTTGCAACAAAATATCTCTTTTTATCACAAATGCAACAAAACATTTTAGGCTTGAAGATTTTACTCTTTGATGAACATTAAAAGTGTATACAGTAACTTTCTGAGTAATACTTTTTTTATTTCACACATCAAACTTTTTTTTTTCTTTTTTTTTTTAATCATTTCACCCCAAGCAAGGCATTCCATTGCCACTATTGCGCATGGGGCTACATAGGGGAAGGTAAAGAGGAGGAGTGGTTAGATGTAGGAAATGTCAGAAGGAAGGTGATAGATGGGTAAGGATACCGAGGATAAGGGTTGGGCAGATGGGAAGAGTGTTTGAAAGAATGGGAGCAAATGTTAGGAGGTGTCTATTGACCTTACATTTAAACTCCTGGAGATTGTAGCCATCAGGGAAGCAATCATGTGGAAGGGAATTCCGCAGTCGGGAAGTGCGAGAAAAGAAACTGTTGGAGTAGAAGTTGCAGTTGCATTTTATCAGTTTCACTGTAAAAGTGTGGGATCTAGTTGCTAATCTAGTTTCTTGTGCAAATTCGTATCTAGGGGGCAGCAATGATTTAAGTTCATTGGAGCAGAAGCCGTGAAAGTATTTATAGAAGAGACACAGGGAAGCCACGTCGTGCTGGTGAGAGAGAGACTGCAGGTGGTCTGCCAAGTCAGTATCGATCACATTACAGACCCTCCGCTGTACCTTGTTGAGAGGCCCGAGGAGAATAGCAGGGGCACCCGACCAGATATGGCAGCAGTATTCAATACACGGGCGGATGGTAGATTTATATATGTGCGAGGTAGATTCAGACGGAAAAAACTTCCGGGCCCTGCACAGAGAACAGACTTTCATAGCAGCGGATTTAGCAATGGATTCGATATAGTCATTCCATTTGAGGTCTGCTGTAAGTGTGAGACCAAGGAGGCGTAGTGTTTTACTCTCTGGGAGGCAAGCCTGGTCCATGCTAATGGGAGGTAGGTGCGATTGTCTATGTTGGTTAACTGAGAGTAGCTTTGTTTTAGAAGCATTAAAATTTATGAGCCATTTCTTACCCCAATCCACTACAGATTGGAGGTCCTTTTCAAGCTCGGCTGCAAGGTTAGCTTTGTCGCCTACACCAGATTTTTGGTCGAGGCAAGAGTAAACTGTGGTGTCATCGGCATACATACCTACTTATCTCAAAAACATGCACAAGCATTTGGATGTGTAAAAACTTTGGTGCACCTTTTGTCCTTAAAGTCATAATGACAAACCCCCATTTATGCACATACAATTTTTCTCAAATGTTTTAACTTGTGTATAATATGGATATGAATCTTATTTATGTTTTTATTAGTATTAACTGGAGAGAGCTATGAAAGGAAAACTTATTTTGCCATTTGTATTTCCCATGCTGTAGGCATTATTATATCTGTGATATATTAACACTGTAACACAGAAGGATATGGCTGACAGAAAAAAGAATGACAAACATGCTTTGTTCTCAGGGAGACTTTTATTCTAATAAGACATACGCAACACTATATATATATATGTGTAGGAGGTGCAAGGAGAAACAAAAAGGAAGACTCTTATGTATAATATAGAGGAACTCTTGTATCTGAATAAGTCATGTTTAGGACTCCAGATTAAAACAGGCCAGATCCATTTATATTCCAGGTAAGGACATATTCCATGAACAAGAAACAGCAAATCATGTGTTTCCTCAAATTGAGAACAGCAAGCTGGAGTTTGTTTCTATATATGGGAAAGATATATTTATGAAGGAAAATGACACCATGATATATTTCTAAAGGAAAATGCAAGCTGCAGGGGGAGGGGGACAGATTTAGCCTCTGCCTGGACCATGGGGTAGTTGAGCTAAAGAAAGTAAACTTTTGGTCTTGTTGCTGTAAAACAAACTGAATTTGACTGCCACTTTCATCACTGTATGTAGTGATGTTATTAAATGGCTGTCATGTGACCCACATGACTTATGTTCACCAAAGAAGCCTAAGCACCCTCTGTATCCCTACATTGTTAAAAAAAAAAAACCTTGTGTTTTTCTTGCTTGATATTTTTTCCTTTAAAGAAAATTATAAAGTGAGTTATCACTTGTCACTTACTAATCTTCTTGCTTATTGCTATTATAAGGAGAAGAAAACTACAGAAACAACTTCAAACTCTCTTATATTGACGAGCTAACTGCAATATTACATCACTATCATTAATGGTCGAGCTACAAGGGTGAAAAATTCATAAGCTACAAGAGTGAAAAGTTTACATCTCTAGTGATGCTAGAGCTGTAAAAGCTTGGATACTTTAATTCCAACTCTTGTTATTAATAACTGCATTGTTACTTTCTGGGTAAACTGACATCTGATTGTTCAAAGAAGACATTTAAAAGTATCAAGCAGTGATTCCTCTTGAAAAGGGACAAAATATGGCATTTTGGTGTTATCAAATAACTGCAGAAAAGCGGTTTAAAGCCTGAGGACATTCATGTTGACATGATGGTTATATTAGGGGATGATTCCCCAGCTTTATTCACAGTGCAAAAATGGGCAGCTGATTTTAGGAGAGTCTTGGAAATGACCCAAGATATGGATGTCCTACAAGTGCCACCACCAAAAAAAACATTGATTGTGTAAACCCCATGATTATTGATGACAGGCAATCTAATAGCCAATGTCCCATGAGGGAGAGTTGAAAATATTCTGCATAATGAACTTGGCATGATGAAGGTTTCAGTTTGGTGGATGCTTCTTCCTCTGACACCTAATCAGAAGTGTAGCAGATTAATTACATTATGGAAAAGTCAAACACTGTTTGACGCAGATCTAGTTGGTTTCCTTGAACATTTTCTAACCCAGGATAAGTGTTTGATTCATCATTTTGAGCCAAAGACAAAGAGATAATTCATGCAGTAGAGGCACCTCCCTCACCTGCTCCAAAGAAGACCAAGATAGTTTCATCTGCAGAAGAAAATGACCTCAGTTTTTGGGGATCCCAAAGGCATTGTGTTCATTGATTATTTTCAAAAGAGCCAACCATCAATGGAAAAGACTATGCTAAGGTAGTTATGAAAAGCCATCAAGAACAAACTACAAAGAAAACTGATAAAGGAGCTCTTGTTTCATGATGACAATGCTCCAGAATATAAATCCTTAGTTTCAATAGCTGCTGTGTGTGATCGTGGCTTTGAGCTACCTATTCTCCTGATTTGATTATCATCTGTTCCTCAACATGATAAAACACTTGGTTGGGAACAGTATTGCAGTGATGATGACATCATTTTTGAACAACAGAATGAACAGTCTCTTTTGAACAGATGTCTGGAAAGAAACAATCTAGTTATTAATAAGATGAGCTGAAATTAATGCATGTAAGATTTCATAGCTCTAGTGTCACTTCTTCATAGTCAGCCTATAAACTTTTCAGCCTATAAACTTTTCAGCCTATCCTTGTAAATCATAATATTTACTTTATTCCCACTGGCAAAAAGCGATCTTCAAAATATTAAATTTTAATTGATAAAACCACCAGAAGCCATGCAGAAACCACTAACATTGAAGTCATGATTCTGAAAGCTCAGCTCAGGTGAACGGGGAATGTCATCTAGATGGACAATGACAGAATCCTCCAAAACAACTTCTCCATGGATGAGAATAGCTCATTGAACTGGATAGTGTGCCTTGACACATAAAGCAACAGAGACGAAGAAAACTGACATGAGAGCATTATTTGAGGCCAATGCAAAAAGGAAGGCAGTAATAGAAGCATTCAAACCCTAGGGGCAGTTTATCTATTCTCATTGTAAAAGTCTTTATCCTTTCTGCACTGGACTCTACAGTCACCTTTGAGCTCACCCCTGCACATTGATGTCATTGATACCCTTGACACCAACAGACCAACACTATCTATTAAATACTTAGTATCAAATTTTTTAACTATTAAAACTGACATAGAGTCTATTACAATTTTCAAAGAAAAACAAATATCAATTGCTACTTTTATTCTTTTCTATAAGAATCTATTCTAGCCCCTTTTAGCCTACAATCATACAGCATTGAAACACCAGTTCCCATACAATCCTCAAAGTTAAGCAACATCAAGTTTGGTCCGTACTGCTTGGGAGTACCAGCTATAAATTTGGATGTGCAAGTGTTGTAATGAATAATAGCATATAATTATTAATCAGAGAGTTAACTTCCAATTTCAGTTGGGTTCATTATATTCACTCATATGCAAATTCTCTTGGGAAAGTTATGAATTCACCTTTTCTCTCACTATGGGTTAATTAGTAAGACTTGTATCACTAAAAGAGTATTATCTACAAAAAAGGTTACAATCTATAAATATTTTCTGGCTTTAGATAACCTGCAAACAGTTGATAAGCAGTAGAAAATGAATCAATCGCTATATTTAGGTTTTTATTTAGGGCTTCATTTTTTGGCTTGGGTTTGAACAATATAAGGTACGCAGACGATACAGTGCTGATTGCGGACATGGAAAGAAAACTACAAGACCTCATACAGAAGGTAGCGGTGGACAGTGACAAAAAGGACTACAAATAAACTTTAAGAAAACTGAATGCATGGTCATCAGCAAAAGGTACAACCCAAAATGCCAAATAAATGTGGGAAATACCAGAATCAAACAAGTACAAAACTTTAAATACCTAGGAAGTGTCCGAACTGGAGATGGAAAGTGCGACACGGAGATCTGAAGGCGAATTGGCATGGCAAAGGACACGTTCCAGAAGCTGAGCAAGGTACTAACACACAGGAAAATCTGACTGGAAACAAAGAAAAGAGTGCCGGACTGCTATGTGATGTTAGTTCTTCAATACGGCATTGAATGCTGGACAATATCATCGAAAATGAGGACAAAACTGGAAGCGGTGGAAATGTGGTTCTACAGAAGGATGCTGCGGATATTGTGGACTGTGCATGCAAGCAACGATGAGGTGTTGGAAAGAATGGCAACAAAAAGTAAATTGATACTGAGCATCAGGAAGAGACAACTGAAGTTCCTGGGACACACAATGAGGAAGGAGAGTCTGGAGAACCTGATATGGCCAGATAGAAGGAAAGAGAGACAGAGGAAGGCAGAAGATAACATATTTACAGGGCCTGATTAGGAGGTTGATGGAACAGGGGTTGACAGGAGTAACGGGAGCAAACATACTAGGCGCCACAAGGGATAGGGAGACGTGGAGAACCATGATCGCCTACATCCTGAAAGGATAGGGCACATCGGAGAAGAAGAAGGTAAGTAGGTGACACATGGAACAACTTCTGCATTTTTCAAACTACCAGATCAGCTCTTCTGTTTAAATCATCCTCTTACAAACTCTTTGCCCATGTCAACATCACGATATTATGTTATTAACACAAATCAATAGTATCAGAACTTTCTGAGGACTCTGTCCACTACCAAGGGTGGACCAGTATGGCCTTCCTCAATCCCAACCATTAATATAAGCTTAGGGGTGGAAATCCTCAATGTCAAGTTTTATTGACACTTCACTCCAAAAGTTTTATTTAATTATTCTTTTGTTCTCTTTCAGACATATGGGTATAACATAAAGGACTGGACTTTATCTGTTGGTGGTAACTTACAAAACATTTAAGATCAAGAAAAAAATCTCACACCTGCCTCCTCTATGTGAACATCCCAATCATAGTATTACAATGTAACACTTGTAAAATGAATTGACAATGTTTCTTATGACTAGAAGATAAAATATATGTAAACAATTCTGTACAAAACATGTGCAGAATTTCATTTCATTGATAAAAAGTGAGCAAGTAACATATCACTCAATAAGTCCTGGGCCTGACATATAAATGGCACCACTAAAAAAAATTCATATGATTTTTATGAAATACTGACCATCAAATGGCACATGAAAAAATTTGGACGCAATTGGATTTACAAATTACAGTTATTTAAGTGAAGCTACTGTTGCAAATTTTCAAAACAATAGAAAAATCTGAATTTCCTGTGTTGATAAAAAAAAAACTGTTCAAGCAAAGCAATGGTTTGATAGGTGTTATTCAGACTCTACTCCATTGGAAACAATGGTTAAGAGGTGGTATGCTGACTTTAAATTTGGTTGCACAGACACAAATGATGCTGAACGCTCGGGTTGCCCAAAATCAGCAGTTGTCCCAAAAAACACAAAAAAAAACCCCCCACAAACTCGTTTTAACCGATCGTAAATTGAAGTTACATGAGACAGCAGAAGAGCTGAACATATCAGAAGACAGTGCATTCACCATTTTTGTCAATGAGAAAGCTATGTTCAATGTGGGTACTGCGTTTGCTCACAGTCAATTCAGAGTGTTGTTTGTAACTGTTTCAATGTAACAAGAAGGAATTTTTGCATAAATATGTGAAAATGGATAAAACATGGATCCATCACTGGAGTCAAATCAGCAATCAGGTGAGTGGACAGCAGCAGGTGAAATTCATCAAACGTGACAAAAGACGCAAACATTAGCAGGCAAGTTTTCGGCCTCTGTATTTTTGGATACGTATTTTGGTCATCGGTTGCCTTGAGAAAGGAAGAACCATCAATAGCAAATATTATATAGCATTATTGGTGTATTTGAAGGAAGAAATTGCCAAAAAATGGCCACAAATGAAGAAAAAGAAAAAGTGATCTTTCACCAGGACAACGCACCATGTCACAAGTCGATTGCAATGATGGCAAAACTATACAAATTGCACTTCAAATTGCTTCCGCATCCACCCTGTTCTCAAGAAATGGCCCCCAGCAACTACTGGCTGTTTGCAGACCTCAAAATAATGCCCTGGGGAAAGAGATTTGGCTCCAGTGAAGAAGTGATATCGGAAACTGAGGCATATTTACAGGCCAAAGACAAATCATTCTACAAAAAGATATCGAATTGTTAGAGAAGCATTGGAATCAGTGCATCCCCCTAGAAGGAGGCTATGTTGATGAATAAAGTTAAATTTTGCCTAAAAGTTGTTGTTTTATAAATTTGGCCTGGGATTTATTGAGTGATGTGTTCCAATGGTGAATTAGATCATAGATTTTGGGGATCATCTGATCATCCATTCAGACTGAAGACCTTACATGCAAAATCAGTTTTTCATGGTCTAGTTTAACTGTTCACTGATATTGTTACTTTTGATTGGTTAGAAAAGATTAATATTGAAACACAAATTTACTGTTTTTGGACAGAATTATGTTTCTAGTAAAACTACAGTAACCTATTCTCCACATTTTCTTTGAATAGTCATTCATATTTCTCTCCATGGGAAGGATTTAACAGATCAACTCAAATGACTTTTTTTTTATTTCCCACAGATCATATCAATAATAGTTTTAAAGTATTTGTAAGAATTGAACATTTTTTACTTTAGTGGTATGCTTGGAAAGAGAAAAGACATATGTTGGTTTTCTTAACTCCCCAAGGTCCACATTAAGCATTAGTATATCCAGAATATACTAACACATTAAAACAACAGAAATAAAGATAAAAATAACTCAACGAAGTTAATTCCAAAAATAAATTGTTCCTGAAAACATTTTATATATGGCACTAGAATATAAAAATGTCAAACAATATGTTACACATATTGTATGACATATGTTACATATCTATATTCATATAAAATATGTTACAATATTTACAATATGACTTCATATACAATATGTAACACTTATTTTATGACACACGTTATATATTTATATTCACAATTGCTGCGCAGAGAAAAGTATGTGAAAGAACAAATGTAAAGAAGGTCTCATGTTTCTAGAAGAGATGCGGCCAGCCTTGGTGATACTTTTATGCTCTTTATTTAAGATGCATGAATTTCACTCATTGTCCCAACTACTGCTGAATACCATGTCTATTTACCTTAGGAGTTAAGCAGCAACCGGCTATTTTCACTAACAGACTATTGTTATTCAGTGGCTGTGACATGATTTTCGGGACCCTTTAGGGCATCAGTAAATTAAACATGTAAAAAGTGAGATAGTTGTCTTATGCATCCCAACAATTTTATTTATTCAAAGAACTAAACTAATTTCCCATTTAATATTTTGTAGGGTGAATGTTACACTTGTAATGTTACAAACTGTCAGTTTAGAAACAAATTTAACACAGGGTGGATTTTTATATATATTTACAGAATAACATATTATTGTATTATTTTGAATTGTTGTTCTTATTTTGGTTGATATAGATGTTATCATAAACACATTTCAACCAACTACCTTCTGGTCATCATCAGATGTCTATTGAGTGGCTGATATGAGATATATATTCAATGTTAGATGTGTTTTTTGACATTTGGTTATGATGGCAGGTTCATACCACTTTTCATAATTTAGCATTTCATTTCCAAATAACATAGTTTAGAAAAAAAAGTGAAAATTATGTTTATACACATGTAGATAGACAGAGCTAAAAATTTAAAAAAAGCAAAAACAAATACATCCTGTGAATGTGTGTCATGTAGTTTGTTTAAAATTAAAAAGTTGGTTTACCGGGCTGCTGTTTCTCTGGAAGGAAAGATTCAACCTATCTACCTACCAAATTTTGTAACTGAGAGAGAGGAAGGTTACATCTGTCATTTCAAACTGATTACTGCCAAGCTCCTTAAATGAAGTTCCCTTCTTCTTTCTTTAAAAAAAATACTAAAAAATTTGAAAAAATATGTTTTCCAGATACACTTTCAGATGTGAAAAGCATTTTTTATGGTTAACCCATTAAACTGCTACTTTCTTAAAAAAGGTTAGGTAAAACTTCTGAGAAAACGTTTTCCAGATACACTTTCAGATGCTGAAAGCATTTTTATAGTTAACTCATAAAACTGTTACTTCCATCAAGAAAAAGAGCACCTAAAAATAAGATTGAAATTCAGACAGAGAACTATATATTTGAATTGTTAACTGTTAATTTTTCTTCAAGTATTTTTAATAAAGGTATCTATGAGGTAAATAAATTCATCTTTTGATAGATTTTTGCATTGGATGAAATTTCATCATTACTATCCTGTAAAAATATATTTATTCTTTTAAATGCTAACATAATATTAGGTTGTCCCAAAACTTTCAAAAAATTGAAATTTTACTCGCCAAGTAATCTAAGGTTACCAGAAAACACTTGCAAAAAGTTGAAATTTTACTCGCAAAAACAACAAAAATTATTGCTCAAAATAAAGACCATCATTTTCCAAGACTTTCTGCCATCGATCTGCAAGCTTTTGAATCTGGTCAAAGTACCATTCAGCCAGCTTTGAATCAAGGAATTCTTGACATGCTTCCTCGACTTCATCAAACGAGTTGAATTGGCTGCTCTTCAGAAAGTGTTGCATTGAGTGGAAAAGGCTGTAATCTGATAGAGCAGAGTCAGGACTGTAGGCTGGATGTGGCAAAACCTCAATGCCATCCATCTCTTCAAACTTGTCTTTGGTCTTCCTGGTGGTGTGTGTGTCTTGGCATTGCCCTGCTGCATCAAAGCGCGCTTTTGGTTGATCAGATCCGGGTACTTTTGCTTCAACTTTTCGTAGACCCGCTCAAGTTGCTGACAGTAAAGTTTGGCACTGATGGCATGACCATTTGGAACCAACTCAAAATGCACAATTCCTTCAAAGTTCCACCAAATACACAACATGACTTTCTTGCTGAATTGATCTTGTTTTGGAACCGACAGTATCTCTTGCCCTTTCTGAACCCATCGCTTATCTCAATTGTGCTGGACCAGATAGACCCATTTCTCATCAGATATCACAATGCACTCCCAAAAACGCTCGTCCAATGGATTGCTGAGCAATTGACGGCAAATTTCAATTCATCTGTTGGCTTATGCTTTGGTGAGTTTGTGCAGATCTTGGCGCGGTTTTTTGTGAACAAAATCAAATTGCTTCAAATGTCGGCAAATTGTTGATTTGCCAAATCCAAGCTCATCAGCCAATTCTCAAGTGCTCAATGAAGGCGCAATGTCCAACCCAGTTTGCAAGTCTCCATCATTCAACTTTAATGACTGTCCTGAATGAGGCTTATCTTCAAGACTCATGTCGCCAGAATCGAAATGCTTGTATCACTTTAAGATTGCCACATATGCAATTGTTCCTTCATCTTCTGCAGCTTTTCTGTTTGAAAGTCTTCACTTCCAGCAGTAATGAATCAAAACTCACAGCTCAATTTTATCAATTGCCATCTGGAATACAAAGATGAAGATCACTATAACAATATAAGCGCAAAATTGCATAAAAATTAAATTTTTTGCAAGTGTTTACGAACTTTTGGGACAACCTAAATGTCATGTGAAAAAAACATTTAAACATTTCACTAAATTTAATAAATTAAATAATTTCTAAATACAGAAGATTATATCATAGCAAAGAAACAGTTGTAAAATTAAAATATGAAAGTGTAGAGAAGTTATAACTTTGAATGAATAATTATAAACCCTTAACTATATAAAAATACTTGTAAAAATAAGAGACAGCAAGACATGGAAACAACAAAGAAGTATTATTTATTATCTGATTGTTATGTAGTGTTGGGGACATGAGAGGCAGTAATACTGAGTAAAATGATGAGTTTCAGATCAAATGTAGAAATATGGATTGGAATCTAACAGAATGATAAAGAATAAATAAAGTACATATTATCTTTTTCATATGTTTTTATAGATGCATATAATGAGTGTCCAGATAATTTAGTTGTAAAACTATATGAAGAGTCTGGGGTTTTCGTACCTCCAATTTTTTTTTAAATGCTAAAAGATAAATGTTACTGTTATGGTCTAAAAATGTAAAAGGAGCCAAAAATTTCATTGATACATGTGTTGACTGCTTGCTCGATAATGAAAATGTTACATGTCTCTGTGTAGAGGAGAAAAGTGGGGTTGATTCTCATTAGTTTAGAAAGAGTGAATTAATGATAATTATAATTGTTATAAATATTTTATTATAATTATTTTAGACCCTGTAATAAGTTTAACTTTTTTTATGGACACCACACAGTGACAATATAATTAATTTTTTTATTTATGTATTTCTTTAAAGACATGAAAAAAGACCCCCTCTGGATTATTAGAGTAGAAAATATGGCAATTTTATTTAGTAAATATAATACACTCTTCATTGAAAATATCAAATTGAAATTAGGAGATTGAAGTCAAGCTTATTTGTTTTTATTTGTTTTAAGCTCACAAATATGACTAAAATTCGAGAAAAATATATGCATAATGGACATACTTGTAACAATTTAAAATTCTAAACCTAAGTGTTAATAGTATTTATAATTATTCCCCTTGAACCAGCTGATGTGAATTATTTCCCTTGTGTTGTTACAATCATGTCAATTTTGGCTGCTTCGTTTCCTTTGAAAAAAAAAAAATGAACAAAATACGAAAAAGGAAAAATAACACGAGATTCGTTCAAATTTAAGTGAAGAAAATACTGAACAACAGGTAACTTTATTTGTTTTTTGTTTTTTTTATTCAGATTCAGTTCTTTTTTTTTCTTCTTTTTTTTTCAATCATATCACCCCAAGCAAGGCGATAATGCCACTGATGCACAGGGGGCTACGTAAGGGTAAAAAGAATGGAAAAGAGAAAGCCAGAAACCACATCCTAAACAGGGAACAAGGGATGAGCCTCTTCACCTGTTCAATAGATGTGGGTGGAGTGTGAACCGGGCGATAGTTTAGTCTACTCCAATTGAAAAAAAATAAAAGAGAGTGAAAAGATTGGAAAAGAGAAAACCGGAAACCGTATCCTAAACAGGAAACAAGGGATGAGCCTCTTCACCTGTTTATAGATGTGGGTGGAGTGTGAACCGGGCGGGTTTAAAAGGTTGAGTTTTATTTTCCCAAATTAAGGAATTAAAAAATTATTTTGTAACGGATATTAGGTCCATTCAGTCGGTTAAGTGCTATACGTGATACACGCTTTGGGCGATCATGTCTCGAAAGAGACATGACTGACTGGGCAGAAGATTATCCCGCAGTAGGTTGCCATTGCTTTCTGCGGTAGACTGGTTGCCAACCAAGGCTACAGAACCCAGTCTGTCCTGTTATTTAACCCATAACTGGAAGGAATAGATGGATTAATACCTTTCCCAAGGGTATTTGTGTGTAAATAAATGCAATGAATTCATCTGGAATTTGAACTCGGCTCCCCGATTTCTTGTTTCGAGCCGATATCCAATGCACCACAACACACATCCAATTAGGTCCATTACAATATTTATATTAAGGATTCGACAAGATGCATGGATGCTCTAGACTCAAGGAATAAATAACAAAGCCAATATAACCAGAATAAACACGTATTAACAATAATACAATGATAGTTGAGAAAGGCATACAAATTACTGTGACTGTGAATAGAAGGAGAAAGAGTTTTTTCCCTTAGACTGTCAAGAACGTCAAATGTTCTTTGAAAGACTGATTGGAATATAGTTTGTTCTGAAAGGAAGAAAAATGTACATACTGTTCCAGAGTTAGTTGTTCTATAGATGGAGGTTGTCACATGTTCTCTCAACGGCCTTATGTCAATGGCTTATATATGTGAGCGAGATGATTCCACACGATGCTGATTCCTACCTGCAATCGGGTGCAGGGTATATGTGTGAGTGAGATGATTCCACACGACGCTGATTCCTACCTGCAATCGGGTGCAGGGTATACGTGTGAGTGAGATGATTCCACACGACGCTGATTCCTACCTGCAATCGGGTGCAGGGTATACGTGTGAGTGAGATGATTCCACACAACGCTGATTCCGACCTGCAATCGGGTGCAGGGTATACGTGTGAGTGAGATGATTCCACACGACGCTGATTCCTACCTGCAATCGGGTGCAGGGTATACGTGTGAGTGAGATGATTCCACACGACGCTGATTCCTACCTGCAATCGGGTGCAGGGTATACGTGTGAGTGAGATGATTCCATACAACGCTGATTCCGACCTGCAATCGGGTGCAGGGTATACGTGTGAGTGAGATGATTCCACACGACGCTGATTCCTACCTGTAATCGGGTGCAGGGTATATGTGTGAGTGAGATGATTCCACACAACGCTGATTCCTACCTGCAATAGGGTGCAGGGTATACGTGTGAGTGAGATGATTCCACACGACGCTGATTCCTACCTGCAATCGGGTGCAGGGTATACGTGTGAGTGAGATGATTCCACACGATGCTGATTCCTACCTGCAATCGGGTGCAGGGTATACGTGTGAGTGAGATGATTCCACACGACGCTGATTCCGACCTGCAATCGGGTGCAGGGTATATGTGTGAGTGAGATGATTCCACACGACGCTGATTCCGACCTGCAATCGGGTGCAGGGTATATGTGTGAGTGAGATGATTCCACACGACGCTGATTCCTACCTGCAATCGGGTGCAGGGTATATGTGTGAGTGAGATGATTCCACACGACGCTGATTCCTACCTGCAATCGGGTGCAGGGTATACGTGTGAGTGAGATGATTCCACACGACGCTGATTCCTACCTGCAATCGGGTGCAGGGTATACGTGTGAGTGAGATGATTCCACACAACGCTGATTCCGACCTGCAATCGGGTGCAGGGTATATGTGTGAGTGAGATGATTCCACACGACGCTGATTCCTACCTGCAATCGGGTGCAGGGTATATGTGTGAGTGAGATGATTCCACACGACGCTGATTCCTACCTGCAATCGGGTGCAGGGTATACGTGTGAGTGAGATGATTCCACACGACGCTGATTCCGACCTGCAATCGGGTGCAGGGTATATGTGTGAGTGAGATGATTCCACACAACGCTGATTCCGACCTGCAATCGGGTGCAGGGTATATGTGTGAGTGAGATGATTCCACACGACGCTGATTCCTACCTGCAATCGGGTGCAGGGTATATGTGTGAGTGAGATGATTCCACACAACGCTGATTCCTACCTGCAATAGGGTGCAGGGTATACGTGTGAGTGAGATGATTCCACACGACGCTGATTCCTACCTGCAATCGGGTGCAGGGTATACGTGTGAGTGAGATGATTCCACACGATGCTGATTCCTACCTGCAATCGGGTGCAGGGTATATGTGTGAGTGAGATGATTCCACACGACGCTGATTCCTACCTGCAATCGGGTGCAGGGTATACGTGTGAGTGAGAATGCCCCACAGCTGCTTCAGCAACTCAGGTCCTCACTGGCTTGCAACACGTGAAAGCCTGTTTATATAGTCGTGCTTGGATGCGCAGAAAAAATTGGATTTAGAACAGGCACACAAGATGATCAGTTAAGATTAACCAATCACTGTCTGCTAACGTGATATGTCCCACGGATGAAAACTAGCGTGTTATTTTAATGCTTATATGTGTATAGGTGTGAACATAGTGATGTTCTACAATTTGACTGACTAAACAAAGATATTTTAATTACAAATATTTCTATTATTTATATATAGTCAAAAAAGAAACAAAACTATAAATGACCCCAGAATAGTTGTGTATTTGAAAACAAATGAAAAAAACAAACAAAAAAAAAAACAGAGTTTGTATCTCATCTAAAATAAACTATAGTTTCTTTACATGAAATTATAGTTGTGGTGTGAAGCAACTATCTCCCATCCACCGGGTCCCCAGGTGGCAGATCAGGGAATGACCTCCAGATATTGGAGGTTAGCTGCAAATATTCAATAAGCAGTCCCGGACCAACTAGCAAGCTACTCTGATGGTGTGTGTGGGGTATGCCCTGGTCAGGTGTACTTCCTAGAAATGCATACAGATACCTGTTGTAAAAGGTAGTCTCAGGCGAGTGTTTGGCACCTTGTAACCAAACTGACTCAAATCCTGGTTGAGCGGGGTCTGTTGACCTTGGTTGGTGACTCACATAGTGTCGATCACAAATAAATAGCGTTTTGATGCTAGTGGAGATGACAACTCTGTGGATCTAGAGGAGTAAACCTCAATAATCTATCCTGCTATTTCCTTGGGTAGCAGTAGTTCATGTGGTGCCCAATGTAAGAGTGGTAGTGGTTCAGAGAACAACATGGTTGTGCAGATGACCATCTACTTGACAACGGACAAGCACATCGCTCCAGTTAGCGGCGAACTATGGCGAGATGGTGACTCAACAAATACCCGTCCCTTTGGAGGGGTTGGGGTTAGGAAGGGCATCCAGACGTGAAAATTTGCCCCAATTTCATATGTCATGTCAAATCCAGATATAGCTAATAATAACGGAGCTGGAACTAATAGTGAAGGTGTCATTCATGGTAGGGTGGGCCACTTGGTTGTGGGTCCCATCAGACCGTTAATAAACATCAGACCTGGATGGCATGGCAGAACTTCTAACTCTCAGACACGGGGAAAAAGGGAAGTAAAACCGAACAGGAGAGAAGCAGAAGAAGAGAACAAAATGGAATGTGATACAAGGGAAACACATTGATAAGTTTAAAAAATGAAAATAAAAGTATTCATAAATGCTAATAAATCTTATTTATGTTAATAAAAATGTAGAAAATTTTAAAGGAAAGCTAATGAGAAAAATTCAGAAGAGTACTTTAAAAAGTATTTAAAGTTTAAGTATTATTATTCTATATGTATTTATTAATAAATGTCTTAATTATTATATCATATTAATTAATATGTATATATTATATTAATCATTATAATCTTAATTATTATATATATAATTCAGGGACTCTGAGAACAATGTTGACGGGAGTTCTAAACCCCTGGTAGGGTTACCCTTGGAGGCAAGGCCAAAGATGAGGATCCAGATTATGCTCGACCAATTCCAAAAACCCCAATGGTGGAACAAGCGGATGATGATTGCAACAGATCTAAATGGTTGAACCAGTGGATAAAGAAGGCTACGCATGACAGACACGATACAGGACAGGCCACTCAAAATTATAACAAAATCAGTGGCAGCCCATTACAATTTTATAACTGGATTCCACATGTGTTACATATATTGGTCAAGAAATCAAGTGTGTGGGTTACATCCTGACAAGTTGAGACCCACATTAAATAAATTCACGTCATTGGCACTTTCTTTTTCTCTCATCTTTAACTAAACCTTGCAAAGCCAAATATTGATACTGAATTTAATAGTATTTTTATTAAAGATTCCGCATAGATATTATGGGTATGAAAATGTTTACTTATCAATTTCAGAAAATATTTCCCAATGTTAATGTTAGACTCTTGAACAGGGATTAAACCATATAACTTCTTTTTTTCTGTATCTACTCCTTGTTTTATGACTCAGATTTAACAACAGGCTTTACATATACCAATCTGTTCTTAAATCCACTTTCCTAGAGAGCTTTATAATCTAACTTGTTTTTAATGAAAATAAAAAATTATATAATAAAACCCTTTTATGTTATATTTTCAACTTAAGCAATCTTTAACCTGTTTGTTTTGGTATTAATACCATCATAGATTTAAATTTGATTTGATTTTCTAATAATTAATCAAAAATTAAAATTTCTGTAAATAGTTGTTTTATCCCTTCTTATTAACAATATAATTAAATTATATTGTTTTTTTTTTGTTTTTTTGTTTTTTGATCATATCACTCCGAGCAAGGCGGTAACACCACTGATGCACAGGGGGCTACATAAGAGTGAAAAGATTGGAAAAGAGAAAGCCGGAAACCACATCCTAAACAGGGAACAAAGGACCTCTTCACCTTTTCAAGAGATGTGGGTGGAGTGTGAACTGGGTGATAGTTTAGTCTACCTACTCCAATTGAAAAAAAGAAAAGAAAAAAATTGTATTATGATTTCTCATTCTTAAATCTATTTTTCGACTAATTTTGTTTTATTTTCAACTTCAGTGAGATTTAACATGCTTATTTTGGTATTAATGCTGTCAGATTTTCATTTAATTTAATAATTAATCTAAAATTAAAATTCCTTAAAATAGTTGTTTCATTTCTTCTTATTAGCTATATATTAGCTTCCCATTCTTAAATCTGTTTTTCTTCTCAGTATAATTTTTGACTTAAGTTATTTAACCAGTTTATTTCAATATCAACATTATTTGTGAACCTTTAACAGTGGCCTTGTAAGGCAATTATTTTGTCTGACCCATTTATATCTTATATATACTTTTTATTTTTAATTCATTGTATCTCTTTTTGCTTCTGTCACCGAAGTGGCAAACTTACCAGTTCCAACAGCAAGGATCTGCCACTTTTTCTTTTTTCTTTTCTCCTATTCTTACATAGTTTGCACACACACACACACACACACACACACACACACACACACACACACACACACAGAAATGTATTTTCCCATAATGCTTTGTTATTGCTGATGAAATGGGTTTTAAACTCACTCATTGAAATATCCATCTGATTTTTGGAAAATTTGAATTATTTCATATGCAATTAATATATATATATATACATATATATATACTCAATAATTAGGGTTTCAACACCAAGCTACTGGGGTTTCAACCATGAGTTATTGTCAGACACAAGGTGAAAAAATCCAAAACACAATTCCAAATATACACCAACATTTTTTTTCACCCTCCTCACCCTCTTTAGAGTACGAATTGAGTTTTGTTTCGGCCTCTTATTCCCCCCCCCCCTCACACTCTTCCAGATTTTGTGTATATTTGGAGTTGTGTTTTGGATTTTTTCATTTTGTGCCTGACAATACCTCATGGTTGAAACTTGGGGACCTTAGTATTGAAACCTAATTATTGAGCATATATTTTCACTCTACATTCTTCATATTGAATTTTGTATTGAGCACTTTTTCATTATTTCACACCTTTGGGAGCAGTTGTTTACTGTTTTCCTCTGTATTCTATATATATTTATATATATATATATATATATATATATAGTCATCCGCAGACAGATCTGTTTCGCTGTATCACAGCTCATCAGTATGGTTAGACTCCGATTGCTTTTAACCCAGGATTGAAACCCGACTGAAGTGGCGTCAGTTGGCGATTTTACCTCTGGGCTATGGGCATTCGGTAAAAGAAGGCAGATATTTTAGCATGTATATTATTCTTATACATGCCCAATAGCCAGAGTGCTCTAATTCATTAGTGAATGAGCAATGCGTACATGCCAGGGTAGCTATTGTTTTTCAAAGTCTACCATTCTTCCAGAGTGCTCAATCAGGGTGTGAGAGCGTAAGTAGTCATCCACAGACAGATCTGTTTCGCTATATCACAGCTCATCAGTACGGTTAGACTCAGATTGCTTTTAACCCAGGATTGAAACCCGACTGAAGTGGCGTAAGTCGGCGATTTTACCTCTGGGCTATGGGCACTCGGTAAAAGAAGGCAGACTTTACACGCCCAATAGCCAGAGTGCTCTAATTCATTAGTGAATGAGCGATGCGTACATACCCACACATATACAAACCTTAATATATATAAATATATATGTCTAATAGAATCCATCAGAAAATTATTATGGCCCTTAAATTTCTAGGGATTAAATTGATGTTTCTTCTAATCAAAAAATAGAAAATTATTTGGAGTTCACTTTTAATCTCAATGATAGTTCTTACTAACCTTATCTCAAAGAAAATGATACCTCTATCTATATTAATGTTAATTCCATCCACCCTAATACTATTATAAAACAAATACCCAACATTGTTAACACTAGAATTAACAAATTACCTTCAAACCTCAACATTTTCAATGAAAATAAATAATGATGTAATGGCCCTTCAGGAAAGTAGCTTCAAAGATAGATTAGTATATGTAAAAGCAGTTTTTAACTCTGACCAAGGAATAAAATAAAACAACATAAAAAACCTTAGACACACTCAGACACACTAAATTCAAACTTGATCAAAAAAAGAAAATTTTGCAAGCCATTGCAAAAAATCATATTCCAAAAACACCAACAAGAACTACAGGACCCATAGAGTAGAATTGAATCAAAATCGCTGAAAACAATTTTGAAGTATAAAGACAAAATCAAATTTCGCAAGTCAGTGTAAAAAAACTTTTAATGAAAGGTGACAGAATAGATTTAACATGCAAGTGTAAAAAAAAAACAACAAAAATGCCCGCATATGAACTTTCTGACCTGCTCACCACTTATCTATATATACATGATATCTTGTCCATCAGAAAAACAAACTCAATATGTAAAGTCACAAATTTGTTCATTTGAAAAGAGTCAACTCTAGACTCAAAACACGTGTAGCGACACAAATACCATTATGGACACTTAATATATCATACAAAAAGCAAGTAATATTAATAACAACAATAAATTTACACCTTAAACAAAACATTCACGGCTTCTTGCTTTTTTGTTCCATAGATATAGATATTGTAATTTTGTTATTACAATAGTTTATAAAAGCATTATATCACTACAAAAAAATTTTCATGTTTCAGATTAATATTGTTCTTCTTCAGGTGATATTTTAAAAATAAATGGTGAAAATTATTTATTTTAGAAAATATAAGATTAATTCATGCTTCTATATAACTTATGCTCTAATATTACTTGAAAAGTAGTTTATTAAAATTAATGACCCACACTATACTTATTTGATACTTATTTGGTTTTCATAGCTTCAATATACTTGAGTATATCGTAATTACTTAATTCTAATTTTAACCTAAACAACTCAACTCCTTTAACAGATGAAGTAGTATAAAATTAAATTTTTAAATAACCTAATATCCAACCTGCTGTTAAAAACTAATGTCTACTCATTTGAATAATGTATGTTCCTAGTATGTATCTTACGCAGACAAAATAAAAAAAGTGTCATGTTGGTCCTGGGTATGATGATAAACTACATCCAGCAGCAAGCCCTTTGAGTGAGTGGGTTAGAGGAAGTGGAATTACCTCTTAATTACTGTTGTTCCAGATCTACCCTACCCCTGGATGGTAACACCTGTTAGGGTCCCAGAGATGCACAAATAGTTAACCCCAAAACTGGGGTCATTTAGGAGAAAATGCAAAAGTTAGGCTGGGTAAGCGTCATTATCTCTGGGTAGTAATTTGTCTAACAGAAGGAAATCTGCTAAATAAAACCCTCTACACCTACAATATCAAGCACTTTACAATAAAAACTGCTTGTCAAAAGATCTTTTATCATTAAAACTACTGAAAAAACAACAATCTTGGAAGCAAACATTATCATGACTCAACATAGTGTAATCTGAACTCTCTAACCTTGATAAGTAATCTTCCTAGAGATGGCATCTCAATAAAAACACACTGAATTTCCAGTGTCCTAAACTGGTTGGTGTTAGTAAGAGCATACAGCTATAAAACTCACTACTGTATTTCATGATGGCTCAATTACGGGGATATCAAGAAAACTTTGTCCTACCCATATTAGCATGGAAACAGGTGTTAAACAATGATGATGATATATATATTCATGCATATACATACATATATATGTATGTGTATAGATATATTTATTAGAAAACATTCTTTGACAGGGTCTGGCATACAACTATATACAATAGCTATAAAATAACTGCATTGTTGCCCATAGATTGAACAGCCTTTAAAATAATTTAAAATTTAACCATAACTAGTTATCCAGTAACTATCAAGATAACAGAATAAACAACAAACTGGAAATATATAACCGTGCTACTTATAATGTCCCCTTGACCAGCATATATAACCTGGCTACCACCTAACACACATGGCCTGAAGATTGCATTCAATCATGAAACAGACTGTTGACACTCAGTGTTGACTACATTGTCCACTCTTATATTTACAGGATTTGCAATGTAATCAAACCCAACTTGGCATTTTAAATTAAGTCACTTTCTCCCTGACATTACATGGCTTTCCTCTGTCTTTTCTACAAATAATTTCAACTGTTCTAACAAGCTTTTTTTGCTGGTGCCTTGTCTACATGAATTTAAGCATGCTACTAGATTGACGGATGTGCATTGTGGTGCAGCGGATATCGGCTCAGAACAAGAAATCGGGGAGCCAAGTTCAAATTCCAGTTGAATTCATTGCATTCACTTATGTGCAAATACCGTTGGGAAAGGTATTAATCCATCTCTTCCTTCTAGTTCTGGGTTAAATAACAGGATAGATTGGGTTCTATAGCCTTGGCTGGCAACCAGTCTACCACAGAAAGCAATGGCAACCTACTGTGAAATAATCTTCTGCCCAGTCAGTCATGTCTCTTTCGAGACATGATCGCCCAAGCGTGTTTCACATATGGCACTTAAATGACTGACTAGATTGACATCTAGATCTCACTCTTTCAACACTAAAATAGTTAAATGTAACCACTACTTCCACTTGAACAGTTTCTTTTCTCACACTTCCTGCCTATAGCACTCCCTTTCATTTACTTGCTTCCCTGATAGCTACAATCTCCAAAAACTTAAATGCAATGTCAGTTGCTGTCTTCTAACTTGTTTATCCTTTCTTCAATATGCCATGAACCCAGTCTCTCACTGTAAACCCTTGCACACTAGTGGCTGTCCCACTTTGCTTCGGATGAAATGATTTGAAAAAAAGAACTTTATCCCTGAAATTGAATTTATATATATATATATATATATATATATAAAGAGAGAGAGAGAGAGAGAGAGAGAGAGAGAGAGAGAGAGAGAGAGAGAGAGAAACTTTGTGGAAACACTTGTTTTGATCAACTTTGATTATGGCTCATGTTACCATGACAACTAGAACATGCATTGTGGCAAAGTGGATATTAGCTCAGAAAGAGAAATTGGAGAGCCAAGTTTGAATTCATTGCATTCACTTACTGAAGGAAAATCTTCTGCCCAGTCAGTCTTGTCTCAAAAGAGACATGATTGCCCAAGTGTGTATCAATTTTGGCACTTGACTACTTTAACAACAGATTTTCTTATTACTGATGAGATCAGGTTATTAATAATTGCCTAATTATAAGTGAGTCTAATGTTATAGACAGATAAATGTTAAACATCCTGGTGTTAATGATTATATATGATATTTTTACTAATTTTTCTTTCATTTTATTTTGTTGTATGAGAATAGCAGTTGTCTTAAATGGTCTGAAAATTTCTAGGTTCTATTGTGCTTCTTGTCCTTTTTTTATCATTCCTTCTTTCTCATTTTTGTAACTGTTTGACCATTTCTCCCAAACCATTAAGCAATGCAATTAGCAAGGGATCAGAAAGAACCGAGAATCTTGTCACAAGATTTGAAATCACTGAGTTCTGTCTAGGAATGCTGCAACCACCAATGAGAACGTCTTGTGAGAAATAAGTCTCCAGGAATTTTACTTTAATTCCATTATCTATTTTTCAATTGCTTGAAGCTTTGAGACTTATTCCTACTGCTTGAATAATTATGAACATTGTTTTCATTTTTATCTCATGAATTCAATGAATTTGCACATCAACTCCGACTGGAGATCAAGTGACAGCAAGTCTTATCGGTATTTCAACACACTCCTCAGTATTCATACTGATTTCACATTTAGATGCTTACAGCGATATCCATATTGGTTCTCATATGATCATCAAAGCTAAGCAACATCAAGCCTTGTTAGTACCTAGATGGGTGACTGCTTGGGAATACCAGGTGCTGTAAGCTTGGATGTGCAAGTGGTGTAATGGACAATAGTTCAGAATTGGAAATCAGGCAGCTGAGTTCTAGTTTTGGTTGGGTTTATATTCATGTACACACAAATACACTTGGGAAAGGTATGAATCTACCTCTTCCTCCCATCTATGGGTTAATTAGTAGCACTTGTGCCAGTAAATCATTATTATCTCCAAAAAGAAATTCTATAATCTAAAATATTTTCTGGCTTTAAATAACATTCAAAAAATTGTTAAGCTATAAAAACAAATCAATCATATCTAGATGGTTTCCATGCAGTCAGCATCTTCCAAATCCATAATTATTTTTCTTCAGTTCCCTGGCAAAGTTCTGATATTTATTCAGAATTTTACCTTCAGTCAATTTCATCCAGTAATCTTCTGAAAAGAAACACTCCATTATCTATATATATATATATATATATATATATATATATATATATATATAAAATGGATATGCGTGTCTGTGTGTGTGCATGTGTGTTTGCGTATCTCCATTCTAACGCACACTACTCCAAAATCCTCAGTCTGATATCAACCAAAATTGGGTCACTTGTTGATCATGACATGAACCTTTGATGTACACAAAAAACTTTTTGAATTGATTTACAGTGTATGGCAGAAATCATCAAAATGCTTAGAATTTATAAATTTATCACCTCTGAAACGCTTTAGCGAATTCAACCAAAATCATGTAACTTGTAGATCAACCTTTGATGCACACAAAAATTTTTTTAATCAATGTACAAAGTTCATCACGGATGTCCGTTGTGGTACAGTGGATATCGGCTTGGAACGAGAAACTGGGGAGCCGAGTTCGAATTCCAGCTGAATTCATTGTATTCACTTACGCGCAAATACCCTTCGGAAAGGTATTAATCCGTCTCTTCCTTCTAGTTATGGGTTAAATAGCAGGACAGATTGGGTTCTATAGCCTTGGTCGGCAACCAGTCTACTGCAGAAAGCAATGGCAACCTACTGCGGGATAATCTTCTGCCCAGTCAGTCATGTCTCTTTCGAGACATGATCGCCCAAGTGTGTATCATGTATGGCACCTAAACTGACTGACAAGGTTCATCAAAAATTAATGACAAACATAATTTCAGGTGGCCTTTTGCACACTTTTATGCGTTTCTCCAAGACACTTTACTGGAACTTAACCAAAATTAAGTCACTGATAAATCAAGGTCTAATGCCTTGATATGCGAACAAAAATTTCAGTTGACACACAGGGTATGGCAAAAATTATGGAAAATGTTGCTTTTTGATATTGTTTCTTTCTCCAAAATGCTTAGTTGTATTCCAACAAAAATTGACTCTTTTTTGTAATTCTACCTTATCATATGCCATAACAATTTCACGTTTTCTACTAGGTGCTAACCCCTTCAATGCATCCACTTCTGCATCACAATGTGATCACATCATATTACAGGCTCTCATAATGCCCACTCCTGTTCTTTCAATTGTACATACGTCATTCTCGTTTATTTGGAAAATTGAGCAAGCATGAATCCTGTTCTATAAATACAACAAAAACTAATACTTACTTCACAATTTAAAAAAAAAAACATATCATGGCAACCTCATACAGGAGCTTTTTTTTTTTTTAATCATGTCACCCCAAGCAAGGCATTCCACTTCCACTATAGCGCAGGGGGTTACATAGAGCGATTGGGTATAGGAAATGTCAGAAGAAGGGTGATAGACGACTTAGGATGTACATAGGGAGAGGGTTGGAGAGAGTGGGTGTGAGTTAGTGTGTTAGGAGGTGTCTATTGACCCCACATTTAAACTCCTGGAGGTTGTAGCCATCAGGGAAGCAAGCATGCAGTAGGGAATTCCACAGGTGGGAAGTGCAAGGAAAGAAGATGTTGGAGTAGAAATTGCGGTTACATTTCTTCAGTTTCACTGTAAAAGGGTGGGACCTAGTTGCCAATTTAGTATCTTGTGCAAATTCACACCTAGGGAGCACCAGTGATTTAAGTTCATCAGAGCAGAAGCCATGAAAGTATTTATAGAAGAGGCACAGGGAAGCCATGTCATGCCGGTGAGAGAGTGACTGCAGGCGGCCAGCCAAGTCGGTATCAATCACATTACAGATTCTTCACTGTATTTTGTCAAGAATCCCGAGGAGAATAGCAGAGGCACCCGACCAGATGTGGCAGCAGTACTCAATACACAGGCGGATGGTAGATAGGTATGGTAAAAGTGCAGGATAGATTCAGACGGAAAGAACTTCCTGGAAGCACTTGACTTTACCATTTCAACATAACCACTAAAAAACCCCGAGCAATGCGGGGCTATACAACTAGTCTGATATGGTTTTCGTTTCTGTCTGAAATAACTAAAACTGTCCTTCTAACCCCAAAAAGATTATGGGGATTACCCCAACTTGCCTGTTAGACATCCACTGAGTTTGTCCTATTTAGGATTATAAAATTAAAAGATTTACCCTGTCTTCCTCTATTTTTTCCCCACCCCCAGGAGGTATTCTTCTACGTAAGCACCATATTTTGTTATATAAATGATTCACCAAAAACAGCAAAGTTAGCTGTTAAAATGTATACAAATTTTATAATGGCATGGATCACATTTTCCTTCTTTATTCAACATCAAAGCTATATATACTGCTAGGAATGTTAGGAAAGTTGGGTTACTGTGTTGGGCCAGGAAGTTTTTCTTGTCAGAATCTATCTTGCACATAAATCTACCATTCATCTGTGCATTGAATACTATGGCCATACCTGGTCAGGTATTCCTGCTATTCATCACAGGGTTCTCAACAAACCCGAAGAAGAATCTGCAATGTAATCAATTGGCAGCTCGACTTCAGTTACTTTCTCACCAATGAGATGTGGCACGATTCTGCTTTTTCTACAGATATTTTTACAGCTTCTGCTCTGACGAGCTTATCTCTCTGGTGCCCCATCTACATGAATTTACTTGAGCTACTAGAGTAACAACTAAGTCCCACCCCTTTTACAGTCAAAACAGTCAAATGTAACCATCACTTCTACTCTACAGTTTCTTTTCTCGCACTTCCCATCTGTGAAACTCCCTTCCATATACTTGCTTCCCTGATAGCTACAATCTCCAAGAATTTAAGTGCAATATCAATCGCCAATCTTTTATATCCGTGATTCCCATCTTTCTCTGACACCCACTGTACCTTGTTCATTTTTTTTACTCTCCTCTCATACAATTACCTGTGCACCAGTAGTAGTACTGCCCTGCTTAGGATGAAACAATTATAAAAAAACATCATACACATTTGATTATTATTATCTCTACATTGTTATTTACTAAGCATAGTTTGGTACAAGGATACAATTATGTGGTACTCAGTGAAGTCTAAACTCATTAATCAGTAGTAATATTCATGATATACTTAGTAGAATGATAACTAATCCTCTTCAAACTTATCTGCAGGAACTCAGTCACCTAACAGAGGTACAAATATTTAAGGTGTGTACCATGACTTAAATGTTATTGTAATGAAAATAACCAACAATTATTACAACTTAAAAAGCTTTAATAAACTAATTTTACAGGTGACTGTTAGTATAACACAACCCCTGGCTGAGTCCAGCCAACCTTCCTGACCTTTGGTCGATTCAACCCATGTTGTGTTGTTGATCTCGGATTAGCCAAAACAGGATTGCTTGTTGTCACTTGATGAGGTTTGCTCAGACATGCAAGGGATTGGTATATAATGAAAACCAAATTTAAGACCACAACAATATGGTGTAGATTTTTATATATTTATATATTGAATAAATACAAGATTGCAAGCAAGTCAAAATTAAGTGACGAAAAAGAAATATCAGTTGGCTGGTATTTCAATAGCACAATAATATTTGTGTTCTATATCCCCACAGGACGATGATGTATTCAATTTAGACTGACTGTTTCTTGCAATATTTCTCTTGTGGCAGGCTATTTCAGCTGGTTTGCTTTAATTCATCGCTGGTCCTGACTCACTGAATTTTGTTTTCTATTCCAGTTTTATTAAAAAGACTAAAAAAAGGGGGTGTTGAATTTACGAACTGGATTGCTATTTCCCCACTCCCTATATACATCTTAGCATCTTGAAATGTAAGTAATATCATTTAACCATTTCAGCTTTCAATAAAAGGGGAGAAAATTTACTCCCTGTTATTGTCTGCCTGTTTTCATCATCTGTCCTGTTAATCAGTACACAGAAAAGCCCCAACACCAAATTTTGACCTAGGGTCACATATCGTCAAAACCCACTTATAATATTTTGACTACACTTAGGTAACTAACTTTGATAAATTCACTTACTTCTCCCAACAAAAGCAATTCTGCACTCTATGAATCCCGAATCTGTATTTTCCACTTTTTATCACTTCGGCTACTTTTACTAACAAAAATAACTGTATTCTCCAATTTTAGAGAAATCTCTTCTCATCTTGAAAGTCACTTAAAATTAATACCATCCATCTGAAAATAGGGTTGCATTAGTAACTTAAAATGTATGCCTTTGTTTCCTTGTGGAATGCAGGGAGTGTGTCATAGTCCAAAAGAGTTCCTTAAGGGTCAATAATCTTCATTCACCAGAGAGTTTTTCAAGAATTATCAATCATTTTTACGACAGTTATTTAACCTATTACAGCCAAAAGGTCACAGAACCCAAAAGTGTAGGTCAGCTCTTTAGTAGAATCAGTTTTTAAGATGAAGCTTTATGAAGATAAATAGCAAAAGGAAATCTTTTAAACCAAGACTGGTGCCCTGAAAAATTTGATTTAATATGAGTTGAAATTATGTATGAAACAGTTGTGAAACTTGATGAGAAGAATAGTAGTAAAAAAAAATAAGTTTTTTTAATATTAAGTTTGACAAAGATAAATAGCAAAGGTGGTCATTTATATTGGATTTATTTTAGCCATAATCTTTCTTCCTTTCTACTTTAATGCATAATTCAGGTTTAGATTTTATGAAAAAATTTTTTTTTTAAATACTCACATATACAGCCCCCTAGCAAAAATGATGGATTTAGCATATATAGAGAATGTTCACTTTGGTTTTCTTATTTAGCACTAAATAGACTAACGACAAATTAGTAAATAAAGGTAAAACATTTCAACTCCAGATTTCAACTTGAAGTCAGAATTGTAGGACAAGTTGTCTCTGGGCAGAGAGGAACCCAGATGAGGCTATACCAAATGGCAGTCTTGTTTGGGAAAAAGTAGACAAGACCCAAACCCACTTATGTAGCTGAACATTCTGACTTCATGGAATATATCTTAAACTTACCTTATGCCATAAAGGATTTAAATTAATGGTATAACACAATCCCCAGGAACATCCAAGCCAATCTTTCCTGAACTTTGACCAATTCGTCCATGCTGTGTTTGTTTGATCTCAGACTGGCCAAAGTAGGACTGCCTGTTATCAATGGGCTAGGTTTGTCTAGACACACAAGGGACAGTATATTGTTGAAACATAATCCCTGATTCCTGGTAATCAGTGAACGGAATATAACCAGGACGACAATGACACAGAAGTAGATTTATATATATTTATGTCAATTTTATGTACACACGAAAAACAATATCAAAACTAGGAGATGCACAAATTAGCTGCAAAGCCTAATTATGCAAATCAGTCTACAGTTAAGAGTGAGATCTGGCAAATCTCAACAATCAGGCATACCTAATTAAAAGGAAACATGGCTCCAACAAAAGAACTTTCATTCTCAATTAAAACAATAGAAAGGATCTTAAAATTTATTCAAAAAGGCAATCCACAGAGGAGTGTAGTGAAAGGTGTTGGTTGTTCCTAGTTAGCGGTGTCTAAAATTTGATACAAATATAAAAAATGGGATGGTTAAAAAAGTAAAACATATTGGTCGGCCCTGAAAGACATTGAAGCATCAGAATAGTAAACTCAAATCAATATGCCTTGAAAATAGAAAATATACAACAAAACAAATGAGTTAAAACAGGAGTTGGCATTTCTGACAGAACCGTAAGAAATCAATTTAATGAAATGAAATTTAGATACAGCAAATGAAAACCATTCCTAACATACAAACAGAAGAAAATGAGGTTAAAGTAATCCAGAGAGAAACCATCCTGATATTCAGTGATGAATCAAGAATCTGCATTGGCCAAGGTTGATGATGTTGGAAATTTTATCTGGTACCATTTAAATGAAATGAACAAAGATGACTGTCTAAGGAAAACAAGTAAATTTCTGAAGTCATTCATGATATGTGGTTGCATGTCATTTAAAATAAAGGACCGGTGGAATTGGTAATTATTGCCTCAACAATCAATGCACATCTATACATTGAAATCCTGGATAATTTTCTCCATTGATAGAAAAGTATTTTGGTGAGGAAGTTATTTTCTGGACAATAATGTATCTTGTCACAGAGAAAAGGGGGATAAAAGCTTTTCTTTAGGAAAGGCAAATAAAAATAAATGACATTGTTAGTGAACAGTTTGAATCTAAATCTATTTGAAAAAATATGGCAGCGATTAAAAAATGTGTTCATAAGAAGGGCTTCATTCACTAAAAGAAAATCTATTAAGAAAGTTAGAACAACTTTAATAATATTGCTTTCAGTTAGTCAGTTAAGGGCCATGTGTGATATACACTTGGGGGATCATGTCTTGAAAGAGACATAGCTGACTGGGCAGATTATCCCAAAGTAGGTTGTTATTACTTTCTGTGGTAGACTGGTTGCCTACCAAGGCTATAGAACCCAAACTGTTAACCCATAACTGGAGGGAAGAGATGGATTAATACCTTTCCCAAGGGTATTTGCAAGCAATTCAACTGGAATTCAAATCAGCTCCCCGATTTCTCATTCCAAGCCATTATCTACTACAAAACAATCCGCATCCAGTATTACTTTAGATTATTGAAATCCATGCCTGAAATAATTAAGACTGTCATAAAAGCTCAAATAGGTACAACTAATGTTAATTTTAAATTTTTGTTGATAATTTCCATAACTTTTTCCTCAACATTGTGTTATTCCATAGTATTTTTCTCTGCATGGCTTGGAAAAAATATAATATTAATTCAAATAATTTAATCCCGTCTGTTTAACCAACAACTAGTCAAGAAAAGAAATGAATCTGTGCATTTCCCAATGACATTAGTGTAAGCGGCAACAGACTGGGCCAGGAGTTGAACCCTACTTATTGGATTCACTTTCTGTATCACTAACCATTATGCTACATTCACATCTATCATAAAATTAAAACTAAAATAATTTAACAATTTTTATAAAAGAGTGAGGAAGAGATCTTCATATTGTCAACTAGGTTTTCACACTTTTATTTTAAATACTTGAAAAGCAGGAAAGAAAGATTGATGAACTTAGCTCACTGGTACCCCCTATATATGAATTTACTCAGGTAACAAGATTAGCAACTAGGTCCCATCCTTTTACTGTGAAACCAATAAATTGTAAATTCAAATTTTACTCCATCAACTTCTTTTCTTGCACTTCCTGCCTGTGGAATTCCCTTCCATTTACTTGCTTCCCTGACAGCTACAATCTTCAAGAATTTAAATGTAAAGTCACTAGTCATCTCCTGTCTCACTAACTTGCATCCTCTCTCTCATGCTCCTTTCTCCGTTCACTCCACTCTCATCAGTATTCACATCCTTCTCTTACCCACTTCCTGACATCCCTGTAACCTGTCACTCTTTCTCATAACTTTCCTCCTATGTAACCCCCTGCACAACAGTGGTAGTAAAATGCCTTGCTTGGGCAATATGATTATATATAAAAAAAGTCCCTAAAAAAAAAAAGGAAAAACCATTTTCTTTCTCTTTACAGGATTTTGGAAATATGAGACGTGCAACCAGACTGGCAACTGGGTCCCACCCATTCACAGTCAGGTTAGCCAAATGCAGACGACAATTCTACTCCTGCAGCTTCCTCTCTCGCACTTCCTGCCTGTGGAACTCACTCCCGTATTCTTGCTTTCCTGACGGCTACAACCTCCAGAAATTTAAATGCAAAGTTAATACTCATCTACTAACCACTGGCCTCTAGCTCTCTCCCCTCCCCTGTATAACCTTCCCTTTCTCTCCTCCTATGTATCTGTCATCGCACCTTCTTTCTCAGCTTTCTATTGTTCCTTTCTAACTAGCTTGTGCTCCTCACTCTTTTCTAATTAATCTTTTTACATTTTTGTAACCCCCTGCACATCAGTGGCGTTTCCGCCTTGCTCGGGGTGAAATGATTAAAAAAAAAATTAAAAAATGATGATATATATTGTTTTCTTATTCGGAATTCAATGACAGCTTTTTTAAATAGAAGCCAGACATATCACAAAAATCTGTGACCACATTACCATCTCATTTTTGTGCCACTTGCAAATAGCAGTCATAAATCTTTATAAAGTCCAAAGGCTTAAGGTTGGTTCTAGAGATTAACTAAGTACAGATGGCACATTTTCATTTTGCTTTCTTTCTTTTTCTTTAGAAGATCCACCGCTTGTTGGGTTGATCAGGATTTATCGTATTTATTAGAAACATCAGGGAAATGAACTTGTAACAGAGTTGATAATTCACTTGAATCGTTTTAATCACTGAGGCATCTGAGATTCCAATCACAAGGCGATCATCCAGCAACAATTTTCTACTAATTTTATTCTCCTGCATTAAAGATGCAACAAGTAGGCTTACATTCTTACATTCACTGCTCTTGTTATCTACCAATAAATCAGTTCTTCATTTTATGGCTTTTACTTTGTTCTTCTTCTTCCTAGTAGTAGTAGTAGTTGTACTGGTAGTAGTAACTGAGTGATTTCTCTGTTCATCTAAGAGTAAAAAGTAATGTTATTAAATTGTTCTTATGTTTTAAAGGCATTTTTAACTCAGTATTCAGATGATAACTTTTCTCTTCTTTTATTTACTATGTCCTTTTAAGTGGTTAGGACTAAGGCTCTCAACGACTTCTTATTTTTGTTGCTCTAAACGACCTTTGAATCTTGTTTTTGTTTTGCCATGTTGACACTCCACAAGACTTCAAACAAAAGCCCTCATCAATACTAAAAAAAGTGATAACAACTAGAAACCTATTTTCTTGAAAAATTGTTTTAAACAAAAGATTTTATAAATTTGAACTGATGGCAGGAGTGGCTGTTCAATCAATGAATGTCAAATGCTTCCTTATAAAGAAACATTTAATATTATCATTACCATTCAAACTTATTCAGTTTCAAGTTTTCTCTGTCTCTCTTGCTTTCACTATATCCTGTAAGTGTTAAATTCTCTAGATCTTCTTTCCTCATTATTTGTCTTAGACATTTCAGCTGTCTCTTTCTGATCATTAGCAACAGTTTCATCATTGCCCTTATGTTTTGTAAAACTTTCTTAGTAGAACCACCTTCCTAATGATTCCAGTTTCTTCTTCATTCACTGTCATATATATGATTAAATATTACATAATATTTCAGTACTCTTTGTTTCTCAGTACATTTTCTGATTTCTTTAAATATGGAAGGTGTCTTTGGCTATTCCTTTAATAAAGCTTTCCCGTCTGATGCATTATATATTTTCATTTCATATTAATAAAAACTTTCATGCTATCTCTACAAGTTCTCATAGGACAACAGACTCAAATACTTTTACAAAACTGGACTGATACCAACATTTTTGACTCTAATGTATAAACTGAACCAATACTTAACTCTTTTGACTCAAGTGTATAAACTGGACTAATACCAATATTTTTTAATCTAGTGTATAAGCTGAAGCAATATCTACCTTTTTGACGCTAGTGTATGAACTGAACCAATACCTACATTTTTGGCTCTAGTAAATAAACTGGACTAATACCAAAATTTTTTACTCTAGTGTATAAACTGGACTGATACCGGCATTTTTTAACCTAGTGTATAAACTGAACCAATACCTACCTTTTTGACTCTAGTATATAAACTGGATCTATATCTATGTATCAGTTAATTTGTAGTGAGTCACAATAAAAATATGGAAATAAAATATAGAAATAAGAATAAAAAGTATTCTGATTAAAATATGGCATTTGCACTCTTCTCTAAAACACTTCTCTCTCTCTCTCCTTCTCTCTCTCTCTCTCTGAACTTCTCATTCTATACTACTCTCAATTGAGAAAGCAATCCTCAATCCAGCTGAAAAACACCAGAAACTGAAGGAACAGTGTCTACTCATTTATGACTGAAAATTAATAAAAATCAGGGAGGTTCCATACATAATTTCTATTATAAAAAAAAACTGAAAAAGAAAGGTATATAAGAAAATAATTTGGGCCAATCCAAAAAATTGGTGCAAAGAGACTTTTGATGTTATCTGAAACCAAAGTTCTCACCAGAGTCATATAGCCTGGTCAAGAGGATATAAGCTGACACTTCTATGCTAGGAGTAGAAGGAACAATGAGCATGACGAACAGAGATGCTACTGTAGTGAATCACTCATCTGCTAATATTTCTGCTCTGCAGAAAAACACAGTAGATGGACAATAACCTATTTCTAATATTACTACTATGTCTTTTGTCAAAATACCACTACTAACCATTTCTCTAGCCTGCTACCAATATCTGTCATATTAACAAACATCTTGCTACAAAGGACCCACTCATCACTCTAAAGCATATCATCATATCTCCTTGGCTTGTATATTCATAGGAGGGATCTAAATGCAGAAGCAACAATGACTCTCATCCAAAATAGTCTATTAATGGCAGCCATCAGTAGTGTAGTCATATTTGTCCACTGTTTGACATTGTCCAACAAGTTCTTACCTTGACATCCCTTCATGCATCTACCTTCAACAGTGCCTTGCATAATGGCCTTGGAGAGGCTGCCATGTCTTGTAACATGTCCAAACCATGCCAAAGTATGATGAATAAACAAGATGATTTTTATCACTGAATTTGAATTTGTTTAAATTATATAGTTGTGTTGTCATATCCTGCTGTGGCAACAGAAAACATCTTTAAGTGAAATCAACAATAAGGTTTCTGCAATTGAGGGGTTTCAAAAAAGAAAGCAGTAGAAAGGAAAGTAATATTAATAATGCAGAATGATTATTCATCCCTTGACTTTTATAATCATAGGGGTAGGGTCTGAATGCAGAAGCAACAATGACTCTCTGCAAAAATGATCTATTAACAGCAGCCATAAGCAATTCTGGTGTAGTCATACTCATATACTGTTTGACATTGTCTAACACATTCTTGCATTAGTATCCTCTCCTATGTCCATTTTCAATAGTGCCTTGCTTGATAGTCTTGGACAGGCTGTCATGTCTTGTAACATATCCAAACCAAGCCAAAGAAAGATGAATAAACAAGCACTCGAAAGCAAACAAATAAAAAATATATGTTATATTTGCATATATACCTTGCTCCTGTTTGTTTAATTTCAAAGTTTTTCGTAAAGAAAATACTACCATTCATTCACAAATTCATTGTGGTTTTTACTCTATAAGCTATTGTTATATATCGCCGTACGACGACAAAACAACAAACACGCATATATAAAAATATAAGGTTATATTTTTATTAATGACGACAAACCGTGTGGAATAGAGAACGGAAGGGTGATAGCGCACATAGAATGGGTTGACGGGAGTGTAGTTTTTGCCTGTGGTGTCCCTCTGCTTCCACTAGCCGTTCTCTGCTGCTCCTCTACTGCTACTGTCTGGTCTGGTCTGTCTGTCTGTCTCTGGTGAAATCCGTGCGCCGAGGTCTTTTTATAATCTCCAAACCGGGACTTCCGGATTTTGCCTCGCCCACGCACACCCACGTAATTCTCAGAGACACCTGTTCTGTTTGCCTCTGTAGCCATTTCCGCTACTGCCGGAAATAAGGTCAAACAAACATCCGTTCCTTTCAACGACCGGAAACACCCCCGCTTGCATCAGCCTTTCTCGGGTGGGGTCAGATTGTTATATTACACTATTGCATAACCCAAACATGGTTGCCTTGATGTGTAATTAACCAACCTTACTAATCAACAATAGCTGGATGGAGAGCTGGAGAGAAGAGGTATAAATCCAACTTATCTTCCCCTCAACTATAGGTAAATAGTAGGACAGACAGAGTGGGTTCTTTTTGATGGAAACTGGTCTAAGAGAAGGAAAAATCTGATTTCAAATCTGTATATGATCCTGGTGAAGCACTTACTAGGCACCTAAGGAAGAGATCATTTGCTTTGAGTAGACTATCCTGATTACAGTCGACTAACCAACTCACTTTGTACTTAATGAGCAGTCATATATTTTCAATTTCTATTTTTAAATATGCCTTTTCCTTTTAAAACTTTTTCAATTTTTCAATCATTACAAAATAAGCAAAAAATAATACTAATCCCAGATTTGTGTAACATTCAATAATTGTGGCAATGAAGGTGAAAAAGAACTTGTGTTCTCTGTGCTGTTTGTTGAAAAAAGAAAATTAAAATAAAGATGGAATCTACTTAAGTAAATTGCATAAATTCTAAATCTACATTTTACACTTTACCATATATAATTCAGGAAACATTTTTATCCATATGTATAATGTTCCCTACTTTCCTATATTAAAACTGATACAGAAAGCCTGTCTTAATAAAATCCAAAGCAGGATCTGCAATTTAATCAGTCTTGACTTGGGATCTTGACTTCAGTCAATTCAGTATGTTTTTGTACTTCTGAGATAAGGTAGTATTTATATTATTTACGTTGTTCGAACTGTTGTCCTCATCTTTATTGCCATGTTTATGACATTTTGGCCATTGTTCACTTTGGTCTTCTTCAAGTGCTAGGAATTTTGAACCAAGTTCTTGAGGACACATGGCCGAGTGAATATAGGTGTTGGTTAGTTCCATTGACTTGAACCAAAGAGTTGTGAGTTCAATACCTGGATACAGCAGTGGTGAACAAATAACTTAGAGAGTTGAGTTAAAGGGAGATAACTACAAGGTATCTGGAAGCGGCATCACACATGGAATGAAAATGATATACCACAGTGATCTAAATAAAGAGTTTCAAAATTCCTAGCACCTGAAGAAGGCCGGAGCATACAACAGCCAAAACATCATAAACATGGCAATAAAGATGAAGACAACAGTCTGAACATCACTTTTTCACTAACATGATGTGGCTTCTCTTTGTTTTTACTATGAATATTTTTCATAGCAATTTCTCTGATGAGCTTTTCTCCCTGGTGCCCCATTTACATGAATTGAAGTGTGCTACCAGATTGGCATCTAGGTATTTCCCTTTTACCATTGATATAGTTAAAAGTAACCAACACTTCTACTTGAACAGTTTCTTTTCTCACACTTCCCACCTGTGGAATTTTCTTCTATTTACTTGCTTCTCTGATAGCTACAACCTCCAAAAATTTCAATGCCATCTTCTGTTTCAAAATGTTTTTATTAGCAAAACATCTCGTCGCAACTATGTGAATTTAGACTAATGGCTATTACCTGATGCTGCTATTTATTTTAATTTTGTACATCACAAAGACACAAAACAACCTATCTAAACTGATGCTATGCCTGCAAGGTAGCTGTTATTCTGATGCAGTGGTTCCCAAATGTTGTGGTGTGACTTGTGTGGCAAAAGAGGATAGCAGGTGAGGCAGAATGATTGAAAGAAAATCAAAGACTGAGAAACAGATTTAAAAAATTAATATACCAAAAATAAATATGATTTCAAAATTTAAAATATTATCAATTAATTGTAATTGTATACATGAATCTCAGCATAGAGAGTTATAAATAATTGACAGATTTTATCATTGTGATATTTTTACATTATATCAAGTATTGAGAATATAGTAATTAGGGTCTACAAATTACAGGAGAGAGTTATCAATGATAAAGTTCTGACTTTGAATCCATGGTTATTTCCCTTTAACCCTTTCTCTGATTTTTATTTTTAAATATTCTTTTTATCATATAAAATTTGGTAAGATGCAATCAAATTTTTATTCCGAAAATGCAGCTCAACCAAAAAAAGTTTGTAACCACTGCTCTGAACGATTTTTTTTTTTTTTTTTTTGGTAATGTTGATCAATTCCTGTTCGTATTTGTCTGGGCCACTTATTTATGAGTTGAGCTCATGGTAAAGGCAGAAGATTTTTTGACACTGTATAGATGGTAAAAATTGAACTTCTGGCATTATCTGGTGAATTTTAGCTTATGATATATGGATGTGAGAAACCCATATTCTGAGTTATTAGTATATCTAAGAAGGTTACTTGATGTTTTATTTCCTTTTTCAATGTGAACTGTATGAGTGGTTTTATTGAGTTTATCAGTTTGAGCCATGTTCACACATTGAAATCAGAGTATGAAAGCATCATCTATATATAGTTGGTTTTATTGGTGATATTCCTCTAACAATTTCCATAAAGTATTCCATGTATATGTTTGCCCTTACTGAAAATAATGGTGATCTTACAGCTAGACCTTCTTACTGTTGATATATGTCAGAACCCAGTTGGAAGTATGTTGCTTGCATATACAATGCTAACACCCACCTCAGGCTACCAAATATAACAGACACCTGAAGTAGACCAACAAGTACAATGGTCAAAACATTGTGAGTGTAGCATCAATAATGTCCAGATAGAAAGGCATATAATAGTAATGATAATTCCTCTTATAAAAAATTCTTAGATGAATTATCTGTAAAACTATAGTCACAAGGAAACTGTTCAGCGGGTAGCATGCTGAACACCAGCAGCTGTCTATAGGTTTCCATGGATTACCAACTTTGTGAATGTTGAGGAGGCCAAACATATGTAACCCTAAAAACTGAAAGGAATCTATTACAGAACCTAAATAAGAACAAGGACTTCACACTGTATAAATATAGACAGCTGGCTCAACATTATGCCAGTCTTCTGCATATTTACATTTTCCTCAAGATTCATGATGTTAGTATTTTATTAAGATTAACAGTCATCTGCAGGGGCTCATCATACCACCGACTGAGCAGATTCATAGTGAATCTAGTCAACCCACTAACAGGGAAGTCATCCCACTAACTTGCAACACTTTGGGTCTCTCTTCATTAGCAATTGGTTGGTAAGCTGTTCACCACAGTTCCTAAAGATGAGGCCCTGAAAGTGCTTCAAAATTGATTGGAATTAGACTCTGCCCTGGGAGAATGTACTAACACTCCAATAGATAATCTGATGGAAATGTGGAGGTTGTGTAAAATGTTCTTTTAAATAGAACCTAGCATATATAAGCAGAAAGAAGGCTTAACTATGGGTTCACCATTGTTATCAATGATGAAATATGTAATCAGTTTCTTCTGGCTTGTAATAAATTTCCTTTGTTTCCTGCTGCCAACAGAGTAGCATAAGTCAAACAATCTAACAACATGTGTTATCTGTTCACTGAAATGGTTACACTTTTCTCTCTCTTGCCTTTTTAAGCCCTTTTTATAGATTGAATGATAGTTAAATTTTACATATGTTAAAAGAGATTCTTGTGAAAGTCTTTCCAACTAAAAGATCTATCTGTTTTGAATATACCACTAGTAAAGCTGCCATTTTTCTTTGGAATGTCAGACACATATGAATCCATTTTCATCCTAGAGGTAAGCCGGTTACAAAACATTTTAAGAAATGGCTTTAAGAATGCTACCACTAAAACTAACAGTATTGCTAAGATATATAGATAACACCTTCATACTCTAGCCACACAAGGAAGCTGTACAAATACTGCTAGACCATGTGAACTCAATAAGAACTTCAATCCACCCGGTTCACACTCCTCCCATGTCTATTGAACAGGTGAAGAGGCTCATCCCTTGTTCCCTGTTTAGGATATGGTTTTCGGATTTCTCTTTTCCAATCTTTTTTTACTCTTTTCTGTTTTTTTTTTTTCAATTGGAGTAGATAAGCTGAACTATCGCCCGGTTCAAACTCCTCCCGCACCTATTGAACAGGTGGAAGAGGTTCATCCCTTGTTCCCTGTTTAGGATGTGTTTTCCGGCTTTCTCTTTTCCAACCTTTTCACTCTTACGTAGCCCCCTGCGCATCAGTGGTGTTACCGCCTTGCTTGTGGTGATATGATTAAAAAAAAAAAATCCAGTTCACAATGAAAGAAGAAAATAATAATTAGCTAGCTTTCCTGGATGTACTAATAACTTACTGAGGTAATGCATTCTAAACATCCCTATATCACAAAATAACCTTCAAAAGCACACTACCACTACTTCAATTCCTATCATCCATACAGTGTGAAAAAAAGGATTGTTCGGTGCCTACAACACCAGGTGAAAATCAAAAGTGCCTCCCAGACACATACCAACAAGAAAGGATCAGCACCAAGTGTAGCCTTCAAAATAACAATTACTCTGCAAACATAACATCTGCATTAAAGAGAAAGACTGGAAAAATTGCTGGTCTATCTACTTTATATCAAGGGCTTATTTGAAAATGTTCAGAAGCTCTGCAGCCCATACAATATCAAGACAATATTTGGAAGCAACTCCACTGTATGGAGAAATCTCTGCTGAGTAAAGCCCAACACCTAGGAGAACATGACCAAGAATTCCATGTATTCTGTTCCTTGTAGTTGTGCCAAAGAACATAAAGGTGAAACAAGCTGCTCTCTAAAAGTAAGGTTGAAGGAACATCGAAAAGCTGTAGTGAGAGGTGAGATAATGAAATCTGGCATGGCTGAACATGTATAGAAGAAAAGGAGTAGTTATCAACACCTAAAGAATGAAAATACTAGACAGGGAAAAACACTGTAGAGTGAGACATCTGGAAGAATCAGTGCATATGCTAGGCTATGAGAATCTCCTTAGTAGGCCTAGCATAGAAATAAATACAAAATGGGAGTCACAAATAAAGATACAAGTGACAGCAAGTCTTTAAAAGCAGCAGCAGCACCACTATCACTCACCAGCACGTAGGTTAGGTTTAATACTCCAAGTTTACCACAGAGAATTGTCCTATGGGACAATAGTCTAGTGGATTAAAGCATTGGTCCATGAATTTGGTGAATTGTGAGTTCAATCTCTGGATCAGGCAGTGTGTACTTGGACTCAGTGGAAACAAGTAATCAGTAAGTGAGCAATACTAAAAATAAGAACTTGACAAGGGTAGTGAGATGAAAACAGTCTGCTTTCATAGATTAAAGATTCAGTCCAGAATTCTCTGTAGATTACCCAGATCAATAAAGACTTGATGAAGGCTGAAGGGAATAATGAATACAATAGTCTGAATATGAATAGTGTAAATAATGAAAGGTCCTCAACCCAGAAATCTTTTAATTGAAGCATCATTTAACTTTTACCTAAATCTAGACAAATATTTCTCAAAGATACATGGCTCAGTGGATATAGGCATTGGTTCATTCCAGTGACTTAACCCAAAGAGTTGTGAGTTCAATACCGGGCTACAGCAGTGAGAAACAAATAACTTAGAGAGTTAACTTAAAGGGCGATAACTACATGGCTACTGAAAATGGCACCGCACATGGAATGAGAACAATATAACCCAGTGATCAAAATAAAGGGTTCGGTTTGAAATTCTTAGCACCTGAAGAAGGTTAGAGCATACTATGGCCGAAACATCACAAACATGACAATAAAGATGAGGACAATAGTCCAAACAATGTAATTAATTTAAATATCTCTTTGTTATATATTAAATTTTCTATTATACATGTAAGCCATATTTGTATAACTTCTGATAATAAAAACATGTTAATATTTACATAAACTTTATATTGCATATATCCGTCTTTTTGTGAGATGCTGCATTGTTTCGTAATGAAGACGTCAGTCAGTTAAGTGCCATACACACTTGGGCGATCATGTCTCGAAAGAGACATGACCGACTGGGTAGAAGATTATCCTGCAGTAGGTTGCCATTGCTTTCTGCGGTAGACTGGTTGCCGACCAAGGCTATAGAACCCAGTCTGTCCTGTTATTTAACCCATAATTGGAAGGAAGTGACAGATTAATACCTTTCCCAGAGTTATTTGCACGTAAGTAAATAAAAAGAATTCAACTGGAATTAGCAAGACTAGTATTACTATTACTATTGAGTTGAGAGTTTAATCTTCACTGAGTGCCCTATACGAAATTCGATATTAAGTAAATTAACATGACATGAAATCAACAAATCTAACTTTTTGATTTTATTTCATGTTCTATTTTTACACAAATAGACTAGTTTTATTAGACATAATATTGTGTTTCAACAAAAAAATCTTTAACATTGGGAAGAATCATAATCACAAATGCAGAAGCAAAAATTTTACTTCCATTTGGAGAATTTCAAAATATAACAATAGAATACTTTTATTTACTATATTTAAAAGTCAAAATGAGAAAAAGCTTTTATTTTATTTATTTATCTATTTATTTATTTTTAAACCGAGCAGACACTAGACCAAAATGTGCAAACAAACGAAAGGTAAAAAAGTCAAAGCACTGATTTGGAAAAGTGTTTAAGACAGTGGAAGAGGCACGTTGTATACAAGTAGAATTACCATCTGACAATATAATCAAAATATGTTTTGATCTCCTTTTTGAAAATGTCTAAAGTCTTGGCATTGACATACTCTAATATAACTGATGCTGTTGCTCCACAAATATGTTTAAATTTATATCAGCTGTTTTTTTTTATGAAACTATATATGGTTAGTGTAAAGGTTTTCAATGTAGAAAGCAGAATTGGCAAGCCATTTTAAAATTTTGTCCTAATCTGTTATATCTACTTTTGCAGTAATGTCTTTGGAAAAGGCATGATTCCATCTTTGCTCCTTCTAGCTATGAATTAAATAGCAGGCAGACTGGGCTCTCTAGCTTTGGGTGGCAAACGAGTTGGTCATTTTCTGAACTCAAACCATAAAGAAGGCAATGTGGAAACCACTCTATTATATCCCCCAAGAAGTAATGGCCATTCCTGGATAATAAAGAAAAAGAGTCTGTGGAAAGCTATGCTCACTATGTTTTTCTTTTTAAATTATTTCACTCCAAGTATGGCAATAAAGCCACTAAGATGCAAAGGGTTACTAAGTTTGAAAGAATGAGAAAAAGAAAAACATTATTAAGGAGAGAGAACAATAAAAAAACAGGAATTAAGAAGACAGAAGATAATGGTGATTCTCTCAGTGTAGATTAGATGTGGCATAAGGCCAAAAGTATGGAGCACTCAGTGAGTATCGAACTCACTACTCAGTTGTAATTGATCTAGTAAGGCAAACTTGATAGCCATTACACCACATCAAAGTGCCCAGACAGAAGATAATGACTGACATTGTATTTAAATTTTTCAAAAGGAAAATTGACTAGAAAGCAGGAGACTGTAAGATAGTTCCATAAGTGAGAAGTGCAAGTGAAGAAACTATTAACATAGAATTTATGGTTACATCTAATCTTTTAAACAGTAACATGAGACCTAGCTGCCAATCTAGTTGTTATGGACCAGGTTAAGGTCCAAAAAGACCAACATGATCACCAGGGTAAAAATAACAAATATATATTAACAAGAAATAACAATACAAAATGTGGAAGGTGTTAGTATGGCTGTCAGCCTGGTTTGGAGTGAATTCAACTCTTGAAAGGTGTAGTATATATAGTGTTAGGAAGAGTTCATTTTGGAGTTACAGGTAAAGACCCATGACACTAGTAGTGCACTTAAATTCATAAATTCGAGGTATCAAAAAGGGAAGCTCATCAGAAAAATTACCATGAAAGCATTAATAAAAAAAAAGGAGAGAGAAGCTACATTGCAAAAGTGACTGAAGCTTAGATGTCAAGTTTTGAGACGATTTGACATTAAAAGAAAAAAAAATAATAGATAACTTTAAAATGTCTGTACCCATCAAAACAAAGCCATGTTTTAGATGTCTTATTCGTTTGATAACACAATTCATTTTTGTGTCGGAAAAATGCTCTTGGTGATAAGTGAGTGCGTGCACTTTACCACAAGGATAAAAAAAGATCACACTTGATTTAATGTCCTCCTCTGTTGAGGTTTAAGGTGAGTGTTCTGTTCTGACAGGGATAAAGCTTATAAATTTGATTGAAAGATATATTAAAAAAAAGAAACAGATTTTTCTAGCGACTGAAATAAATAAGCAGATTTCATTGTCCAAATCAAATAAACATAACAGCAGTTTTATTGGCCACTATGAAATAAAAATAACAGATGGTTTGATTGGCTGGAACTAACAAAAACAATGGAAGATTCCAGTGGCTATGATATACTAAGGGAAATGTTTTATTGGCTGGCATCAGTAAACTGATTAGGTTTTAGACTGTGTTTTTATTTTTAAAATTGTCTCAACCAACTCTTGGGGCGGAGAGAGAACAGAAAGAAAAACAAGATCCTGCAAGGCTCTGTTTTTTGCTAGAAAAGAATATAAATTGTAATTATTCAAAGTCTATACATAAATATTAGTATTTACATAAACAAACACTTTGACTGGGGCTTATGGCCATATCACGTTGAATACACTGGTTCTCGCTCAATCACCGAAGTTAAGCAACGTTGAGCCTTAGATGGGTGACTGCTTGGGAATACTAAGTGCTGTAAGCATTTAGTGATGGATGTGCGTTGTGGTGCAGTGGATATCGGCTCAGAAAGAGAAATCAGTGAGCATAGTTTGAATTCCAGTTAAATACCCTGCATTCACTTAAGCACAGGTACCCTTGGGAAAGGTATTAATCCATCCCTTCCCTCCAGTTATGGGTTAAATAAGAAGGATAGGACTTGGGAACCCTGCCCTTAAAAACAAATCCCAATGAATCTTGATACTCGAAAACAAAAAATTATTACTAGACCCAAAACTTATATAAAAAGCAATAATAAATTGTTGAAAGAAAATGGTATTACCAGCAATAAATAAATAAAATTTAGTTGGCAATAAATGACCCGCCGAGGTTGATATGCCATAAAAACAAAACAACCAACCAAACAAACACTTTGACTGATAACTTTTCAAATGAAAAGTCATGCATTTAAATATTGGTAGAAATATTTTACATATACCTGATGTTTTTTTTGACATCATATTCTTTTAGTGTATAGGAGATCATTACTCTTTACAAATTTCTTTTCTTTATTATCTGTGAATTGCCATGTGTTCTTGGGAAGTATCTTCAATGTGATGTTTCCAATAATAAAATCACAAATTTTCAGGAACTGGTTCTATAAAGGAAGGTAATCTTTAGGAACTTCGTCTGCTTATTTTCTTTTTGATCTAAGAATGAAAACCAATCATTTTATAGTATCAAAAAGAATTAAACTGTTTTGATAATTCACTAGAAAACATTTATTTATTAAGATATTTCTAGATTGAAATTCTGTTCTGATCATATTTCTGTGCAGAAGTATGATGCTTTGTGTCTCTAGTGTAATCAGCAATGTTATCGTTTCTTAGCCGCATTTGAACTGAATTGCTGCAGTCCTACTGGAAAATCTATCAAATTTATGACTAAAAGATTTACCACATTTTTTAACTTCAAGATGTTTTCTTTAGTTTGAATAAATTATATTCATCACAGAAAACTCTCTTTCAGCCACCAGAGAACTTACAGAAATGGTATTAATTATATTTTTAGTTATTATATATTGGCTATTAGTATATAAGATTAATTTTGGATAATCCAACAATCGGTTTGCTAAGCTTTTATAATTTTAAGAATAGGTTTGTGTGAATCAGTGTTACACCACTACTGGATATGTCCCTTCAGTACACAGATCATGGCTCAACACAATTTCTATCTTATATGATTCTTAATAGTTTTTCTCCCTTTGTTAAGGCCCCCAATTCCTGTTATGTCATCTATTCATCCAAACTCATTGGCTAAGTGGCTTGCTACCTTCCCCAATCTCTCTTGCCCTTAATAGTCTCCATGAGGTTTAAGTTTTCCAAGTCATCCTTCATTATTATGGGTTCAATGAATTTCAGCTGTTTTTCCTGATTCTGAGTCTTCTTTCTGGTGCCATTTGCTTTAAAACTTCCTTATTGTTAACCCACTCTATCCATGTAATTCTTAGTATCTTTTTATAGAAACATATTTTAGCAGTTTCCCGTTATCTTCTCCATGAATTAGGATTTAAATTTTTTTAGACTGGTTTCCAACTAATTCTAGAAATCTTAGTCTACTCTACTATTTAACCCATACTTTTGGAGAGAAGAGAAGGCATTTGTGCAAAAGTGAATGCAACAGAGTGGCCTGGAATTTGGTATTCTTCTAATTCCCTTTCCACACTACCAACAATTTGTTGATGGCTTGGCATTGCATATAAAATACCAAAATGAATGAAGTTAATTCTATAAACAATGTAGATTGCCAGTGAATATCTGTGCAAGAAATGAGAAGAATGAACTTTTAATATCTAATTTTGCTAATAAGTCATTTTCAGACAGTCTATTTGACATTGCTTTTAGATCATTTCATACAAAATAATTATGTAGTATCTCACAACCACCAGATGATTTCAGTAATGGCTTTGCACACAGTGTCACACCAAACCATCAAAGAAATTAGGTGCATCAGCTGGTTAAACTGAACGATGATCTCCTGGCTACCTATTGCAAATCCACTCTTCACTCAATGTCAGTGGCCGCTCCCAACATGTAAACAGTCAGTGTTTCCTATCGCGGCAAAATTATAACCAATGTTTAGATTTATATTTCTTCAACTAATATATATATATAAATATATATATATATGAACAGAAGTAGTAGGAGGATTTGAACAATTATTAAGTAATTCATCGAGCTTTTTATTCGACCTCAACAGAATGCAGAAGGCACTGGACTGCTGTTTCATCCTATATTTGGGACTCTTCAGCAGTGTGCATCTACTACCAGGAATCAAACCCAGACAGTTTTGGTTATTAAGCTGATGCTATACCAACTGTACCAACTGTCAAATTATTGAGTTTAATTTGTCACCTCTTTATCACCAGGACCTGTGGTACAGTTAGTATAACATCAGCTTAATAACCAAAACTGTCTGGGTTCGATTCCTGGTAGTGGATGCACACTGCTGAAGAGTCCCAAATATAGGACAAAACGGCCATTCAGTGCTTTCTGCATTCTGTTGAGGTCGAATAAAAAGCTCAATGAATTACTTAATATATATATATATATATATATATATATATAATGCGTCAATCCATAATAACACTAGTCTAATAATGCTTCTTACATCTTCAGCGTTTCCTTTCAGTTCTTCTGTTCTTTTGTATGTCAGCAAATGCTGAACAATCTCCTCAAAACCGAAGAAGAGACTTTAAACAACAGAAATGTGGTTCTACAGAAAGATGCTGAGGATAACATGTCAAACATATGAGCAACAAACGACAAGGTTTCTGAGAAAATCGAAACAAAAAGAAAACTTATACTTAACTTTTTGTTGCATATGGGTTACAATTGTAACCCATATGCAACAAAGGGTTAACACTAGGAAGAAGTAGTTGAAATTTCTGGTGTACATAATGAGGAAGGAGAGCTTGGAAAATCTGATGCTCACAGGACTGAAGGAACTTGGCACCTAAAAGAAGTTGATTATTGTTATTCTGTCCCTGTGATATCAGTTATTGTTTGTTCCTGCTGAAGCAGTCATTCACTACCTGATGCAGAGATTTAACACTAGATGACAGTAACATATGTTTAACAAAGTCCTATGTCCACTATTCCACCATCACCAAAGGACATCAGTGGCATGCTTTTGGGACCTTTTATAGTCTATGTCAGATGGTTTCAACATTTGGTTATCAAGGCAGATCATACTACTTTTAATAACTTCTGCCATCTTTTTTCCTAGATGAATGACCCCAACCCCTAATTTCTCTAGCCAGTGTAGCATATATAGGATCAGTCCATTAAGTGCCATAGGTGATACACACTTGGGCGATCATGTCTCGAAAGAGACATGACTGACTGGGCAGAAAATTATCCTGCAGTAGGTTGCCATTGCTTTTTGCGATAGACTGGTTGCCGACCAAGGCTATAGAACCCAATCTGTCCTGCTATTTAACCCATAACTGGATATATAGGGTAGTTAGGACTAAATATAATCACTCTACTTGATTTAGCTTTTGCCAAAAAAAGTGAACTTGTCTGTGGAACTTGTCTGTGATATTTTTTTCTTTTCTCTTTCTAAGACCCTATCATTTTGTTGGTGTCCAGTCAAAATTGGCTTTAAATTTCATTTTTTTTAAATCTTTAAATGTAAGTGGTTTTCATGTATTTTTTATTTTTTCCAATTTTTTTTCCCTGTCTTTGAATTCTTAAATGAATGTTTGCTCTCACATGGATTTTCTAACTTGTTGGAAAAGTCTCTTGCATTAGGGAGACTAAACTAAATTTATTTTTTTTTCAGTTTTGATATGTATCTGCCATTCCCTTTCCTAGATAAATTACCCCAACCTTCAAATTCTCCAGCCATTATGGCACATATAGGGTAGTTAGAACTAAATTTAATCACTTCCCCTGATTTGGTTTTTGCCAAAAAAAAGTGAACTTGTCCATGGAAATAGATGATCATTTTCACTTAACTGGCCTCTCCAATTCTGGGCCGAGATATTTTTTTTCCTTTTGTCTTTCTAAGATCCTATCATTTCATTGGTGTTTAGCCTCTTGACTTTTGTCTTTGTTTTGTTAGCTGCTGCTGGTTCAAGTTCTCTACTTAACCAGTAAGTGATCTTCTGACTTTAACTAAGTTAAAACTTAGTAAATTTAACTTTAATTTTTTTTTTAAATTGTAGTAGATAGACCCTACTATTGCTTGGTTTATACTCCTCTGAGTTTTATTGAACAGAATTAAAGGCTCATCATTTGTTCCTTGTTTAGGAAGTGGTTTTCAGTTCTCTTTCTCTTCTCAGACCTCAGCACTGGAGCTCCTGCAATTTTTCTAAGATATGTGTGGTAAGTGGCAATATCTCTTCATTATGGAGGTTCCAGGTTGGTAATTTTCTTGTTGCTGTTTCTGACTGGTAGTTAGGAGCCCTAACTTTTGTGTAGCATTGAGAGCAGCTGCTCTGATCAACAGTTGCATAATATTGGGGTTCTTGCAGTGCCATGACATGCATGGATAGGTGTCCCTGTAAGTGCCTTTGGTGGGCAACCCAAGGCCACCTATGTTGCATTGAGAAGAGAACTTGGACCAACAGTAGCTAACAAAAGAAAGACAAATAAATCCAGATTTGGAGAGACTGAACACCAACGAAATGATAGGGTCTTAGAAAGAGAAAAGGAAGAAAAAATATCTTGACCCAGAATTGGAGAGGCCACAAATATTTTCATGGCTTCTGCTCCAATGAACTTAGTTCCTTGGTGCCCCCTCTACAAGAATTTACTCAAGCAACCAGCCTGGCAACAAAGTTCCACCCTTTTAAAGTCAAAGCAGTTAAATGTAGCCATCACTTCTACTCTTTCAGCTCCTTTTCTCGAATTCCTGCCTATGGAACTCCCTTCCATATACTTGCTTTCCTGATAGCTACAATCTCCTAAGAGTTTAAATAAGTTTCTCTTATCCTTTCTTCAACACTCCCTGAATCTTGTTGTTCTCCTTTTTCACTCTACTCTCACACAACTCTCTTCACACCAGTATTCCCATACTTCTCTTGTCCATTATCTGACACCCCCTGTAACTGGTTTCTCTTTGTCTTCGCTCTCCTTCTATATAATTCTTCACTTTCCTCTTATGTACACTAGTGGCAGTACTGCCTTGCTTGGGGTGAAATGATTAAAAAAAAACTTAGATATTGTTTGTATTTCATTTTTGAAATGAGAAGTTGTCAATATAACTTAATTGTTTGGAACTATTGTTCTCATCTTGTTTCTTATAGAAATTATTATAGACACAATATTGTTGCTGATGAGTTTATTCTCTCTGGGTGCTCCCCTGTTGATGGATTGTGCCAAACTAGATTAACTTTGCAAACATCTACACAGCATTTAAATAAATCAGTGTCTATCGACACAAGCACCCATATTAACTTTAAAACAAAGCAATTTTTTAACTGACATTGCCACAGTATAACAAAAAAAACAAACAAAAAGATAAAAAAAACAACTGGAGCAAATAAAAAACAAAAATGTCCAAAAACAAGCCCAATCTCACACAAAACTTGTGTTGATTCATTCTCTAAGAAAATCAGAAAAATGACCTTTTGGGGGTTAAAAGAAAAAGTAAGATTAAAATAAACAAGAACAAAACTGAGTAAAGACAGCAACTTCTGAAAGGGTTCAAGCAAATTAAAAACAAACAACTCTCAATCCATGTGATTATTTACCCAGGCTCTGTACCCTCCTAACTCTGTTTCCAATCTGTCTCACTGGTTTCTAAATTTTGGCATTCATTTGCAGAACAAACATTCAAATGCCAAGGTGAGGTGTGAGAAGAGGCAAGTGGAGACTTTGCTAAGGTGTGGCTTGAAATGGTAAAACAGCATTTGATGCAAACAGTAGAATTAGCATTCAGATGAATTACATGTGTTTTCATCTGAGAGCAAGATGAAATAATCAATCAATATGCAAATCAACTTCCCTCTGATCACAAATCTTTTTCTGACTTCACATTTTTCTTATTGACATTTTAATCAGAACACCTTTATGAAGGTAGTTGTATTTTAGAAGATGGGTTAGTTTGAAGGAACCTGGTTTGACAGCCTTGGTTCTGTAACACTAAAGTTGAAATATATTTTGGTTGTATCTGTTTTAAAGGACAACCTATTTAGAGACACAAAAATTTTGGAATATCAAAGGTGAATACAGTTGTTTTTGACCCTGCACTAATTGCAGAAAACTATTTATATTGTATGTGTATAAATTCACTGGTTGGAAATCTAGTCATGTATCATTACTCTGGTAATGAGTTTGATTCTTAGTAAACACGTTTTACTTTTAGCCTTATATTAAGTTTAGTAAATGCCTATTATATATATATATATATATATATACTTTTTGAAACATCATCACTTAAAGACGTTAGAAATAATTTACATTCAGTCTAAACAAACTTCCCTTTGTAAACAGGGTGTTCTTTGGACTGAACATTATTTCCATCAAAATCATTTTTCATTCATTAATAATTTCCTTTTACCAATATCATATAGATTTACATCATAAAATCCCTCGTTTTGGCTCTGTAGAGTGAGGGTGAAACCAATTGGCTGTGTTTGTTATTATCTTTTTTCACTTCTCCTTTTACAATTGTTTGTCCTATAACTATGGATAATAAAATTGGTCTTATCTTTTTTAAACCCATAATAAAATTTCATATCCAATGTAAAATTATAAAATGAAAATATACATATATATATATATATACATACTCACTAGCCAAATAGTGGGTGATTAGATCAGCAGATGTTAGCTTGAAAAAAGTGCTCAATGCACAACCAGCACAAATGAACTGAATAAGGAAAACCACCAATATGTTAATTTGCCTGAAGAGACTGACATGGTTGAAATAGTTGAAACCTGGGTAGAAAGTAACTGGTGTGTGTTCTGTTCTTTAACACACACACACACACATATATATATATATATATTAGATAATAGGGTACATTCCATTTTCTTTAAAAGGAACCTTTTCTATCCAACACTTCTTCACAAAAATTTGTTGGAAGAAAAACACACACAAAAAAATTTATCATAAATGGTAAAACTAAAAATAAGAATGGAAGATAAATAAAAAGACCAAACTAAAATTATGCACCCACACACAAAAGATTTGTTGGAAAAACATTATCATAAACAGCAAAACCGAAAAACTGCATGGGGGTAAATAAAGAACCAAAAATAAAATAAATTTACACACACACACACACACACACACACACACACACACACACACACACACTCTATATTGCATTTTGGCAAAAAAGAAAGAAAAGAATGATTGACCAAGATATTCCTGTAAGATTACATTTATTAAGGCAAACAAGCTTTGTAATTACAATGCTCGATATCTTGAGATAGAACATCAACATTTAAACTGTTTACGTTGTTCAGATTGTTATCCTCATCTTTGTTGCTATATTGATGATGTTCAACCATTGTATGCACTGGCCTTTCTCAGGTAATGCAATAGTCAAAATATTGTGACTATGGCAATAGAAATGAGAACAACAGTCTGAACGATGTAAAAAGTGCAAATAATTACAATACCACATCTCAAAAATATAGACAGATGTTGAGAGTATTAATAGTCATCAATAAAATTTAATGTTCATTTATCTTATACCTACTTTGAGTTTCATAGTGATTACTCAGGGAACTAGATTGAAAAATTATACAAACAAGGTACCTAATGAATGCAAAGAAAATATAAAATACAAAAGAACACAATTTTAATTTTTTTAGATTTTAAAATCAGGTGTCAAATATTTTTCATAAACTATATGGGTCTGTTGTATAGATGTATATACATGTCTATGAGTATATGTTTTATTTCCATAATATGATTTGGGCATTAATGAGCTTGCCATTATCTTACCATCAGATTGCTCAAATTCCATGTCACACAGGCAGCCTTAAATTATCCAGACTGGTTCTTGTCACGGGATTAAGGGGATCTAATGCTGTTTGTCCACATAGTGTTGCACAAGCTGTGTGAAGAAAAACAATTATACACATACCACAAGGATTCCAGAAACTAGAGAAAAACCCACCTCCTTTAGCTGCAACGTGATGGTGGCTTTCTTTGAAGTGTACAGGCATCATGTACTTAGCCATGAAAATACACTAAGGCATGTAGTTATAAGCTGTGTGTTTATGTATATAAGTATGTATAAGGAGAAAAGCTTTCATGCCAAAAATCAAGATTGCTGGCTCAAGTGTGGAGTTGATTTTCATAGAAAATAATAATTGGGTGATGTTCAGGATTTAGACATACTCTCTACTTGACACACATGGAGTGTGGACTTGATCAAATCCTAATATCTTGATTTAAAAGAGTTAATGATTTCATGTTAGAGACCATTGTAGTTTTTTACCTGAAAGATTGCATCATTTATTTATGTAATATAACAACCTGGCCCCACCCGAGGAAAGGCTGATGCAAGCGGGGGTGTTTTCCGGTCGTTGAAAGGAACGGATGTTTGTTTGACCTTATTTCTGGCAGTAGCGGAAATGGCTACAAGAGGCAGACAGAACAGGTGTCTCTGAGAATTACGTGGGCGTGTGTGGGCGAGGCAAAATCCGGAAGTCCCGGTTTGGAGATTATAAAAAGACCTCGGCGCACGGATTTCAGACAGAGAGACAGACGAGACCAGACAGAGATCGGCCGGTGAAGAGAGACACTCCCGTCAACCCGTCAACCCCTTAGAGGCGCGCTCTCTCGCTCTCTGTTCCCTAGGCTACATGGTTCATCGTCATTAATAAAAATATAACTTATATTTTTATATATATGCGTGTTTGTTGTTTGTCGATATACAACATTAACTACCTGATGATCAGTAAGAAATGTTAGTGCAAAATCATTTGCATCAAATATCAATGATATTTAATTATCTTATCAAGATATTCTGAAATTTAATCCAGCACTAAAGATCATAAAGGAAATCAAATAATCAGTGCAATTAAAAGTGTATACACAAGTTATTCATCTGGTTCAAAATTCTGACTCATTAATACGTATCATCGTAGTACAAATAAGAGACGTCACTGTTGATATTCTAGCTACCACCTGAATGCACCATGCCACATACAGTTTCAAATCATCCTTATTCCCTTCATATTTCTTTGGTAAGGAGAAAGTTTCATTCCGCTTCTTCTCCATAACTATCACTTTATAGAACTGGCTGAAAAGAGGATATTTCTATGACCGCTATAAACTTTATTTCTTGAAGTCTAGGGTCAACCAATGTCTATCCTGTTTATTCTCATAATATGCACCTTTTTTCTCTTCTCTTTTCACATTTATAATAATTTCAGTCAGTAATCCACTACCTTGATCAGTTCCTGGACCTTTTATTGGATGAACGACATGAGCAACCGGTGTCTCTGGATTGTTACCCTGTGACTGTGCACAACAAAGAAAGGATTACCTTGGGGACATGGAACGTCAGGATGTTAAACAGCTGCAGACAACTAGAGAATGTCAAGCAGGAAATGAACAGACTAAAAATCAATATTCTGGGAATACACGAAAACAGATGGCCAAATAATGGTGACTTCAGTAGCGACAACCAAAGGATAATATACGCCGAAGGCAAAAATAATGAAAAAGGAGTCGACTTGATACTGGACAAATAAATGAAGAAATGTGTTTTGGGATACTGCCAGTTCTCCAAAAGAGTTCTCCTGGTCAAACTGAAAGGGGGACCGTTCAACATAGCAATTGTAGTTATCTATGCACCAACAACACAAAGCACCGAGGAAGAAATAGAATCTTTTTACTTCACTCTAGAGAAGGCCAAGGCTCAATGTAAAAGCCAAGAAATCAGGATCATCATGGGAGATTTGAATGCCAAAGTAGGCAAGGAGAGGGAAGGTATGACAACTGGCAACTTTGGTTTAGGAATCCATAACAAACAAGGAGAAAAATGGGTCCAATGGTGCACAGCAAATGACCAGGTAATAACTAATACCTGGTTTCAAGACCACCCATGACGTCTATGGATATAGAGAAGCCCAGGAGGTGACACTAAAAACCAGATAGACTACATAACCATAAACAGCAGATTCAAAAATGCAGTAGTTCAAAGCAAAGCCTATCCAGGCACTGACTGTGGAAGCAACCACGTCCCAGTCATCTGCAAATTAAAAATGAAACTCCGGAGATTGAAGAAGCATAGTGCAGCACCAAAACTGACATACAATGCACTCATGAATGACCTCAACCTACAGAAAGAATACACTAACAGCATGAAAACCAAATATGAAGAACAAATTGGGAAAGGACACTCGAAAGGGGACGCGCTAAAGGAAGCGATGGTGACATCAGCAAGCAACATTGTCCCAAGTGAAATTAGGTGCAGAAAGAAAAACGAGTGGATGACTGAAGAGATTCTGGATATGATGCGAAGGAGGCAGAAAATGATATCAAGACATGGAGTGGAGTACAGAGAACTACACAAGGAAATAAGAAAAAATGTAGACAGGCACAAGGGAAATGGCTCCATGACAAATGTGCAGAAGTAGAGAGATTGAGCAGGAATAATAAAGCAGACATGCATAAAGAAATAAAAGAACTGACAGGACAAAAAACCTGCTCTTCAATAGGATGTATAAAATCTAAGGATGGAACAATCATTTTGGAGAAAGAGGAAATACTCTAATGATGGAAAGAATATATAAAAATCTTTTCCATGACAAGAGAGAGCAACCAATAATATGCAAAGATGAGGATGGACCGGAAATATTAAAGCCTGAAGTGGAATCTGCAGTAGCCAAACTGAATAGAAACAAAGCAGCTGGACCAGGCGGCATAGTCATAGAACTGCTGATAGCCCTGGAAGAATTTGGTATAGAGAAAATTACAGAAATAATAAATGAAATTTATAGTAGTGGTATAATACCAGATGACCTAAACAAGTCGATTTTCATAGCACTGCCTAAGAAGCTAGGTGCAAACGAGTGCAAACTCCACTGAACTATCAGCTTAAAGAGTCATATCACAAAACTGATTGTCCGTATCCTGATGAATAGAGTGAGAAGCAGAATCAGGCCAGAGATAGGTCAAGAACAGGGTGAGTTTGTCAAAGACACTGGAACAAGGAATGCCATATTTATGATGAGTATGCTCTCAAAGGGCAATACAAATGAAAAAGGACTTGTATCTATGTTCTATCAATTATGCAAAAACATTCGACAAAATATGCCACAAAGAATTGATGGAGATGCTAAGCAGCCTTGACATATTTGGGAAAGACTTGAGAGTAATTAAGAATCTTTACTGGTAGCAAACCGCTTGCTTATGGACAGGTAATGAATTGAGCAGAGATACAAAGATAGAAAGGGGCATAAGACAAGGATGTGTCTTTTCACCAGATCTGTTCAACTTGTACAGCAAGAATATTTTGAGGACCCTAAAAGTTATGCCTGGATTTGTCATCGGAGGTCACAATTTAAACAACCTAAGGTATGCAGATGATACAGTGCTGATAGCAGACACAGAAAGGAAACTACAAGACCTCCTACAGAAGGTAGCTGAAGAAAGTAACATGAAAGGACTAGTAATAAACTGTAAGAAAACCGAATGCATGGTCATCAGTAAAAAGGGCAACCCAAAATGCCAGATACAGGTCAGGGTACTAGAATCAAGCAGGTACAAAAATTTAAATACCTGGGAAGTGTTATAACAGAAGACGGAAAATGCGGCACAGAGATCCGAAGGCGAATTGGCATGGCGAAGGAAGCATTCCAGAAGTTGATTAAGGTATTAAGAAACAGGACAATTTCACTATAAACAAGGAAGAGTGTACTGGATTGCTACATGCTGTCCGTTCTTCAATATGGCTGTGAATGCTGGACAATATCATCAAAGATGAAGGAAAAACTTGAAGCAACTGAAATGTGGTTCTACAGAAGGATGCTGCAATTATCATGGATCGAGCATGTGAGCAATGATGAGGTCTTAGGAATGATGAAAACAAAGAAAATTAATACTGAGCATCAGGAAGTGACAGCTGAAGTTCTTGGAACATGCAATGAGGAAGGAGGTCTTGGAGAACCTGATACTAACAGGCCAGATAGAGAGAAGAAGAGACAGAGGAAAGCAACGAATAACATCTTTGAAGGACCTAATCAGGTGGATGGCAGAATGAGGGTTGCATGGTGTAACAGGAGAAGGCACACTTAGAGACACCAGGGATAGGGAAACATGAAAAGTCATGATCGCCTACGTCCTGAAGAGACAGGGCACATAGAAGAAGAAGAATATTTTTTCAAAAATGGATAACATTAAAATGGTTTTATAAAATCTGCAGAAATTCCAAGATTTATTTACAGTTCTATTGATGAATTCAAGACTCATTATCTGCAAATTAAAATAAAACTATCTCGTAATACTAAGAGCAGAAACATGGCTTGAAGCATAACGACATATTTTGAACTTTGTGCAATAGGCTCCACACATAGCTTAGAGTTGAAGTTGATTATATACAATTCTAGAAACATATATATTGACCAACCAGAAAACATAAAATGTATTCAAAGTTGATCCAATTCTTGGATACAAAAATGCTTAAATACATGCGATTTTGCCTTTTCTCTTCAGAGGGCCACAGACTGTACTCCTAGGCAACTGTTATTGTCTTACCCTCTCACCTTCTCTTTTCTCCTCATGCAACAAAAGATAAAGAAATATAAAATTACAGTCATCAATCAATGCTCTTTTTTCTCAAATAAACGAAGTGCATGATATGCTTATTAAAATTTTTAAAATTAAGAGCCTCCTCTAGTGTACTTTATTTGAAACTTCTCTGTTTATCATAATTCCATGATGGCAGATAATAAATAGCATGAAAGTATAAAAATATATTTTCATAGTAAAATTGCTAGCAATACATATTTATATAAAAAGAACCAACAATACTTCTGTAAAGTAAAATTATCTACAATTTTTAAGCAAAATGACTAGAAATACATCTTATAGTAGAATTACCAGCAATATATTTTATAGCAAAATGATCAGCAATAAATTTAATCTGTAGTTGAATGCATACAATTACATTCAAAATATAGCTAAAACCATAAAATTGTGTTGAAAATATTTTGATTTTAATTTCAGCATTAAACGACCAGTAAGAAGTTGATATGTCATAAAACAAATTAATCAATCGATCTTCTTCTTCAATATGGTGTGTCTCTTCTGGACATTGGCAATCATTTGCTTTCCCCAATTTCCAGTCTTTTGTAGTTCTTAATACAGTTTATCTTTTTATCAAAAATTTACAGTCAGTTTAGTGCCATATGTGATACACACTTGGGTGATCATGTCTCAAAAGAGACATGACTGACTGGGCGGAAGATTTTTCTGCAGTCGGTTGCCATTACTTTGTGTGGTAGAATGGTTGCCAACTAAGGCTATAGAACCCAAGATGTCTTTCTATTTAACCCATAGCTGGAGAGAAAAGCAATGGATTAATACCTTTACGCAAGGATATTTGCATATAAGTGAATGCAACTCAACTGGAATTCGAACTTGGCTCTCTGATTTCTCATTCTGAGCCAATAACTCCTGTGCCACAATGACATCTCAGAAATTTTGACTGTTCTTATAAATACCAAAGGGAATTAATCAACACATACAGATTATTATACACTGCTCAATTTTAGGTAATTTTGACACAAAAAACATTTGAAATCCAATTTTGATTGGTTGATTTGTTTTTACGGCTTTTCAACCTTTTGTTGGTTATTTGCTGCTGAAGCATATTTTGGGTTCTAAGACTAATTTTTTTTCCAAACATATATTACATTATAAACTTTTTGAAGATAACAATGATTTTTCTAGATACAAATCCTGTTATTTAACTGGAGAGAGAAAAATGGTCTTATATTTTTTCAAAGCTTATTTGCACATAACTGGACTTGAGTGGAATTTGAACTCTGATCTCCAATTTGTCTTTCCAAGCCACTATTACACCCCTTGCACATCCTGAAACTTCAAAAACAAAGTTCTGAATAGCAGATTTCAAGGAATATCTTCCTGGTTTTGTATTTAGCACTAATTTTTCTAGAAACTTCCCATATGTTTGTTTGAGGTTAGTTAAATATCCAAATACACTTATATGCACAGATAAAAAGGTACAAGCACTCTCAGTAGTTAATACAGTTGTGCATTCATACCAAAATGTGTTATTTTGTTAAATCTTCTCTTCAACTCCTTTTTCCAACTGTTCATATCTGCTGTTGAAATCAGATCACATGACCTCAGCTACTCTCCACAATGCCTCTAGGATGGAAGACACATCAAAGAATTTATCACTGGACTTGTTTGTGTGACTTGTATATTAATTGACTTTTGTTGGACCTCTATGCTTACTTCACAGACATGAAAAAGAATGGAGTAGACAATCGAGAAAGAAGACTGTCTACGTAGATTCAGCTGATAATATCAGGCAGGCATGGAGAATAGGGCAGGTAAAACTTGAAATAGAAAATTCTACATGATATCAGATATGTAAAGTTTGAGCTCATTGACATCTATGCGTGTCATAAATTATTTAAATTGATATTCAAAAACATATGCATTGTGTTGCAGCAGATATCAGCTCAGAATGAGAAATTGGAGAACTGAGTTCAAATTCCAGTCAAATTCATTTCATTCACTTATGCACAAATACCCATCTCTTCTCCCTCTAAGCATATCACCTCTGGAAATTAACTGATTGACTGATCTTAAACATTGAGCCAACAAGACGGTAAACAATTTGATTGACTTTAGATAATAACCATTTCCTTATGAGAAAACGTTCAGAATTCATTGACTGAGTGGCTATTACTACTTTAGGTTGAAATTTATAAAATCTTTCTCTTTAGACAATATTTCAGGAAAATATATTTCTGAAGTCAAGAAGCTGTTATCACTCTTTCCAGTATTGATAGGTCTTTTCTTCCTAACCTTTTGTTTGAGGTAGTCTAGAATGTCAATATTTTGATTATGTCATTATCTTCTCTCCAAGTTATATGTGACACCCAGGTAAAATAGTAGGACTTTTAATGTTGATTTTTTTGTCAAATAAGGCAAACTCAAGACTAGAAAGTTTAGTGCAACACTATCTTCCTCACCCATGTCTCTACATTTGGCCTCATGCTTTTCTAGGCCAAGCTGAGTAGCCATTTTTATATACTGCCACTGGATCTGAACAAACAAGCAACACACACACACACACACACACACACACACACACACACACACACATATTCGTCATCCACATACAAGCCAAAAAAAAAAATTAAATTAAAAATTTGATGGAAAATTGTCAACGCAACTTTTAATGGTAAGACTCGTCAATTAAAATTGTATGTCATGAAAAATACGAACAACCATTTTGGTACTGATTGGATGACACAATTTCATTTTTGGGATTTACCTATTAATTTGTACTGCCAAAAAATTGGAAGTTGGAATGCAGAAGCTGATAGATTAAAAAAAGAATTAAAGGAAGCTGATCCAGGAATTTTTTGTGGTGGTTTAGGCAGATGTACCAAAATGAAGGCTAGCATTGAACTTAAAGAAAACATTCAGCCAGTATTAAAAAAAGAAGCGAAATGTACCTTTTGCCTCATTGGAACAAATTAATGAGAAACTTGACAAATTAGAAAAAAATTGGTGTTCTATCAAAAGTAGAGTATAGTGAATGGGCTGCACCTGCAGTCTATGTAAAAAAGACATCCATTGACATACGCATTTGCACTGATTTTTCAACAGGACTGAATGCTGTTCTGAAGGACTATCACAACCCTCTTCCTAGTCCTGAAGACATTCTTGTGAAGCTTAATGGGGGGAATTTTTTTCCAAAATTGACCCTTGAAACGCTTATTTACAAATTCCTGTTGAAGAGGTGAGTTCGAAATTATTGTGTATAAACACACATCGTGGATTATATAAATTCGAACGTTTACCGTTTGAAGTCAAGGTTACGCCAGCAATATTTCAGCAAGTCATGGATACCATACTGGGCGGACTTGACTTTGCTGTCGCTTACTTAGATGACATTTAAATGAAAAGCCAAAGCATGGCCGAACATAAGGATCATGTCCACAAAGTGTTTGCGAAAATCCAAGAGTACAGTTTCAAAATTAGAGACCAAATGTGATTTTTTCATAGAAAAAATCAAGTACCTATGACACATAACTGACAAGGATGGTAGAAGACTGAATCCTGAAAGGGCATACCACAGTTAAAGACATGCCGGTGCCCAATAACATCATTTCCTTACAGAGATTCCTAGGTCTAGCAGATTATTACCAGACATTCATACCAAATATGCATAATTTGCATGCATCCTGTAATGAATTATCAAAAAAAGACAAAACTGGAATTTGGACAGCTGTAACCCTATTTCCACATAAATATATTTTTTTTGGCTTAATACAACGGAGTGAGGGATATGGTTATTAGTGGTATTGTTGGGTATGCTTTATTGTAATTCATGATGTGAGCTTACTTGGAGATATTTAATACTATATACTTGTAAAATCCGAGGGGTAGAGAAATTGGATGAAAATTGGGAAAAAGAAAAAATATATAACCGTAACAAAATGTCAGGATTTTTTTGATGGCGTCAAGTCCGTGACCCCACACCTTTTGAAAACATGAGATGATGTAATGGAGAGGAAGAAGACAAAAAGATATTACGTCATGTGAGGTGTTGATATTTCATTCGTTGAGCCATAATTTACCCTTAAATCATGTAGGTGGAAAATAATCTCATTGGTCAAAGTTTTGAGTCACATAGATACTCGGTCCAACCCCCAAGAAAATTGAGGACAACTATAAAAATCAAGACCCAGTAAGAAAAATCAGATTTTGTATGTTTTTCAGAGCTTTCAAGTGACAGAGACAAAACGACCCCATTGCCACCGTAATCCTCATCATCAGTCGCCAGGTCGCTTCCGCTGTCTCCGTAAAGCTTGATAAAAGCCCTGAAAAGACTTGTTTTTATTTGGAGAATTGAAAGCTCTGATTATTTTTAATGAAACTTCTGCTGTTATGAAAAGACTTATTTTTATTTGGAAAATTTGATTATTTTTAACCGAATCCTTCTCTCTGTTGTAAACTTTGAAATTCGGTGATTGTACATTCTGTTTTTTAATATTAATTAATTTTTTTTATATATAAAGACTTTCTTTCATAACTCATCCAAGTATCTTCGAATTTATTCATTTTTTTTTTTTTGGGTGCCGTATTCATTTTTTTTTAGCACAAGTGTACACAAGTGTTCAGTCCAGTTTGAGGAGGTAGAGAGACGGTACCTGGGTTTTTCAACGTGACTTTTCTGAAATCAAAAGAACACAGCGTGGGCAGAGAGGAGAGGTTCACAGTTGTAATAGACGTCTTGAGGACCAGCTACTGTGATGAGACCATCGTCACAATTAGCAACCCGATAGCTTCGTCATAACTGGTGCTGTTTCGATAGCATCAACCCGCTCAGGTTCTGGACCAGGGGCAACGAACCAGTCGGGCTGAGGTGTCACACAGCAGAATGACAGAAGGTATTTGAAAAAATAAAGAAATCTCTAACATCAGACTTGTTTCTGAAGCATTACGACCCGAATTTGGATATCATTGTGGCTAGTGATGCGAGTTCGTAGGGCGTAGGGGCATGCATTCTTCACAAAATGGTTGATGGAACTGTAAAACTGATAGCACACGCTTCAAGAGTTTGCTTCCTATGGAAACAAATTATTCGCAGATTGGAAAAGAAGCACTTCGGATGATATTTGCAGTTGCAAAGTTCCACTGCTATATTTATGGTCGACAATTCACTCGACAGACAGACCACAAGCCATTACTCACCATTTTTGGTTCAAAGAAAGGTCTGTCTACGCACACAGCCAACAGGCTTCAGAAATGGAGTACAATATTGTTGAATCATAATTTCAAAATGGAATACATGTTAATGAAAAAATGTCTCCTATTAAATTCAATCTCTGGCCAAAAACAGATTTACCTTGGTCTAGAATTTATATTTATTTTGTGGGACTGCTCGAAGTATATTACTACCTCATTGTAGTCAACAATTTCTCAAAGTGACCCGAAGTAAACAGATGTAAAAACCTAACTACAGAAATTGTTATAAATATTTATTCACTAGCTGTTCACTAGATTTGGAGTAGTAGACACCTTAGTATCTGATAATGGAACTCAGTTTAAGTCTGTAAAATTTAGAGAATTCTGTGAAATTTATCAGATTAATCACGCTAGGGCTACACAAAATGAAAAAGCTCTTCAACAATTCCTGCAGGATTACACCGAATGACAAGACACCAGCTTCACAATCTCCAGCCGAAGTGATGGTTGCATGTCATAAGTATCTGTTTAAACTACTGCCAAAACAAGCAAAGCCAAAAAGAATGAACATCATACCTGCAAGACAATATAACTGTTGTGGATTCCGGGTGAGGAACTGCACAAAATAATGAATAACAAAACAGGTTATATTAAATGTAAAGATACAAACTGGAATGTAGGTTAATAATCTAGGAATACAATTAGTAAGCAATATATATATATATATATATATATATATATATATATATATATATATACACAAGTCTTTGAAGTGAATCCATGCTGGAATTAGTATATCTGTGTAATACTATTCTGGCTGAGTGTAGCTCAGAGCTACTATGACTACTGACACAGTATTCTCTGTGTAACTTTGGTATCGTTTGGTATCTTACAGTTCTCTAACAGATTACGTACTGTTCTGACGTATCTCACTATGGCAGGAGTATATGTATACTCACGTCTAGTCCATTATCATAGAAAAAGAGGAGATCCCACAACAATAACACAAGAGAAAAAGTTTTTTCAAAATGTTTAAAGACAACAAATATTTTTGGCAGATGAGTACGATAGAAAAAAAAATTGGGAATATGATTTATATCGTAAAGGGTCCACAATTAATAAAAGACACATAAATCAACTTAGGAAACACCTAACTGACAAGGCTAATAAGAGATTTCTTGAAGAAACAGCGATGGATACAATATATGACACTTTTAATATTCCAACACCTATAACAGCTCCTGAAATACGCCATTCAAAAAGAAAAAGAAAAGTGATGAAGTTAATAGTGGCCAATTCGAAGCAGAAAAGATACTAAGATGACATACAGTAAAAAGTTGTAAAGTGTCTACTGTGAACTTGAAAAAAAAAGATTCTGTCAACTCCTGCTGAGTTGAGATTTTAGGAAGGGTGTGTTATGGTGCCTTCTTATGAGGAATGAACTCTTTCTCTTGCTATATATAAATTACCTGACTTCTAGAGAGCAGTCAACAAGAGCAGTTAACAGAGCAGTCAAGTACAGCAGTTAACGAGAACAGTTTACAACAACAGTTAACGACAGCTACTAGTAAGCAGCGTAATAATACTTTCGGACTTATTTCTTTATTACTATTTATTAACACTTCCTTTGAATATCTTGTATTTTGTTATACTAAAACACTGTTTCGAACCTACCTTCTTGTTCCACAACAAATTGGCGATGAAGTTTCACAACATATATGAATGATTGGTTCATTTTCTCTGGCATTATCAACACTTTGCAAGTTATTTAAAGCCATAAAATATTTTTAGATTGTAATAATTTCTTTTAGATAATAATTGTTATAGTGATGGCTTATCAATTGACCCATAGCTGGGGGAGAAGAGGTGGATTCAAACTTTTCCCAAGGATATTTTCACATAAGTGAGTATAAAAAACTCATCAGGTATTAGAACGACCCATTATCCATTACACCACTCACAAGCTTACAGCACCTGGGGTCTTACATATGAAAGGGTATACCTATATCTACATATAATTTTTAAAGAATTCATTAATTTTTTATCCAGCATAATTTCCTACTACACCAAACATTATTTTGTGAATACCCATGTTTGAGTAGATGTTTCTTTTTCTTAAGTAATTTGAATTCCATCTACCAGCTTGTGTAACTCTCTTTCTTGAATGTGCATAACAAAAAAAAGTTTTCTCTCCACAAGGTTTGAATCTACATCCCCCTTTGTAGGAGAAATGTGGTTGCTGCTGTTTTTTTCCACTAAGCAAAAGCTACATTGTTCTATCTTTAATTGTAAGCTGATAATGTTTTCCTCATTTTACATGTTATTTTTGGTGTTTTTGAGTGTCCATATATATTTTGATAGTGTTGTGCTATGTGCATATTTTTGTTATTAAATAATGATCTGTGTGAGTAGCTTCTCTATTTCCAAAGATCTTTTGTCATTCCTATATATTTGGGGGGATTTTCTTTATATTTTACAGTAGCTTTGAATATTATGTTAGTATGTAGGTTACTGTATAGTATGCATTGTTACTTTATTCTTCAGTTACAGTTTGTGCACATTGTGTGCTCATGATTTTTCTGTTATATTTCTTTTACAATTAATATTTTTTACTATTTTTACAATCAATGTTTTCAACACAGCTATAGCTAAGTTTTTGAGTATTTTTGCTGAATATTTCAAGTCTTTAACGCCATTTCATAATTGTCTTTAGCTTTGTTGAAATCTTTTTCATTTGACAAGTTGTCAGATAATCTGAAAGTTATGGATTATCAATTTATTTATTATGCTAGGTGGAGGAAGTTGGATGTTCATTCCGGTGCAGTGGATATCAAAATGAGAAATCGGAGGACTGAGTTTGAATTCCAGTTAAATTTGTTGCATTCGCTTACACGAAAATACCCTTTGGAAAGGTGTTAATCCATCTCTTCTTTCTCCAGCTATGGGTTAAATAGCATGACAGATTGACATATTAGGTTTTCAACCTCTGTTGAAAAACCAGTCAATCTCACACAGAGAAAGATAATTGCAGAGTCAGCATAATTTTTTACATTATTTGAACTGTTGTTCTCATATTTGTTACCCTGTTCACAATGTTTCAGCCATTGTATGTTCCTGCCTTTTTCAGAATTTTTTTATATTTCTGAGATGAGGTATTGTAATTATTTACATTTTTTGGACTGTGGTCGTCATCTTTGTTGCTATACAATGTTTCTGCCATTGTACACTTGGATCTTCTTCAGGTGATTGGAATTTTGAACTGAACCATTTTTGTTCAATGGGGTAGATTGTTCTCATTCCCTGAGTCATGCCACTTTTAAATGCCTTGGCTATCTCCATTTAACTTAACTCTCTAAGCTTTTGTTTATCACTGTTGTAGCCAGGTATTGAACTCACAACTCTTTAGATAAGGTCACTGGATCCAGCCAACATTTTATCCACTGTACCATGTGTCCTTCAGGACAATCCACACCAGTGATCAAAGTAATGAGCTCAGTTTCAAATTTCAATCACCTGAAGAAGGTCATTTTGTACAACAACTGAAACATTGTGAATATGACAACAAAGATGAGAACAACTTTTTGATTCACTTTGAAACTAATATATTCATTTTTAGTTATTTTTTATGCTTCATAAAAAATGTCCACATTTGCAAATGAAAACAGAATTTCCTTGATTAGTTATGCAAATTTGCATACTTACTGATGTATTCAGTTTATATAATGTGGATTTTTCTACTTTCTCTATAGAAATTTCTTTTACTCAATGAACTTCATGAGAATCATTTTCCTGAATTAGTGTTGGTAGGGGTTAGAGTTTTGATTTTGGTCTAGTTTTCCCCTACTCCAGACTCATTTAACCACCTTGGTATTTTATGTTAGTTATTCTAAGAGGATAAATTTGTTGCAAATGATTGTTGGTCAATGATATTTTTTTCCATTTCTTGATAGACAAACTGACACCTTTACATCACATTAAGCAGCCGTGAGGCAATTTTGCGAGTATTACCAAGAGTTAGCCACCACCCTCCCCATCAAAACAACATGATTACATCTGGCTAATCATTGGAGGTTATCAAAGCAGCAATGAGTCTATTCATGACTTAATGTCAGTTTCCACAAACACACAGACACACATACATATACATTGTATATTTGGGCAACAATCTCTCTTTTATACAGGTTTCATTAAAAATGACAGACAAGGTATTATCATTAGGTTTTTTATATAATTTTTCATGTGTTCATATAATGTTTTTTTGCGGGGGGATTGAAATTATGTAAGAATTGTCCAAAGGTTTTGTATTTTTAAGCGTTTTTGGTTATACTTTTAGCCATTATCAAGATTTAATTTTGTTTTACTTTTAAATAAACATGTGTAAAGTTTATGTGTATAAAGTATTGTGTATGTTAAGTTCTGAACACAGTAATCACATTGTTACTGTGTTGATAATTGATGTTATTAAGTGTAAGATTTCTCTTATATAATTTCTTGCATAATTCTTTTTCCTCTAACCTAGCATTTCTCGTATAAAAATAAAAATAGTGACTTTAAAATGTTAATAATTATTCTTACAATTTTTAGTTCAAATCAAAAGTTTTTAAATTTTCTCAGCTATTTTGTATTAGAATAAAAATCCTCTCCTCATTATCAGAATGGCTCAAAAGTAAGAAACATGCACACATACATACATTTCCTTCTTCTGTTTTTAGATATAATGAATGGTAAAATGCATTATCTATTTTCTATAAAATCTATTTTCATGTAATGTTTTCACTTGTCAAATTTAAATGTTTAAAACTTTATTGGGATTTCTATATCCTAATATCTGCTATCTATGAACCATCGTAGACAATCACTCCTACCCAACCATTATCATGGATCAGGTTAGCCTCCTTGAGAGCAAAACACTATGACCCCTTGGCTTAACACTCAGTGGACCTCAAGTGGAATGACTATATCGAATCCATAGCCAAATCTGCTGCTAAGAAGGTCGTATCACTGTGCAGGGCCAGGAAGTTTTTCCCGTCTGAAACAATCTTGAACATATATAAATGTACCATACGCCCATGTATTGAATACTGCTGCCACATATGGTCAGGTGTCCCTGCTATTCACCTTGGGGTTCTTAACAAAATCCAACAGAGAATCTGTAATGCGATCGATACCGACTTGGCAGCTCGGCTGTAGTCACTCTCTCACCGCGCATGACGTGGCTTCCCTGTGCCTCTTCTACAAATATTTTCACGGCTTCTGCTCCAATGAACTTAGCTCACTGGTGCCCTCTATGTATGAATTTACATGAGCTACAAGACTAGCAACTAGGTTCCACCCTTTACAGTGAAACTGATAAAATGTAACCACAATTTCTACTCTAACAGCTTCTTTTCTTACCTGTACCGCCTGTGGAATTCCCTTCCATATACTTGCTTCCCTGACAGCTACAATCTACAGGAATTTAAATGCAAGGTTAATAGACATCTCCTATCTCACTAACTTGCATCCATTTTCTCAAGCTTTTTTCTCCATACACACCACCCCCATTATACGCATATTCTCATCCATCTATTACCCTCCTCCTGACATTTCCTATAACTAACCTCTCTTTCTCATCACTTTCCCCAATGTGAACACCTGCGCAACAGTGGCAGTAAAATGCTTTGCTTAGGGTGAAATGACTAAAATATATATATACATATATATCTATATATATATAGTCATCTGCAGACAGATCTGTTTTGCTGTATCACAGCTCATCAGTACGGTTAGACTCCGATTGCCTTTAACCCAGGATTGAAACCCGACCGAATTGGCGTCAGTCGGCGATTTTACCGCTGGGTTATAGGTGTTCGGTAGAAAAATGCAGACTTTTTAGTGTGTATATTGTCATTATACCTGCCCAATAGCCAGACTGCTCTAATCCATTACTGAATGAGCGATGCGTACATGCCAGAGTAGCTACTGTTTTTCAAAGTTTACCATTCTTCCAGAGTGCTCAATCAGGGTGTGAGAGCATATATATTTTCTAAACATATATTATCAAATATAACAGAAAATGAATGTCTATTATGTTTAATCATGAGCAGTTCTAAACATCATATTTTGGCTTTAATTTCAGGTGAAAATAAACACAAAATTTGTTCAACATTTGGATATATTTTTGTTATGCTGGTTTTATTATTTTATATTATGTTGGACAATTTTTGTCTTTATTTTCACCTGAAATTAAATCCAAAATATGATGTTTAGAACGGATCATGATTAAACATAATAGACATTCATTGTCTGATATATTTAACAATATATGTTTAGAAAATTATCTGCTGCCTGGATACACTATATATATATATATATATATGCAGGTTTCATTAAAAATTATAGACAAGTTGTGAGGTTTAAGTTATGTAATTTTTCATGTGATCTTATGATTTCTTTATTTTGAGAATGTAAATTATATAAAATAAAACACGGATCACTGATAAAAATAATAACATTAATATCTTTTACCAAAATCAAATTCATAGTAATTATAAACAGGAGGAATCTTAACTCTGAAACATCATTCAAAAATATGCAACTCCCATTGTCGTAAACAAAAAATTAAATTAATTATCTATTACACTAAATTTAAAATGGCTAACCACTGCATCAAAAACTACAATTCACTCACAAGAGCAAACTACAATGTACCAACATTATTTACAAATTCACATATTCTTTGAAGAACTGCATTCTTGATCCTAATTTTATAAATAATTATATCAGCCTTCAATGGAGAACAATTCAATCTCATTTAAATACATATGGAGACCTGCCAAACCCTATCTGGAACATACTTGTTGACAACACATATATCATAGCATCATCCACATACAAAAAAGTCTAAAAATAATGGAGGACTTATTAATAAAAATGAAAAACATCAGTGACATCATCTACAAACACGCTAACAACATGTTTACCATGTTCAGTACACAGCACATGCTACTACTCCACATTTATATATAACACCACTTACATTCTATTACATGTAAAATAACATTAATTCTCAAAAATGACTAAAATTATAGCTGAAAGCGCGTGGATAAATAAAACATTTGGACAATTTTTATATAATTTATGTTCTCAAAAGAAAGAGATCATAAGATCACATGAAAAATTACATAAAAAAACTTAACCATCACACCTTGTCTGCCATTTTTAATGAAACCTGCATAAAAGAGAGATTGCTGCACAAATATATATATCAAATATATATATATATATATATATATATATATATATATAATATTTTTATTAGTAATAGTTATAATAAAAACATAGTTTTCATGTAGCAATGTAAAATGTTTTTAATATAACTACTTATAATAAAAATATTACAATAATAATATTGCTCTACTTTGTATTGAGCACTTTTAAAAAGTAAATGCTATGAACTGTGGCTCTTTACTCAATGTTTTTACTCATGTTATATTTATATATATATATATATGTATTTATCTGTGTGTTGTGTTTGTATATATTGATATATGTATGTATTTTCAAGGCAAAGATTTTTCTATTCTTATGGACTGATGCATGCTGATTTTCCTTCACTGATTCTGCACATTTGACCTTTTGCCAGACTTAAGCTGGGCTTTGCAATCAATAAACTGTGATTAAATTTGTTGGAATTGAAATGAAATGGATGATTAAATGGAAATGGTTTTACTCATAAAACAGCCAAAAGGAATCATGTTTATTGAGTTTTTGAAAGAAATTCACAAGCCACATCTACTTTCATGAACAGTTGATAAGAAGTGTAGAATGAAAAAGAAATAAAATATTAAATTCCAAGAAAACACAGGCTAATTCATAAAGAAGAATCAATTAACTTGAAAGAATAACCTCTTTAAAAAAATGAACATTAAATGTATCAGTGAGAAAACAAAACTAAAAATAACAAAGATAATCAACAGATTCCATTTGAAATACAGTTTCAAGAAAATAATTTACAAAATGTTTCTTCTAATTTATATTTAATATAATTTTATTTTATTGATATACATTTATTAATGAATACATTTTTAATCATCTGAGAGAAGCTTTTCTGCCTCCATCAGTATGGCTGATGCTAACCTCCACGAAAGGGACTCATTGTGCCTTCTCAGAATAACATTTTCCATGATATGAAGTAGAAAAATTATATTGAATCAATTGCTAGAAAGAAAGAAAGCTTTTTTCACGCTGTCAAGCTAGATAATTTTTCTTGCCAGAATCTGTCTTATGTATTTATAATTCTACTATTTATCCTTGCTGTGAATATTGCTGCCACATCTGATCTGGTGCATCTACTATATGTTCAGAGATTCTTGATAAAATCCAAAGAAGAATTTGCAGTGTTATTGGTACTGACCTGTTATCTTGGCTTCAGTAATTTTCCCACTTCCAAAGCATAGCTTCCCTCTGCCTTTTCTATAAAATTAACCAAATGCAGACGACAATTCTACTCCTTCAGCTTCTTTTCTCGCACTTCCCACCTGTGGAACTCGCTTCCTTATTCTTGCTTTCCTGTTGGCTACAACCTTCAGGAATTTAAATGCAAGGTCAATACTCATCTCTTAACTATTGACCCTAATTCTTTCCACCGCCCTGTATATCTTTTCCTTTCTCTCCACCTTTGCGACTGTCATCATACCTGTATTCCCATCCTTCTCTTGCTCCTTTCTAACTGATTCGTACTTCTCTTCAATCTCCTAATCTTTTTCTCTTGTGTAGTCCCCTGCACATCAGTGGCGTTACTGCCTTGCTTGTGGTGATATGATTAAAAAAATATATATTTTCATGGTAATTGTTTTAATGAAGCATTCTCTATGATATCTAGACTTTATGAATTTAAGAGCAGTAACAGATTGGCAGCAAGGTCTCATCATTTTACAGTTGGCAAGATAGAATAGTAAGTTCTTTGCTAACAGTTTCTTCACTTGCACTTTTTACTTGTGGAACTCTCTTCCAGCCCCTTACTTTCCAGTCAACTTTAATCTTCAAAAATGTAAAGGCAATGTCAATTTTTATCTTCTGTCTTCTTAATTCCTGTTTTTTATTGTTCTCTCTCTTTAATTGTTTTTCTTTCTTATATTCAGTCTCCCTTATGTGTCTTAGTGGCTTTATAGCCTTGCTTGGGGTGAAATGATCAACTAAAGTAGTCTGTAAATGCCCCTTTTCTTTTATTATTATTTGATAGAGTAATATGCCAGCAAAATGATAGTCAGTATTCCCAGGGTATACCAGACACTTGCATCACAGCTAAATGTACATGACATGTGACAGGTTTTCATGAAACAGCATATAAGCTTACAGGTGTCTGTCTAGCAAGAAATACCTTCAGGTTAAGTAACCTGGTCTGTTCAGATGGTCACTGATTTCTGTTGTTTGAAATTATCTAGATATGAATCCCAAGTCACCTTGGCAGTCTCATCCTTCAAACTAAAAAAAAAGCAACCCTTTTGGCACCTGGTCATAATGCTCTTCCTATTCCTATATTCTTGCTCATGAACAGAGATGTCCAGTGAATCAATTCCTAGGGAACATGTCCAACTTGCTATGGTCTTGCAATTGACAAGCAAATCTATGGTACTGAATGAGATATTTACCATATCCCATCAAACCTCAAGTGGAATGATTATATAGAATCCATAGCTAAATCTCCTGCTAAGAAATCTGCTTCTCTGTGTAGGGCCAGAAAATTTTCCCATCTGAAACAATCCTGCACATATATAAACCTACCATCTACCTGTACATTGAATACTGCTGCCATATCTGGTCTGGTGCTTCTGCTATCCAACAAGGGGTCCTTGACAAAATCCAACGGAGAATCTGTAATGTGATCGATCTTGACTTAGCAGCTCAGATACAGTCTCTTTCTCACTGGCACAATGTGGCTTTCCTGTGTCTCTTCTACAAATACTTTTACTGCTTCTGCTCCAATGAACTTAGCTCATTTGTGCCCCCTATGTATGAATTTACTTGAGCCACTTGGTTAGCAACTAGGTCCCACCCTTTTACTGTGAAACCAATAAAATGTAAATGTGAATTCTACACCAGCAGCTTTTTTTCTCACACTTCCCACCTGTGGAATTACCTTCCGTTTACTTGCTTCTCTGACAGCTACAATCTTCAAGAATTTAAATGTAAAGTCAATAGTCATCTCCAATCTCAATGACTGATGCTTTCTCATGCTTCTTTCTCCGTCCACTCCACTCTCATCAGTATTCTCATCTTTCTCTTACCCACTTACTGACACCCCCTATAACCTGTCACTTTTTCTCATAATTTTTACTCCTATGTAATCCCCTGCAAAACAGTGGCAGTAAAATGCCTTGCTTGAGGCAATATGATTATAAAAATATAATAATAATAATTCAACCTGGTAAAACATGGACATTTTAACACCAATCAATTAAGATCAATAAGATGAGAAGCCATGAGAGTCATTCCTGGTGTATTTATTATTTATTTTTTTCTTCCTTTGATTTCTGCTGTACAATCATTTCATTCTGGGTCCCAACCAGAGACCTAAGGCCATAAATGGCATCATGTTATTTTCATTGAGTTTTTCTTAAAAAAAAGTAAAGAAAAAGGCAACCTAAGATCACACACATTTTACATATAGATAAAGCCCCTTGTAAGGTGTGAGTTGTACTTGTGAGTATAATTTTTTGTATTTCTTTAAGGTATTCCCTTCAATGAGTTTATCAGAACTTTTTTCAATCAATCTGAGGGCTTCAACTACAACTAGAATGATTGATATTCTTTAGTGTTATATCTTTTAAATTTCCACCTCAAGATCCTTGTGTTTTGATAGTTATTTTGAAGATTGAAGATCTTCGAAGATACATCTCAATCTGTAAGAACTACCATGTCACCAAGAAAACACTCTCTGTTTTTGTGATTGCTGATCATGATGTCGGAGCAACCAGTTTTGATTGATCTGTCGGTGGGTATTTATTAGTTATCTGATTAGTGAATTTCTCAAAAAGTATCAATTCAATTTTAATAGTAATTTAATTAAATTTTTCTTAAAATTCGAACATGAAATGGTATTGGGAAATTTTCAAGCCCATCCTAAAAGAAAGTTACTTCCTTCATACCAAATAAATAATATAAGTTGTTATCAAAGGATGGAACAATAATATTGGAGAAAGAGGAAATACTCCATCGATGGGAAGAATATATAAAAGATCTTTTCCACGATAAGAGAGAGCAACTAATAATACACAAAGATGAGGACAAACTGGAAATATTATAGTCTGAAGAAGAAGCTGCAATGGCCAGACTGAATAGAAACAAAGCAGCTGGACCAGACGGCATTGTAATAGAGCTGCTTATAGCCCTGGAAGAATTCGGCATAGAAAAAATTACAGAAATAATAACATAAATTTATAACAGTGGTGTAATACCAGACGACCTAAACATTTTTTATAGCACTGCCTAAGAAGCCAGGTGCAAATGAGTGTGAACTCCATCAAACAATCAGTTTAATGAGTCACATTACAAAACTGATCATCTGAATCCTGGTGAATAGAATCAGGCCAAAGATAAGACAAAAACAATGCAGGTTTGCCAAAGACACTGAAACAAGGAATGCCATGTTTTTGATTAGGATGCTCTCCAAAAGGGCAATACAAATGAAGAAGGACTTGAACCTATGTTTTATTGATTATGCAAAAAGTGCTCGACAAAATACGCCACAAAGAATTGATGGCGATGCTCAACAGACTCAACATATTTGGGAAAGACATAAGAGTAATCAAGAATCTCTACTGGCAGCAAACTGCCTGCATACAGACAGGTAAAGAATTCAGCAAATATACAAAGATAGAAAGGAGTGTAAGGCAAGGATGTATCTTTTCAGCGGATCTATTCAACTTGTACAGTGAGACTATTCTGAGGACCCTAGATGTTATGCCAGGATTCGTCATCGGAGGCCACAATTTGAACAATACAAGGTACACAGATGATACAGTGCTGATAGCAGACATGGAAAGGAAACTACAAGACCTCCTATAGAAAGTAGCTGAAGAGAGTGACCAAAAAGGACTACAAATAAACTACAAGAAAACTGAATGCATGGTCATCAGCAAAAAGAGCAGTTCAAGATGCCAAATACAGGTGGAGAATATTAAAATCAAGCAGGTAAAAAAATGTAAATACCTGGGAAATGTTATAACAGAAGACAGAATGTGTGCCACAGAGATGCATAGGTGAATTGGCATAGCAAAAGAAGCATTCCAGAAGTTGAGAAAAGTATTAAAAAACAGGAAACTTTCACTAGAAACAAAGAAAAGAGTACTGGATTGCTATGTGATGTCAGTTCTTCAATATGACAGTGAATGCTGGACAATATCTCTGAAGGTGAAAGAAAAACTTCAAGCAACTGAAATGTGATTCTACAGAAGGATGCTATGGATATCATGTATTGAGCATGTGAGCAATGATGATGTTTTGAAAAGGATGGAAACAAAAAGGAAATTAATATGGAAACAAAAAGGAAATTAATATTGAGCATCAGGAACTAAACTTCCTGGGACATGCAATGAAGAAGGAGAGCTTAGAGAACCTGATACTAACAGGCCAGATAGAGGGAAAAAGAGACTGGGGAAAACAGTGGATAACATATTTGAAGGGTCTGAGCAGGTGGATGACAGAATGGGGGTTGCATGGTGTTACAGAAGAAAGCGTGCTAAGAGCCACCAGGGATAGGGAGAGATGGAAAGCCATGATCGCCTACGTCCTGAAAGAAAAATAAGTGGTAATTCAAATTGGCAAGTTCAAAAATTTATTCTACTTTTCTAGCATTTTGCTCTTGTTTAGTCATTATGAACATTCTTTATCTTCGACCAAAATTCAACCAGTTCTGAAATGCTCATGCCACACAGCACCCTGTATTTAACATAAAGAATATTCAGTAAAAGACAAACAAAAATATTTTGAGCTTCTTAATATCTAATTTGCTCAGCTTCATTCAAAATCAGATGCAAATTTTTTATCATTTCACTCCAAGTAAGGCAATAAAGCCACAAGGATCCAAAAGATTACTCAGTGTTAGAGAATATGAGAAATAAGGAGAGAGGACAATAAAAGAATAGGAATTAAGAAGACAAAAGATAACAATTGATATTGCATTTAAATCTTTTGAATACCAAAGTTGCCTGAGAAGCCAGAAGAGAGTTCCACAAGTGAGAAGTAGGATAGAAAAAACTGTTTGCATAGAACTTACTGTTACATCTTATTATTTCAACTATTAATTGTTGAGACCTTGCTGCCAATCTAGTACTGTTGTCAAAAAGATCACAAAGCTATACCAAAATTAATGAACATGAAATTGATAGCATGATGCATGTTAACAAACTGACTCAGTTGAATGGGTACCAGTGAGGATTAGCAGCACATGCATTTCTGTTGAATAATATAATTGCAGGATATACCAACCAAAAAATTTCCAATACCATTTCGTATAGTCTATATTATAATAAGAGCCATGTGTGTCTTATTAGTGAGAAGAGAGATTAGTCAATCTTTCTTAGGCTTATAGCCTATCACGCTGAATACATTGGTTCTCACTCGATCACTAAGTTAAGCAATGTTGAGCCTGGTCAGTACTTAGATGGGAATACCAGGTGCTGTAAGCGTATAGTAACGGATGTGCATTGTGGTGCAGTGGATAGTGAAATCGGTGAGCCAAGTTCAAATTCCAGTTGAATACCCTGCATTCACTTAAGCACTTGTACCCTTGGGAAAGGTATTAATCCGTCCCTTCCCTCCAGTTATGGGTTAAATAACAAGGGTAGGACTTGGGGACCCTGCCCTTAAAAACAAATCCCAATGAATCTTGAACAAACAAAAACAATCAAACAAATAAACTAAATAAAACAAATCAAAACGATTTTCAGCATTAAATGGCCTAATGAAGGTTGAGATGCTGGTTAAATGAACCAACCAACCAACCAACCAATCAACCAACCAACAATCTTTCTTTTTTAAAAGCTTTATGTAGGTGAGAGGAGAATTTTGACTGATATTTGTGACTGCAGTTAAATATTTTGATGTCTGCCCAGTACAGTATTAGTAGAAAGAAGAATGTCACCATGATAAACTCAACTTTCTTCATTTCACTTAAATGACCATTAACCACTTTTATCTTCCCTTCATTCTTTCTTTGTTTCTTTCATTTTCTCCCTGAAATCAAGTAGTGTCTACCTGCCACACACATGGTCAAAATAGAATAATCCATTTTTTTATGAGGTATTGTCAGAAGATGTTAATTATTTTTATGTTCCCTTACTTCTTTCTTTCTTTTTTTTTTTTTTAATCATTTCACCCCGAGCAAGGCAGAAATCCCACTGATGAGCAGGGGGCTACATAACTGTAAAAAGATTAATTAGAAAAGAGTGAGGAGTACAAACTAGTTAGAAAGGAGCAATAGAAAGCTGAGAATGCAGGTGCGATAACAGATATATAGGTGGAGAGAAAGGGAAGGATAATAGGGGGGTGGGGAGAGAGCTAGAGTCTAGTGGTTAGTAGATGAGTATTGACATTACATTTAAATTTCTGGAGGTTGTAGCCGTCAGGAAAGCAAGAATATGTGAGCGAGTTCCACAGGTGGGAAGTGCGAGAGAAGAAGCTGCAGGAGTAGAATTGTTGTCTGCATTTGGCTAAACTGTCTGTGAATGGGTGGGACCCAGTTTTTTCTCACTGAAATTAAATAGTGTCTCTTCCCATAGATGTTAAGTATTTTTATGTACACTTATTTCTTTCTTTCTAGCAAAATCCCTGTCTTGTGAACATTTTACTTAATAATAATCAAAGAAAATAATTCAGAAAACAATGTTATTTTATTTATTGTAATTAGATTTTTTTTTAAAAAACTTTTATTTCCCTTCATTATTTATACATTTCTTTTATATTCTCACTGAAATCAAGTATAGAGTTGGCTTTAGAACTGTGCATTCTAATGCTATCTCTTCAAAGTATTCCATGTATATGTTAGCCTGTGATGGTGATAATGGCGGGCCACATATAGAGGAAAAAAGGGGATCATCACCCCCTATGGGATGAAGCTGAAATAATAAATAGAGAACGCCACTGGAAACTAAGCAAACTTAAGGAATCGGCACATATGCTAGGCTTCAAAAATCTCCTAAGCTAACCAAGCATAGAGATGAACACAGTATAGGAACCAATAATACAAAGTGCCAGAGAAAATCATTAATATCAAAACTGGCAAGATGAACTCTGGTAAAAAAAGGGGTTACTGGATATTAGGTTTATAAGTCCCAAAAATTCAGTTGTTCTGTTCTTAAGAACACATGGCTCAGTGGATAGAGATGTGGGTTAGTTCCTGTAACTTGACTCAAAGAGTTGTGAGTTCAGTACCAGGCTATAGTAGTGGTGAACAAGTAACTTACAGGGTTAGTGGGTGATAACTCATGACTTTTAAAAGATGCACTATTACACAAGGAATGGAGTTCATATATCCCAGTGATTGTAATAAAGGGTTCTGTTTGAAATTCCTAGCACCTGAAGAAGGCCAGAGTGTACAATGGCTGAAACATCGTACAAATAACAATAGTCCGAATAATGTAAATACTGTAAATACTACCTCATCTCAGAAATATAGACAAATACAAAACAGAATAGTCTTTTATTTATAAATTATTTGCATGGAAACTAAAGGAGGGACATGTTGAATTAGAATAAGATGAATATAGACATTTATATTTGGTAGATATCTTATTATTTTTATTAAATAATGTAACTAACATAAGCTAGGTAATCAATATTTAATGCTATTTGGTAAAGTTCATTGTTAGTAATCAATCTTTAATAGTAAACAAACATATGGTTGATTCTGCCACATCTCAATGTTCATTTACTCCCGCAACATATTATCTTTTTTCTGAAGGCTCACCTTGACATGCTTACACAAACTTTTTCCTGTTTTATTCAGTGTGCAGCTTTTAAAGTGAAAACTTCTCATAAAACATAAATAAAAATGAGAGAAGAGATTCGGATTTTTAGAATTCATAAAAAGCCTTTTTTGAGGATGTTCTTTTTTAAACTTTACTTACAAACAAACAAGATTATTTGATGAAAGACTTTAGATATATTTGTTTTATTTCTTACATGAGGTATTGTATTTATTTAAACTATTTACATTGTATGGATTATTGTCCTCATCTTTGTTGCTATATTCACAACGTTTCGGTCGTTGTATGCTTTTGCCTTCTTCAGGTGATTGGAATTTAGAACTTAACTCTTTATTTCCTTCACCAGGTGAAACTACTAGTAATTATAAATTCTAGAAGGATGATTATTTTATTTATAATAGTCTAACATTAGTATTCTTCCACTCTAGCTCCTTATGGACACAACAATTTATTGCATATTGATTAGTTATCCACTCCAGATTTTTACAAGAGGAATTGATTAGTGTTGTTATCATCATTAAACTGTTTCAGCCATTTTGCCTTGGGTGGCAGAATGGGAGAAAATCTATGGCTGGAATGTTCCTGTTCAAAATTTTCAGAAGGTTAACAAGTACAAGAGACACCTGGAGATGGTCAGATGGTGCCAGAGCCAAAAACATTGTGACTATGTCAACCAAATTAGTCTGAATGTATAATAAATTTACTTGCATTCAAGTAATGTTAACTGAATTTTTCTTTGGCAAAGAATTAGATTTTAATATTTTCTAACATGTAAAAACTAATTATCTTTTTACAACTTGAATGAAGGCCATTTCTACTTGTCTGACATAAAAATCAATCAGTGGACTAATCCATCCTAAAAAGTTACAGATTATAGGAAGCAAAAGAAACTAAGTAAATAGAAAGTAGTTTTCAAAACTAAAATGAATTTGGATCGGCTCCAATAAAAATTGTACAATGCAATGCAGCTTTCATTAATATCTGGGGAAGTGCAGATATTTTTACAAATGCTGAAAAATAAACAAATACTTTAGATACCTTGGAACAAACATTCACAGTATCTTGATTTTTGAACATCAGAAGGGCAAAGTGATCTTAGTTTTTCTGGAACTTGTTAAAACACTAAGGGACCTTTGGCAATCACTTAACCTCTCTGTCCATCACTTGCCTTCATAGATGAAGATTTGGGCAGAAATTGGCTGTAAGTCTGCTTTTGGCTAACAATACCCACAAAAAAAAGTAAGTTTTTGCAACAGCAGCAGATGGTCTCTCAACTGGAAGGCATTTTATGTAATGTGGAGAACAACCTTGGAGGTAATTCAGTCATCCGGTTTTTTATATTGAAAATCCAAACATCCAAATTCCAAACAATAATAAAATAAAATAGAGAAAACATGGGTCTGCCTGTTAAAGAAATCATTTGTATTTACAAACTTATGTATGTGAATTTAAAAGAGTCAAAAAGAAGTTAAAATAGTCTTTCAGTAAGTTAAAGTCTTTGGATAATTAGTATACAAAAAAAGCTGTAGTTTATTAGATAGACTAAACTATCACCCGGTGCACACTCCACCCACGTCTATTGAACAGGTGAAGAGGCTCATACCTTGTTCCCTGTTTAGGATGTGGTTTCCGGCTTTCTCTTTCCCAATCTTTTTACCCTTACTTAGCCCCCTGCACATCAGTGGCGTTATCGCCTTGCTTGGGGTGATATGATTAAAAAATAAAAAATAAATTAAAAAATAGTTGATCCAGAAAAAAATCTGTTGTTGATAAAAACTTATCATTATCAAAGATTTACTGTCTTTTTTGTTGAAGATGATTTCTTTGAAGTTGTTGACTAGCTATCTATGCTGTTGTTGGAGATGATTTGTTTGATGTCACCAACATATGTTTCTTTCATCATGTGCTGGGGAATGACAGTCACATCTCTCTGCATGAAAGCCAAAATCTTGTAAGATATTTGTAAGAAATGTTTTTCGAAAGTAAACTTGAGAAAAATAGGGTTTTAGTTTTAGTTTCCTCTAATTGGTCAAATATTACACATGGTGATATTAATTTCTGTCCAACAGAAACTTTGAATTAAACAGTATATGTTGTATTGCAGAATCTTTTTGGCATGTTTGTAATATTGTCTGTTACTGGGTAGAAAATGACTGTTAAGAATGACTGCAAAATACTTTCTCCTCACCAATTTGTAGGCAGAAGTACGCAGGTGCATGCTGGGATTTCTTCCTAACCAGTAAAATAGGCCAGTTCTCAGTTTCATCTGACTCAGTCCGTTTTGTCTTGAAGTAAAAACCTTACAGTTGCTTATCCGAATTCACTCTTATGTACCAACACCAGTTCTTACTTTGTGAACTATTAATTTGCCTCATATATATTGTTTGCTTTCTTTATATTATTTTTTGTGTTGTTCTTTTCTTCTCTTTTTCTTGTTAATGTTTATTGAAAACTTTGTCAGTTCTGTTTATTGGGTAGTTCTGTCATTGGTTTACATTTAACCATGGCCATCCACTCTACAGGTATGTTTTAATATGCTATGTATGTAGATATATAATTGTGTCGGAAATACAGTTTATTTCCTATAACCTAAAGTAATGTAGAATTTTCAATCTATGAGATCAAAATTTATTCAGTGTAAGTAGCTTACTAAAGTTCTCAGGGGATTTACTTTGATGAACATTTGTTATGGTATGATGAGAATTGGTATTTATTTCCAAAAGTGATTGAAATTGACATTTGCTATTTATATAAGTTATGTTTTATCGCCTTTTACAAACGGGATAAAGTCTGCTTGGATTACACAATGCATTATACAATATTTAGATAGTACAATCGGTTGTAGAAAAAAAACAGATAGTGCAGAGTGAAGTAGAATAAATTGTTATCATTGCAAAGGAAATAAATCACAGCATGAGAGATTTCTTATTTTTGATCTATTTGAAACAAATGTGGGTGTTTGCCGCATACAAAAGGGAAAAACACATACAACATAGATATAGTCACAGGGACCACACCAACAATAACAGCAATGCTGTAATACTATAAATAGTAATAGTAAGCTACTTCAATTATAGTATATAATATAATATAATATAATATAGTAACAAATTCAATAGTAAGCTACTTGATAAATTTGAATGGTTAGTTGAAGAAAAACAAAGAAGGACACCAATGAATCAAAAGTTACTTACAAAGAAGGACACCAATGAATCAAAAGTTACTTACTCCGCATTGTTGCAGATTGTGCATTAACATGAGATATTATTCTAATGTTAATTTTTTGAGCTTATTCTTCTATGCTGGTTCAAGACATGTTGGAAGAGAGTGCTTAAAGATTTTCCTGCAGTAGTTGCCAACCAAAGCTTCATAACCAAGTCTGTCCTGCTATTAACCTTCTTCAAGTTGGTTTTGAATTCAGGGTTTCCTTCTCCTAGACTGTTTATCCGTTTGAGGCCTGTTCCGTTTCTTCCGCCACTCTCCGCCAGTACGCGTTGCGGTCGTTGCGGAACAGGCCTCAGCTAATGGTGATACCAGAAAGCTGTACCGTCTTCTCAACCGGGTCAGCCGTCCATCACGGGGCGCGAGCGATACTCTCGTCGATGCAGCAGGCAATACGATCGCCGATATGTCAGCCCGTCTTGACAGGTGGCAAGAGCATTTTAGTGCTCTGCTTAACCATGATCCAGCACCAACCCCTGTCCATGCCATCACATCTACAGCAACAACGTATGCCTGCAACACGGGTCCACTGACGCCAGATGAAGTTCGCGTGGCTCTCTTTCAGCTGAAGAACAACAGGGCCCCCGGTGAAGATGGCCTTCCAGTTGAAATCTTCAAAAGCTGTTCCGAGGTGATGGTGCCATGGTTACACCGCCTCCTGATGAAGATCTGGAACACAGAGGTCGTCCCCGCTGACTGGAGAGAGGCAGTGCTTCTCCCCTTCTTCAAAAAAGGCGACAAACGAGTATGTAGCAACTACCGCGGAATCAGCCTGATCGATATTTCGGCCAAACTGTTCACAGTCCTGCTACTGAAGCGCTTCCAACTCGCTCGCGACCACCGTACCCGCCCAAGCCAGGCTGGTTTCCGTCCGGGTAGAGGGTGCTCTGACCAGATCTTTTGTCTACGCCGGATATTGGAGACGCGCTGGTCTTACCAACAACCGACGGTGCTCTGTTTCATCGATTTTGCAGCGGCCTTCGACTCGGTGGACCGCGGCGCTCTGCGGACTATCATGCGGGACGATGGCATTCCGCCAAAGCTGCTGCGTCTGATTCAGGCCTACTACCGGGAGACGAGGACACGTGTTCGTGCTTACGGTGCTGAGACCGGGGCGTTTGAGGTCCGCACTGGTGTGCGACAGGGATGCGCGCTCTCCCCGACGCTCTTCAACTACGCTATCGACTGGATTCTGATGAGCGCCCTTCAAGGCTTCACTGGGGTTCGGGTGGGCCGCGACTTGGCCGTGACCGACCTGGCGTACGCTGACGACATTGTCCTTCTTGGTGACAGCATCGAGGAGGTGCAGGCGGCCGTCAGCCGAGTGCATGCCAGCGCGTGCGCGGTCGGCATGCGCATCAATGCTGCAAAGACGAAGGTGATGACGGCGCTGTTGCCTCCAGAGGCCCAACAACCCATCCTGCTCGACGGAACACCCCTGGAGATGGTGGACCACTTCATCTATCTGGGCTCGTCTTTTGTCCCGAACGGCCAGGGCGGCGATGAGATCGGGCGTCGCATCAACCTTGCGAGGGCCGCCTTCAACCGCCTCCAGAAGTGTCTCTGGTCAAGGCGGGAGATCGCCCTGCGTACAAAGAGCCGCGTCTACCAAACTGTTGTGCGATCCATCTTGCTGTATGGCTGCGAGACGTGGCCAGTGCGCGTGGCGGACCTCAAGAGGGTGGAGGTCTTCGACAATGACTGTCTCCGGCGCATCCTGCGTTTCCGGCGGATTGATCGGGTGCGGACATCGACCCTTCGTCAAACATGCCGTCTTCAACCGATACCGGCTGCTCTCCGACTCCGTCGATTGCGTTGGTTCGGCCATGCTGCGCGCTGTCCTCCGGGTGAGCTGATTCGCGACTGCCTCATCCCGAGGCCCCTACCGGGCTGGCGCAAGCGTGCGGGGGGTCAGCTGAAGACGTGGGCAGCCACGCTGAAGGGGGACATGGAGCCGATCTCGGGCCCAAATGTCGTGGGATTTCGGAGGTGGAACCGGGACTGGGCAGAGATCGGAGTGGAGCTGGCTCAAGATCGCCGATCGTGGGCCGCCGCTGGGAGAGACGCTTCAAATGTTCTTGGGGATGCCGGCTCAACCCGTCCTGGGTGAATGCCGCTACAATACAATAAATAATAATATAGACTGTTTATCATCAGCAGCTAGAGAACCTGGTTTGTCCTATTTTCCTATAACTTGTTGGGGGAGAAGACATGGATTCATACCTTTCCCAAGGGTATTAACACATAAGTGAATGTAATGAATTCGACTGGAATTTGAACCTGTCTCTCCAGTTCTTCAATTCAAAATGCTATCCATTACTCTACCATGCCACTTTTTTTTTCTTTTTTTGTAGTCACTTAGAACAACAAAAAAAAAAGCAAGAAGTTGTGGGGAGCCATGTTTTCCCGCATCCTGAAGGAATACATCACATAAAAAACAAAACAAGAGTAATATAATGTTCACTATACATAGTAATAAAAATAATGTAGTCATGGTAACAAAACTACTAAAAATACATCCAGTAATAGTAGTAATGTAGTAGTAGCAGCATTGCTACTAAATATCTTAAGTGTAGCAATAGTCATGTAGTAGTGGTAGCAATTAGGATATAAATAGTCATAGTAACAATAGTATTGTAGTAATGGTAGCAAAACTACTATAACTCTAATAGTATCAATAGTAATGTAGTAAAGGCAATATTGTTACTGTAAATACTAATAGTAGCAATAATCGTGTAGTAACAATAGCAATGCTACTATAAGTAATAATAGTAACCAGTGATTTAAGAGTGCTAGCAATATGACTATCAACAGTAACAATAGTGATATAATATTGGTAACAGTACTAGCATAAATAGTAAACATTTTAATAGTAATCAATTAGCGATAGCAATAATACTCTAAATTGTAATGTCATAAGATACCAATGGTACTATACATTGTAGTTGTAAGAATATTGATGTATTAGTGCTACTATAAATAGTAATGTAATAGTGGTAATAGTAATACTATACATTATAATAGTAATAATAATTATTTTGTAGTAGTTACAGCAATAATACTATAAATGATAAGAGTGATAATAGTAATGTAATCATGTTAGTAATAATAGTTACAGGAATAATTAGAAGTGCCATGCAACTATCTTTGACCTTTGACCCTAATAATAGTTCCTATTTTATATTTATTGACATGTGTTCTTGTATAATGTGCAAATCATAGTATCCATAATCAATATTGATATATTAAAAGAAGGATGCACAGTGGTTGAAATAATAGTGTTACAAATCATTGCTAATAAAGGTATACTTCCATAGAAGCCCTTTTCTCTGGCCTTGCACCAGATTGACCTAAAATTGTTAAATACCTACCATAAAAGAAGAATGGGCAAACTAAAATCATTGGCCAGATTTAGATTGCCAAAAGAGTGCTAGTGGCTCAACCAGAAAGAAAAATATTCATTTTTGGTTCATCTCTTCTTTATCTGATTTCTTCTTTCCATCACAACACTCCGTGTCATTAAAGTAACATAAAATAAGAATGAATTTCTGATGGAACTGGAGTAACAATTTTTGGTACCAAAATACAATATGGCATAATGATTTGAAGTAGAGATTGTCATGTAATTCATAAATTTTGCCCTGTCATGCCAAAAGCTTTTATAAGTAAATTAAACCATCTACTCAACCCTCAGCCTTGGTACCCTTACCAGTCTATCACCCTCCTTATGACATTTCCTATATCTAACCACTCTTTCTCTTTACCTTCCCCTATATAACCCCTTGCACAATAGTGGCAGTGGAAGGCCTTGCTTGGGGTGAAATGATTTTAAAAAAAAAAAGCAAAAAAATTTGATCCATGAAAGACAATATAAGATGTGATTTCATGTTTCATTGAAAGTTGTTGTTTATTATTTCACGTTACTTGTTAGTGAGTATAAGACATTGAACATTATGTTAGGCAGGAGTAATTAGATGCAAAATTCAAGAGTTCAATTAACTCACTCTTCTGAGAAACTTAATCCTCATAAAAAAAGAAAAATTATTTATTATTCTACAATCTTATAAAAAAAAAGCATGTTGTGAGACAATTTTGTATTTTTGTTTGTAAGTTTTGCCACAATAAAGCAAACATAAATTGAAATCTACCCTGCTTCAAACTTATTATTATGTTGAGTAATAAGTAAGTTTCATTTTTGGGAGGGCCAATTATGACAAATATATAATAGCGGGTTATCCATTCTTTTCCAGTTTATAGTGGAGAGTCCGTCCTAGTGAAGGGTAGTAGTATGTTGTTGAAGATTAACAGAATTAGGCCTTGTTGTAGATAACCCACTATAAGTTATAAAAAGATTATAATTCAAGAAAAGCAAATGGAGTTGAAAAATAGCATTTTATATATACACATATCAGTTAAGTTTTTTACAATTAAAGTAATACTTGAAGTATAGGTCCAAAGGATGTTAAAATGTTCATGGCAATAAAATGCTGAAAAGAGAATTAATACTTAGGAATGTGGGAGCGTTGTGAGTAAGGAATGTCTTTGATGTATTCGCTTCTTAGGTCAGTAAGTAGTTTTGAGACAGGGAAGAAGGTAAAGATGTAAGGGAGGCGAACATAATAAGCCATTTGACTTCGGTCAAGGGGGCTACTAATTACACTCCTCTCTCTAGTCAGTCCGTGTGTGTCGGCCTGCATTGGTCTGTCTGGTGATGTTTTCTGTATCAGCTTTTTATTTCGACTTTTTGGATCGCAGGTGATTATTTGGGAATTCACATCCGTATTTGATTCTGGGCTTCCCATTGGCCAATAAATAAAATTCACGTAGGTTCGCGAACTGGAAATTTAATATTTAATTAACTTTTATTTTTCAACCGGAACATCTGTGCAAACTCAGATGCGCACTGACAACTTTTGGTCATTTGCTTTTTGTTCGTGAAAGTGCGAACATCCGGTCCCTCTCTTTTGCTCGGTCGGTATCACCACAATATCATCCTAACTAACTGTTCTTTAAATATAACGTTATGAAAAAAGAGTTATATACAACAATGTTCAATACAAAAGTGAATGGATTGACGAGGATTAATCTCCACAACCAACCACCAAAAGCTAAGCTTCATGGAAGAAAGATTATGTGTCAGGATCATCAGTGTTATTAAGGGCTCTTAAAAATGCAATGATGTACTAAATGCACTTTTATATGTAAAGGAACTGAAACATGTTTATAAATGTTTGGTCAAAAGTGCTCCCCCAATGATAATACAAACCACATACTACAAGAATAATGAGAGTGGGGACAAATTTGTGAACTGTTCCACCCAGCTTGTCATATTCATCTAATTTTGCACCAACTGATCATTAACTATATTGATTGCTCCCAAATGTTTTATGCAAGAAACCTCTAACTAAAACTAAATTCGAGAATTCAACACTTTTTTCTATCAAAATCTTTGGGGTTTTACTCAAAATGTTTTTAAAGAGCTGTCTAATAAGTGGTAAGTCATTGCCAATAATGGTGAATATATCACTCAGCTAATTGCTACACATGATACATGCTTGGGTGATCATGTCCTTTTTGATCCATAACTGACTAGGCAGAAGATTTTCCTACAGCAGGTTGCCATTACTTTCTGTGATAAACTGGTTGCCAACCAAGGCTATAGAATCCAATCTGTCCTGCTATTCAACCCATAGCTGGAGGGAGAAGAGATAGAGTATTTGTGCATAAGAAGAATGCAACGGATTTGACTGGAATTTGAAATTGGTTTTTTGATTTCTCATTCTCAGCTGATATCCATTAAACCACAATGCATGAATATATAATTGAGTAAAATATTATTGTACTTTGTGTTTTGAAGAATCAAGTTGATAAGCAAAAATGGAATTTTTTATAACTCAATCTAATATTTTGAGATCAGTAAGTAACTGACATATCAATAAGTTAGTAAAAATATTAGCTGTTGAAATATTTGAGTAAAATTCATTCTGGAATAAAAAAAATCAAGTTTTCTTAATATTTTTGCTATCTCTTTAATTTTTTTGTATGAGTCACTTATACTTATTTTTAAAATACAGATATGTTACATTTTAAAAGCAACAAAAACTAAAGTTAATATTATTTGAATTTTTATTATATTTCAATTTAACAAGACAACCAAATTAAGACTTTTTCAAATAAACTTAAAAGTATTTTTGTTTTAATCCAAAAACTTAATGAAAACTTAAAAAAACATAAACAAATAAAACATTTCAAAAGCATACAAAAATTTATTTATTCTTTAAAAACATCTGTCATTTATTTAAGCAATTTAAAAAAATAGTCATGAATTTATTTTTTTTACTGGTAATAGATCATAGCAAAAAAAAGAAAGATTAAATGTAATAATCAGCAGTAAAAGTTTGTCACCATTCTTAAATATAAATTATGCTAAATGAAAATCACATTCAACCAAATGTGATCTGTATTTTTTCCAATCTTCTTCATTTTATAGCCAACAAAAGTTGAATTCTTAATTTGATAAGAGAATCCATAAATTTATTTAGCATTTATCCTCACTCTTAAATTCTCCTGACATCTCCAAATGTTTCATTATCTTGACTAGGAAATCCTTAAGCATGCAGAAAAGGGAAAAATGTGATTTTATATATATATATATATATATATATATATAAACAAGATTATAATTATATTAGTGTCGAAAACCTTCCTTGAAAACTTTTGATGGAAGGTAAAAAATGGTTTTAAAAAAAGAAAGAGCTCAGTATATGAAAATCAGTCAAAAGTGTTTGGACTGAGATCAGCACGAAGCTCAAAGAAAAAACCCTGTATGAGTAATCATCAAACAAAAAGTGCTCAATACAGAGCAATGAATAAATTGTTGTTTACATTACTCAAAAATGAAAATAACACTGACATCTCATTTTAACAGATATATTTACCAAAATTACACAAAAATATCTGAAAATATTAAGGACTAAATTTATTTGATAAAATTTCCATTGGCTTCACCCACAACCTCCTATATGACTTTGGAATCTCCTGCAACTCTTCTGTATGCTCTCCTTGTTTAAGTTATTGAATGCTGCCATAATCTCTTTGCCTTTATTTCATCTTTGTTATTACAAGAAGTTCCATTGGTCTTTCTTATACCACACATAATAATCAAGAGGGTAGCAGTTGGGGGAGTTAAGTGGCTAGATATAAAGGGTGATGTGGTTGCAGAAATAGTCTGACAGGTTTGACTGTCATTCTCTTGTTTGTGTAGCGTGGTGCAGTGTCCTGTTGCCAGGCATAGATTTTTCCACCAGCCAACCTCTTGACCCAGGGCAGCACTACCCTCTGAAGACACTTGACGTAGGTTTCCATGGTGGCTTTGAGACCTTCACCAACAAATTCAAGAGTACTTTTCTTATCAGAATGATCAGTGAGTTTTCTGAGCTGCTGTGCCTTCGTAATCACCATTAGACTCATTCACCTCTTTCTAAATCTTTTGCTCTGTCCTCAGATTGACACCAAACACTCTGAAATGTTCATATATATTGGTGCTTCTGATGTAAATGCCAAGTATTACAGCATGTCATTTCTAAATTTCTGTCAATATTAATTGCATCATGGTGCTCTTTTTTTCACAGATGGTGCCCAACTGACCCTACTATACTGTGCAAAATCAGTTACAATGCGTATGCATGAAATTAAAAATATATAATGTTCACTGTTTACTTCTTGCAACCTGTGTGCATGTATAATATATATATATGTGTGTGTGTGTGTGTGTGTGTGTGTGTGTGTGTGTATAGATGTAGGATAATATGTATATTTGTTAATATATATATATATATATATATAAACATGATTGTAATTATACTCATCTCGAAAAAAAGATGACATAGATAGCTTTGATAACCCTATGGGAGTGTATGATGGAGCTGAACTTTCAGAACTAATAGGGTGTTTATTGCTTTATAGGCTTAATGAATACATAGACTTTAATAACCATGGTTTATACCATAATGATGGATTAATTATAGTAGACAACAGTAACCTCCAAAAGTGTGATACCATACAGAAAAAATTGTATTGGTTTTTTAAGAAGTTTGGATTTAATTTGGAAGTTGAAATTAACTTAAAAGTTGTTAATTATTTAGATATCACGCTTAATTTACGGAATGGAACTATATCCCCATACAAAAAAGAAAATCAGGACCCCTAATATGTAAGCACAAAATTCAACCACTCAGCACACATTGTACGATGTATTGCAAAAAGTATCTGTCATAGACTGTCTAATAATTCATCTAGTAAGAGCATTTTTGATGATAATAAAAAAGTTTACCAAGATGCCCTAACTAGGCGTAGACACAAAGAGAAATTAGAATATATGGACACACTGAACACTACAAAAGTGAAAAATAAACATAAAAATAAAGGTAGAAATATTTTATTGTTCAATCCTGTGTTTAACTTAGCGGTGAAAACTAAAATCAGTAAAATGTCTTTTAATCTATTGGAACATAATTTTAGCAAAAATACTAAGTTACATAAAATATTTAATAAAAACAATGTTAAACTTAGTTACTGTTGCATGCCAAATTTAGAGAAGCTAATTAGTGGACTCAATAAGAAAAAAAGTTAGCGATAATCCATGCATTGACACATGGAGTTGTAATTGTAAGAATAAAAATAGTTGTCCCTTACAGGGTAGATGTCAGCAGGAATGTGTAGTCTATCAAGTTAAAGTCTATAAGAATACGGAGGATACTAACCACAAAATATATATAGGAGCTACACAGGATAAGTTTAGAAAAAGATATTATAATCATACAAGTAGTTTTAATAACAAAAAAACTAAACATAGTACTACATTATCCACTTATGTATGGACTATTAAGCAAGAAGTAAATAAGGACCCAATCTTGAAATGGGAGATACTGAAGAGATGCCCTAAATACAAAGCTGGCCAGGAATTTTGTAGGCTATGTATGAAGAGAAACTAGCTATGGCTTTGTATAAGCAACCAACTAACTTACTAAATTCTAAGACTGAAATCTTGAATAAATGTTGGCATAGGAAGCTCTGGCTATTAGATTAGGCCCATCAATTGTAGTATAGTATCTTTTTGTTTTCGTCTTTGTCTTCTACTCCTTCCCCTGAAAATTAGAAATTAAAAGTAATAAAATTGTTAAACTTTCCCTCCTTTGTGTGATATAGTTTCTTTGATTTTCTGGTCACATGGGTTGTCTTAATTACCTTTTTATATGTTGTTTTTCTTTTCCTTTAGGAGAAACCCAGGTAGGTTTGTCTGGCTCATTAAGTGCTATATATATATATATATATATATATATATATATATATATACACACACACACACACACACACACACACACACACACACACACACACATATATATATATATATATATAATGAAAACAAAGTAATGAATTTAATCAGGTGGTAAAGTTTAGTACATGTACTGTTATGCAACAGATGTGTAAATAGCATATTAAATGTTTATATATATATATATATATATATTGAAAACAGAAATAGTCGTTGTGCAGATGAGAGAAATTGGTATAGATGGAAAATATGCGTGAAGCCAAAAATGCTTTGTTTAATGTATGGATTTATTGTTATTATTATTAATATTACTTGTTTTTTGTATAATACATTAGGTGTCCATAATGGTATTTGTGTCACTACACATGTTTCAAGTCCAAAGTTGACTCTTTCCAGGTGAATAAATCTGTGACTTTACATATTGAGATCCATTTGTCTTTCGGAAAGACAACATGTGTAGAAACACAAATGCCAATATGAACACTTAATGTCAGTCAGTTAAGTGCCATATGTGAAACACGCTTAGGCGATCATGTCTCGAAAGAGACATGACTGACTGGGCAGAATATTATCCTGCAGTAGGTTGCCATTGTTTTCTGCGGTAGACTGGTTGCCAGCCAAGGCTATAGAACCCAATCTGTCCTGTTATTTAACCCATAACTGGAAGGAAGAGACGGATTAATACCTTTCCCAAGGGTATTTGCACGTAAGTGAATGTGATGAATTCAACTGGAATTTGAACTCGGCTCCCCGATTTCTTGTTCCGAGCCGATATCCACTGCACCACAATACACGCTTAATGTATTATACCAAAAAACAAGTAATTATTTATAATAATAATAACAATAAATCTACACCGCACTTTTTCAATCCCTCTCTCTCTCTCTCTCTCTCTCTCTCTCGCTATATATATATATATATATCTTTTGCCCTCTCCTCAGATATATATTTTGCCCTGTCCTTCAGATATATATATATATATATATATATATATATATATATATATATATATGGTTTGAAAGTATACTAAATGGGTAAAAGTTCTTCATATCAAGGATAGTGGATATCTAAATATAAAGTGTACACTGAGGTCAACACTGAGTGGTGACAGTCTGCTTCATGCTTGAGTGCAATCTTTTGAACTGAAGATTGTGCTCAAGCTATATATATCATTGAGTTGTGTTGATGCTTAGTGCCAAAATTGTTTTTTCAGTAATACCCTCGAGAAAGTTATTAATCCATCTCTTCTCCCCCTGCTATGGATTAAATAGCAGAACAGATTGGGTTGGCAACCAGTCTACTGCAGAAAGTAATGGCAACCTACTGTGGGAAAATCCTCTGATCAATCACATATATCTCTTTCAAGACATGATCGGCCATGCATGTATCATGTATGGCACTTAACTGACTGACTGACTGATAAAAAGATAATTTTGGCAAGAAGATTTTTGTTGCCAAGTGCTTGATATTGAGATAAAGTGTTAAGTGACAAATCTTTTTACATTTTAACTCATATATATATATATATATATATATATATATATACATATATATACATATATATATTGTGCAGCAATCCCTATTTAATAGATTTAAGACTGTTTTATCATGTTTTCTTGTATTCATATAAGTGTTTGCTTTTCTGGGTTTATTATGAAAATTGTCCATATGTTTATTGATTCCAAGCACTTTCGGATTCAAGGATTATTTTTTGAAATGCTATATATATATATGTATATATGGAGAGAAAGAAAGAGAGAGCAAAAAGTGTGTGAAAAGCAAAGAAAAGAAATAATCCTCAAACACGGCTCTAAAAAGATATAAATTTTTTTATTATTGAGTTTAGAAGTAATCTTTATTTTCTTTCAACTTGAAAGAAATAAAATATAAAGTTCTTCACAAACAAATTCACTTGAAAATTTTTTGTTTTTCTTTTTACAACACAAAAGAAATGAATTGTGCTACTTTGAGTGAAATGATGTATATGACTGCTTAATATGAAAATTTTGTATTTACATTATTTTATGTATTTACATTATTTTATGTATTTACATTATTTTATGTATGCATGTAGTCAGCCAATTAGGATTATATTTATACTACTGCTACAATTCACTTTGTTTTTAAATCCCACTCATATTTTTCATATTGTAAACAGACTTATAACACAGTAATTATATGAAAGGTGAGTCAAAATTGTTTACAACCATGGTCAATGGTCTATACTGGTAACTGACTCATTAGTTTATGCTACACTTTTTATTAGAAAAAATTAGATCACAGGAAATTAAAATCTAGATTTACTAATTTCAGAAGTTTACTAGCTAATTTCTTCCCAATTTTCAATTTCTATTTTTAGAAGGGAAAATATTGTTTATTCTGAACCTTCAAATTTTTCATAGCAGATAACAGGGATGTCATCTGCTTTTTGAAAGTTTGAACAGTGTTTGAGAAAATGTCTCTGCTTAATGGTGTTTGAAATAATGTATCTGATTACTTAAATGCTAACTTGGAGATTTGAATTTGGAGCACAAAAATGAGTTGATGTTTGTGTTAGCCTATTTTTATACAGAATTGAAATTTTATTGATATTACTTAAAACTATTGAATCTTTTTTATATTTTTAACTGGGTTCCACACACACACACACACACACACACACACACACACACACACACACACACACACACACACACACATCTTCTTTATGTGCTGTGGCCTTTCAAGATGTAGGTGATCATGGTCTTTGCCTATGCCCTGAAGACCATGATCATCTACGTCATGAAGAGAGTGATTCACAACAACTTTATGTCATCTTGTACTGTTGGGTGGGTTGTGAGCAATGAAGGCCATACAATGTCACATGTCATTCTACTTCTTTCTAGATAGCCTCAAGCTCAATGTCACTACCCACATTGAGGTTTGAGATATATGGTCAAGTCCTGGATAAAAAATGTGGTCCTATATGACTTCACAGTATTGTACTTCCTTCTTTATGACCCAGGAGTAACAGGATAAGAAGTTTTTAGTCATCTCAGCATCTGCGACTATCTTATTCTCAGAATTTGAATTATTTGGCCCTAATGTTTGGCTTAATGTTGAGAGTGAGACTACCCACAATTCCAAGGAAATTTTGAAGGATGTGCCAACATTATTGAAAAGAACCTGATCCAATCATGCAGTCTCTTCCAAGGCCATACCAACATTGTCGTCAAAGTGGACAGTGATTTTATTGAATAACCTTGTTTTGTTTTTCCTTATTGGATATGTTTGCACTTTTGTTTCACTATTTTTCAAAAACAGACTTTTTGAAATGTTTCTGAAAAGGCCTAACCAAAATGGGACTAAAAAATATTATTTGTTCAAGTGGTTGTATTTTGGGATGTGGGTTGAAGAAGATCTTTGAATATCAACTAATAATCTGTGGCTTCTTATTTATTCTCATAGTTTATAAATATTATTTTAAGGAAATAGTTATTTGAAATTAATTATAATTTTAATATAAAATTTGCCATAGCCATCTTTATTAATAATTTATATGGAAAAGTATTGAACAGCCTGAATAATGAACTCATCCAAAATATGTTATTAACCACTTTAAGTTTAATCAACAATGACATTGTATGTTTTATAAAATGCTTTCAGATACTTCATTTCTGTTTGGATAAAATGAAATCTCTTTTATAAACCTATAATCTGAATTCTGAAATCAGTCATGTGCATTTATTTCACAAGTAATTCAGCCTGATATTCTCATCTTCTTTTCAGTCTGAATTTCTGTGATGAGAAGGATTTGTTATTTAATATTCAAACTACTGTCCCCATTTTTGTTATCAAAATACTTTTGCTATTATACCCTATTGTTTTCTTCAAGTTTCCAATGATCCAGATAACCTTCATGAAATTTAAAACTGATCGTTTAATCTATAAGAACAAGATTGTTTTTGAACTGCGGTCTCAGCATCTTTCATTTAGTATGGTTCTGTTATTGCTTACCATTTTTCCGCAGGTTCTATATTACCTGGCTTAGGGACTGAACTCACATTTGCTATATCACCAAATTAAAACAAAATAACACTTTCATCCATTGGGCTATTGTTTCATGGAACAATACAGAATCTAGAACTTGGAGCCTTAATGCTCTTATTGTCTGCCTGATCCTGCCATTGCTGTCATGTTTGACCTTCTTAGCCAGATCTATTTTCTTACTGATACTAGTTCTGCCGAAGCCTTGCTGTGAAGCTTGGCCCTTTTTACCATTGTTTTTTTTTTTCTTTATAAATAATTTTTATTTTGTGTTAGGTCTACTGAGAAGGGTGTCACAAACTAGCATATACACTGGTTCCTTCATATGTCTAATTCTCATATTCTTCACTGTTTAGTATTTTTGCTTCATTCCATAGAGGTTGGTCATCAATCTTTTCTCTCTACATATATATGGTGTCTCCAAGATTTAAAAAGTGTGTATTCTGTTGTGACCGATTGGGCTTGGCATGTCACCAGCAGAGCAGATTCATGATATATATAGTCAACCCATTAACAAGAAAGGCCTTAAGAACTCAGAACACTTTATGAAATCAATCTAAAATACTCCATTCTATAACAACTGGATTGTAAACTTGGTTTAGTGAGCCAGTTCATTTAAGTCTGTAAGAATGTGACTCTGTTTAAACAGATTAATACTGAATTACTCCCTTAAGAAACATGCTAGCATCTTGATATATATATGTGGTAGTTTAGCGTGACAATGAGACAAATGTCTATATTTATTCAGTGTAATTCACTTACGCACAAATACCCTTGGGAAAGGTATTAATCCACCTATTCCTTCCAGTTATGGGTTAAATAACAGGACAGATTGGGTTCTATAGCCTTGGTTGGCAACCAGTCTACCACAGAAAGCAATGGCAACCTACTGCGGGATAATATTCTGCCCAGTCAGTCATGTCTCTTTCGAGACATGGTTGCCCAAGCGTGTTTCACGTATGGCACTTAACTGACTGACTGAATGATTATACTTGAGTCTATAGCTAAACATTGTGAATATTTATACTGAAGTCTATAGGTAAACATTAGTAATGTTTATACTTAAGTCTATATGTAAACATTGTGAATATTTATATTTGAGTCTATAGGTAGACATTGGTAATATCTATACTTGAGTCTATATTTAAACAATGATAATATTTACACTTGAGTCTGTAGGTAAACATTAGTAACATCTAACATGAGTCTATATGTAAACATTGATAATGTTTATACTTGAGTCTGTAGGTAAATATTAGGTTTATACATGAGTCTATATATAAACAGTTGTACTTTTTTTTAATAATATATTGTTTTTTTTATCTTTTTGAGATACTTAAAAATCTTTACATCAACTTTGGGATAGAAAATTAAAAATACTAATATCAATTAGAAAAACATGCAGTTTGACACTATTTAAAAGTGGAATCAATATAGACACACAATTAAGAAAAATTATGAATATTTTTTTAAAAATTAAAAAGTATTTCTGTCATTTTACTTCCGTGAATTCTTTTATTCTTTATTTCTCCTCTCCAGGTGTCATCCATAACTGCTAAGCAAACATCATGGATTAGAAATAAGGAGTAAACTTCCAGTGAGATCTGAACTAACATCCTTTATTAATTCTTAACAAGATATCTATTTAGCTATGAAAGCTAACAAACAAGAGTCATTCAAATTAGCCATAGATTAGTTTCTTTTGATTTCTATTACACAGGTGCAATGCATTCTCTACTTATACTAATAGTATTAGAGGCTTCTCCCTACTCATACCTATTTGTTAAATCACAGAGCTGAACAGGATTGGCAATCAGTCTATAAGAATAACACTGAATTCAAATCTGTGGAGAGGGCAATAGAAAACCGCTCCACTATTTTCACAAGAAGTTATAAAAATTTCCAGATAATAAAGAAAGAAATCTATGAAGTGGGTTATGCTGATGACATAGGTATTCATAGTAGAAATAAGAATGATCATGTTCAAAAATATCAGTATTCTCTACCAATTATTCCAAAAAATAGAGCCAAGATAAACCTTTCTAATTCAGAAACAATGATCTAGAATTGCAATGAAAGCAGTCATGGCAGGTACCCACAATTATCAAGATCAAGATATGCAATTAGTAACTACTAAACACTTTTAGGATAAGAGATGAGGAAAATGGACAGGAATAAATTGCGCTAGGAATAGTTTTTCCAAGCATCACAAATTACTACAAAGTTAAAATATTGTTGGATTTTTTGTTTTCTTGCCATTTTTCTTGTATGTTCATATCATATTGTAGTCACCAACTTGTTGAAGATACTGCTTGCAGCTACACTAAAAGCAACGGTGACCAAAATTTTCACATAAAAGATGAGTTGCAATCATTTGTAGAAGTAAAAATAAATAGAATAAATTTCAACATAGTAACACTTTCATTTTTACATAACTAATAAATGTTTAAGAAGATAAAAAATATACTAATGTGTATACTGATGAAAAGAAAAGGTAAAACATTAAAACTTAGCTATTAGGAATTTTGTGTTTATGGGTGTGTGTGTGTGTGTGTGTGTGTGTGTGTGTGTGCGTGTGTGTGTGTGTGTGAGAGAGAGAGAGAGAGAGAGAGAGAGAGAGAGAGAGAGAGAGAGAGAGAGTTCAGTTGTCAATCATTTGGGAAAAACATATTATCCACAATAGAGACAAAGGCCAGTATTGACAGTGCTGTGTCTTGGAGCAAAAAAATGGATGATGAAAATAATGTTCCTTTCTTTTATGATCTTCAATCAGCTCCACCAACAGACATTTTTGTTGACCAAATTGAGTAACTCCACAACCTAAAGACTCAAGTCATATTCTTAAGTAGCCTTTTATTTGGATGTCATGCATGCCGCCAAACCTGTTCAGAACTATTTAAACCGTCAACTTTATACAACCGCATTCTTCAATCTCTGACTAAAAACAGTTTACAGTGAATGAATCCTGTAAGTCTTGGCAAGGACCATCTGTCTTCAAACCTATTAGACTGTTACTACAAAATCACAAAGAAATGTAGCAAATAACAATTCTCTTGAGGACTTGCAGCAGTTGCAACTGCACATGTAACTTGAAGAAAAAACAGTAACATAATCAAGATGCTAATGTTCACCATTACTTCAAACAAAAGCTTAGAAAGAAAGCCCCAATCAATAGTAGAAAGTGTGAAAGAAGTTAGTAATTTTCTGAAAAACTGTTTTCAGATTTTATAAATCTTAGTTTCAGTAGTAATGGCTGCACAATCAATGAAGGTTGAATGTTTCTTCATATCAAAACAGCTAATATTACCATTGCTAATATATATATATATATATATATATATATATATATATATATATATATATATATATAGGTATGAGTAGGGAGAAGCCTCTAATACTATTAGTATAAGTAGACAATGCATCGCACCTGTGTAATGGAAATCAGAAGAAACTAATCTATGGCTAATTTGAATGACTCTTGTTTGTTAGCTTTCATAGCTAAATAGATATCTTGTTAAGAATTAATAAAGGATGTTAGTTCAGATCTCACTGGAAGTTTACTCCTTATTTCTAATCCATGATGTTTGCTTAGCAGTTATGGATGACACCTGGAGAGGAGAAATAAAGAATAAAAGAATTCACGGAAGTAAAATGACAGAAATACTTTTTAATTTTTAAAAAAATATTCATAATTTTTCTTAATTGTGTGTCTATATTGATTCCACTTTTAAATAGTGTCAAACTGCATGTTTTTCTAATTGATATTAGTATTTTTAATTTTCTATCCCAAAGTTGATGTAAAGATTTTTAAGTATCTCAAAAAGATAAAAAAAACAATATATTATTAAAAAAAAGTACAACTGTTAATATATATATGGATCAGAATCTGACATGATGATAGAATAAATAATGGACAAGGTACGAAACATGTCGCAGTCTAATGTGTTTCATTTTTAATAAAGCTTCTTCAGATATCAGGTTAAAGTTAAAATTTTCCAGTTCTCATCTTTAAACAATCTCTGAAGAATCTTTAATAAAAGTGAAACATGTTACATTGAGATATACATATATATATATATATATATATATATATATATATATATATATATATTTGTAAAATCACATATACTAGAAATAACACCTTCTGTTGGGCATTTTTCTTTTCTCTTGAATGCTTATTGTGTACCTATATATATTATTTTTACAATGTCATGTCATCCCACTAGCATGATTCCTCAAATTACATCAAAATGAGATTGACTACTTTTGTTCTCTGGCAATTCAGGTTCAAACTCAAATGTCAACAGCAACATTTTATTCATATATGACCCCATCCCCCCGCTTTGAGAAGACTTTCTCTATAGTTTATAATGTTTCAGCTTCAGTTCAATATTTAATAATTCAGTTACTGTTCTTTTTCTCTTACCGGAAAACCTTGGTTCAACATTTTCTGATGGCATGGGTACGTAAAACATGTCATACAAAGTTTCCATAGGTACCTCTTTTTGAAGACTTTCTAAATCAGTGAATTTTTGTTTTAACCGATTAAAGTGTCACTTAGGATTTCAACTTTGTCCCTGTACCATGTATTTCATTTTCCTAATCTGTTTTTTATAATGCCATCTTCCCAGAATTCTTTTCCATGTTGATACATGTTAAGAAACACCTTATTGCCAGGTTTGAGATATTTGCTTATATTGTTATTTCTTGATACTTTCACCTTTCATTCTGGTAGTAATTTATTAAAAATGAACTTAATCTTTTTGGCAAACACCAACTCTGCAGACAACATTCCAGACACAGTGTTCAGGTTTTTGTTATTCTGAAAACACTCAGAAATTGTTGTAGCATCACTTCATCTGATTCCTCTCCATCAGAAGTTTTTAGTGCCCTTTTAAACATATTGACAAACCGTTTGGTTTATCTGTTTGATCTTGGGTAATAAGGGGGTGTTGTAATGTGTTCTATTGCTAATGATTTACAGAAAACATTGAATTCATTAACCATGAATTGTGTCCTATTATCTGAAGCAACAGAGTTATACTGAACCTTGCAAAAAATCTTGTGTAAAACTTTTATCATTACCGTGGTAGTCAGTCTTCTACATTTTAATATTTCTGACCATTTAGTGTAAATATTGACTACCACTAGATAGTATGCTTCTTTTAACAATTCTGCCAAGTCTGTACATATTCTGGACCATGGAATATGAGTTTTCAGCAAAGGTTAAAATTTTATAGGCAGTGACTTCACTGCCAGAACACATCCTCTGCATGATTTCACTAAATTTTCAATATCTTGATCCATTTTTGGCCAATAAAACCTCATTAAGGATTTCATCCGAGAAATTCCTGGATGTCCTATGTGAAATTCCTTTAAAATATGTTTTTGCAATGATGCTGGTATCCATCTTTTTCTGATTTAATTCTTATTTCCTCTCATGTTAGGGGCATCTCTCTTACTGTATTGTATAATACATTATTGATCTTATTTTTGGCTATTTTTGCCACAATTACTATGTCCTCGAGTGCTTCACAGAATTTTGGTATTAGTCTAGATAGTCCGTCAACATGACTCAATTTTTTGGATAGTAGAAACTCCATTTTATAATTATAGTTTAACAGGATAGTTCATCAGTGCTGCAGTCTATTTTTTATCCATATATGGACAATAATGGATGATGGTCTGTCTGTAGTATGAATTCTTAAATCATTTTCTTAGCAAATTTATATTTAATCATCCTTTCTCCACTCTACGTAGCCCCCTGCGCAGTAGTGGCAGTGACATGCCTTGCTCGGGGTGAAACGCTTATAAAAAAACAAAAAAAAATAACCAGGTGAAGTTATTCAAAAATTAATCTAAGAAATATTCTGTGAAGTACAGGAAAATGGAAGAACTAAAATCGGTCATGATTCAAATATTAGTGCTACAAAGTAGCAAGAAAAAAATTGCAACAACAAAAACAACATGAACAGCTTCCTTTTCTATCTTGCTGTAGTTTTTTCAGCTGCTAATAATGATCTTGATGAATGAGCAATTGATTTATTTTCTCCATCCTCATATTTGTGTAGCATCACCACTCCAATACCTGAATTACTTGCATCTGATGCAACCACAACCTTTAATTCAGTGTCAAAATGAGCTCATGACAAGACCAATGTTAATACTTTCTTAATCTCTTCGAAAGAACTTTGACATCTATCTGACCAATTCCATTTAATATCTTTTGTGTAGATTGTATAAACGTTTGCTAACGGAATTAGCAACAGCATCTAGAGTGAATAAATCTGATTTTTTTTTTCTGTAAAATAAATAATAAATAATAATTTAAAAACATCTGTTGTTGTAATTGTAATTGCTGTTCATGTTGTTTTTGTTGTCGCAATTTTTTTCTTGTTACTTTGTAGTACTAATATTTGAATCATGACAGATTTTAGTTCTTCCATTTTCCTGTACTTCACAGAATATTTCTTAGATTAATTTTTGAATAACTTCACCTGGTTATTTTTTTTTTGTTTTTTTATAAGCGTTTCACCCCGAGCAAGGCATGTCACTGCCACTACTGCGCAGGGGGCTACGTAGAGTGGAGAAAGGATGATTAAATATAGGAAATGTCTGAGGGTGGGTGATAGGTGGGTAAGGATACCGAGAATGAGGGTTGGGTAGATGAGAGTGTTCTGAGAATAATTGGGAGTTAGTGTGATAGGAGGTGTCTATTGACCCTACATTTAAACACCTGGAGATTGTAACTGTCGGGAAAGCAGAGTTGTGGAAGGGAGTTCCACAGGCGGGAAGCACGAGAAAAGAAGCTGTTGGAGTAGAATTTATGGTTACATCTTATTTGTTTAACTGTAAAAGGGTGGGACCTAGTTGCTAATCTAGTATCTCGTGTAAATTCGTGCTTAGGCGGCACCAGTGAACTAAGCTCTCTGTAGTCTTGCAAATATGATGTCTCATTGGTGAAGTGGTAAATATTAACTGAACATCCTATTACAATGTGTAGGATATATATTTTCTTCTTTTTTTGATTTTCCTCAATACTCGTCACCACTTTTGTAAAGTCATATATACTAGAATTAATGCCTTCAAAGAATACTGTTAGATCTTTTTCTTTTCTTTCAAATGTTTATTATTTACCCATATATATATATATATTATTTTTACATTTATCCAGTGCACTTTAACCCTCTAGGGCCATTCGTATCATATTTGATACAGTATTTCCCTATAAGGAAACATTTGGTATTTCCCTATAAGGAAACATTTGGTATTCATTAACTGAGCAGTCAGTACTGCTTTCATTTGAAATTTATAAAATATTTCTCTTAAAAAATTTTTCAGGAAAATATTTCTTTCAAGGCTTGTTTTCATACTGTATCAAATATGATACGAATGGCCCTAGAGGGTTAAACCACTGAACCACAAAGAGGTTCTCAACTCAACAAGGTTCAGTTACTTTTTTGCTCATCCACTGATCATTTTGAATCAAGTTCACTCAGAAAATTGACAAATCAGCTAATAAGATTTCTCTTCCCTGATACAAGTAATTCAGTTTGTTTTCCAAACTCTCTTTCCAGTAATATTCACAGATACAGTTTTCAGTCAAATTTAATAACAGAAATGCTGCTCCACTTGAGTAAAAAATATATTGAGGATATGCACGTTAGTTTAAACTGATATTCAAATCAAATCTCCATAGTAAATTTAAAAGAAATTATTATTTCTTTGCTTTTGCTATTATAGACAAACAGACAATAAAGAATATCAAGAGGCCATAATAAACTAAAGCCAAATATCTTTATAGCCTTAAATAGAAATTTTCAAGACACAAATTATGCTTCTCAGTGTCTGTAATTACATTATGAAGGATTTTTTCTTTTCTTAATTTTCTCATAATCTTTGTGTAAAATGGTTGGCTTTATAATCAAAAGATAATAAAAGAAGGAAAGAAATGATTTCAGTCAAAAAAAAAAATAAAGTAACTCATTTACAGGGTGTGATGGATGAATTATCGTCTAAATTACACAATTAATAAAAATAACCTGACATCTCATTTTAACGGATATATATATCAAAATTACATAAAAATATCTTGAAATACTAGAAAATAAATCTATTCAATAAAATCGCCATAGGTGTCAACCATGATCTCCAGATGACTTCAGAATCACTTGCGTCACTTCTGGACATTCTCCTTTAAGTTGCCATAATTCTTGCCTTCAGTTCACCTTTGGTGTTACAAGGAGTTTTGTTGGTCTCTTGCTTAACTGTACCCCACACATAATACTGAAGATGGTTGCAGTTTTGGTGAGTTAGGTGGCCAGATGTATGGGGTAATGTGGCTGCAGAAATTGTCCAATAGCTATGACTGGTTCTTCTGTTTGTGTGACATGGTGCAGAGTCCTGTTGCCCGACATAGGCTTTTTTCAGCAGCCAACTTCTTGATCCAGGGCGGCACTACCCTTTCAAGACACTTGATGTAGGTTCTCATGATTACTTTGAGGTCCTCACCAACAAATTCAGGAGTTCTTTTCTTATCAAAATGATCAGAATGAGTTGTCTGAGCTGATGTACATTTGTAATCACCATTAGACTAATTCAACTCTTTCTGAATCCTCTGCACTGTCCTCAGATTGACCCCCAAATACTCTGAAACGTTTATATTGAATTTTTGAGGTACAAATGCCAAGCTGTACAGAAAGCCATTTCAAAATTTCTGGTGAAGTGAATTGAGTCATGGCGCTCATTTTCTCCCAGACAGTGCCCTATTAACCCTGCTATACTGCCCAGTTGAACAAAATCAAAAACAATGCACATGCATGAAATTAAAAATATAAAATGGTGACAATTTTCCTGTATGTTCAAAGAAATGAAATGCTTTCAGTCAGTTAAGTGCCATACATGATACACGCTTGGGTGATCATGTCTCTTTCGAGACATGACTGACTGGGTAGAAGATTATCCCACAGTAGGTTGCCATTGCTTTCTGTGGTAGACTGGTTGCCAACCAAGGCTATAGAACCCAATCTGTTCTGTTATTTAACCCATAACTGGAAGGAAGAGACAGATTAATACCGTTCTCAAGGGTATTGTTGCGTAAGTGAATGCAAGAAATTCGACTGGAATTCGAACTCGGCTCCCCGATTTCTCATTCCGAGCTGATATCCATTGCACAACAATGCACATCAGTCAACATAAAATTCCAGGCTTTTTGTGAACTCAGAATTTTTCACAGTTATTTAGAAATTAAGATTTCACATATTATTTCACAATTTTATGATGGAAATATTCAGTCTTTACAGAGATATTTATCATTGTTAAGTCTAACTTAATGAACAAAGCAAAGTCTGAATCAAGGTCTTGCTTATGGAGCACTTAGAGATCAACTCAAAGTATGTGTGTATATTAGTTTTATTACCAAAGATACCATTAACTGATTTCTTTAGTTTAAGAAAATAAGATTCTTTAAATTATTTAAAAATTTCTTGTTTATGTGAAAGCAACATTTTTTATTGCAAGGTTTTCATCTGTTATCACCATCATCATGTTACAAGTTTTTATCATCATCATCATGTTACAAGTTTTTTTTAAAATCTTTTTGGGTCATAGGTGCACCACTTACTGCAGTCATAGCATCAGTGTGTGTGTGTCTAGGCCAAGATTTTCTGACATACACACATTACTTTTATGCTGGTTTTGAATTGATAATTTTCCTTCTCCTAGATTGGTTACAATGCAAGAGTGGTTTACTATTTAAGCTATAGCTGTTGGGTGAAAAGATAGATTCATATCTTTCTCAAGAGTCTTTGAATGAAAGTGAATGTAACAAAAACTCAGACAGAATTTGAAATTGGTTCATCAATTTCTCAAAATTGATAGTGGTGACATCACCTGCATATCAATATTTATTTATCCATTGAAATAATTCGTGACCACTGAGACTTTCTTTCTTCTCAATATGCAATTTCTTTTTTGAATAAAATAATTAGCAAGACATTTACATTAAACATAGAATATCTCTATTCTCTCAATAATGCTTGCATGAATTTCTTTCTGTACTGCATCAAGCAGTGCAAAAGACATTGCATAAGATATCACCAAATAGTACTTATTATCTGAATAATTGGATGTATGCTATAGTACAGGCCTGTATTAATGTCCAAGGAGGATAGACAGTATATTAATTTGGAATCTGATTCTTGTAAATATTTTTATTGTTGAGTCTGTGCACACATCGATGAAAATATGCAATCATTTTCTGTTATCTAACTATATTGTCTGTAGATTTAATCTTGAGAAAATTGTAACACACTTTACAGTGTAACATATTTTATTTTCTACAAGTGAATGTGTATTTCTATATTCTATATCCATATAAAAGCGTAGTATCTGTACTCTTAATCTCTAATGGTAATATTAACCATTTTCTCATGAAGAAACATTTAACATTTTTTGGTTGAACTTTATATAATCTTTCTCTAAAGTCAGTTTTGTTCAGGAAAATAGGTTTTTCAATTCAGTTGTTGTTATGACTCATTCCAGAACTGATTCAGCCATTCAGCTTTTTGCTTGAAGTTGTGTGGAACATTAATATCTTGGCTATATCATTATTTTCTCTTTGAGTTAAAAATGTTATCCATTTCAGTTGTTGCTGTTGTTGAATGTCCTCAAGTGATGCAATTTCTGTTATTTGATACTGATCTTTGTGATGCTGTTGCATCAGCCTATGAGGTAAAAAGAAGGATGGTCTTTGGTAAGACCTACAGTTTTTATTCACTGAGGACATTTTTAATCATTGATGTGAGAGTATAGTTGATATTTCTGAAAATGTTGTGAAAACTGCATGGAATCTATATGAAGGTCCTGATTTGACGAAGCATTTTAAGAACATTACATAAGTTTTAGGTTAATGTTTTGAATTTATAGCAGTTCTCAAATTTTATGTATATCTTTATATCTATATAAGCAGGGTTAATACAAATAAAAAAAATTGTTACTTTAGATGATTGATATTATGTTCAGCACCCTGACTTTTGTAGATGAATTGTTTCATAATTATTTGGTCCACTCATTAGGTGTGGTTTCTGTAGAAATCTAATTTCTACATAAACCACTCCTAACACCCCCACTCCTGCACTCAGTTTGCTTGTAATGCAGAGTTGTCATTCTCCAACTAAAGCTAGATCAGTCAGTTAAGTGCCATATATGAAACACACTTGGGCGATCATGTCTCAAAAGGGACATGACTGACTGGGCAGAGGATTATCCTGCAGTAGGTTGCCATTGTTTTCTGCGGTAGACTGGTTGCCAACCACAGCTATAGAACTCAATCTGTCCTGTTATTTAACCCATAACTGGAAGGAAGAGACGGATTAATACCTTTCCCAAGGGTATTTGCACGCAAGTGAATGCAATGAATTCAACTGGAATTCGAACTCGGCTCCCAGATTTCTCGTTCCGAGCTGATATCCACTGCACCACAACATAGCTTTATTATTAAACCCTATCTGTGGGAAACAGAGACAGATACATATTTTTTTTCAGGGGTATTTGTGCGAAAATGAATGCTATAGCATTGGATGAAATTTGATCTTGTTGTTGAGTAGTTTTCACACTGAAGGTTATAATTGGGCTATATTGGTTGCTAAGCAACTTAACGAACCCAAAATGTTAGAAACTTGGTAATCTTCCACCGAAAGCTGACTCCTTAGTATTCGGCTAACTGCCAACTAATATCAACTGCCTAGTAGTTCTACTGAACTCCAATAGAACTCTAAAGAACTCCTATGAACTTCCCAAGAACTTCTCCTGTTAACTTCCTTAGATAGACTAAACTATCGCCCAGTTCACACTCCATCCACGTCTATTGTGCAGGTGTAGAGGCTCATCCCTTGTTCCCTGTTTAGGATGTGGTTTCGGGCTTTCTCTTTTCCAAATCTTTTCACTCTCACGTAGCCCCCTGCACATCAATCAGTGGTGTTACTGCTTTGCTCAGGGTAATATGATTAAAAAAAAAACTCTTATTAATATATTAGGGAGAGTCCATTATCTGAGGAATAGGTGTGTTTTCCCATAGCAGATCTTAACACACCAATCCCATTTTTCACACAAATAACTGCTATGCCATTAAATTTAGAAACAAACATACCAAATCTATATATATAAAAGGTAAGATGTTTGTGTGTGTGTGTGTCTGTCTGTATGTTCTTTATACAAATCCACAATTTTTGTCCAATTCTCACCAAACTTCACACAAATATTCTTTAGGTTTCTGGTTAGATCATGGGCTACTTATTTTTTCTGATTTCCCCCTGATATCGGAAGTCTGTACCCTGATATTCATTCAAGTCTGATCAAGATCAGCATTTCAGCTCTTTTATCGCTGTTCTTGCTGCAAAATTTGCTCTAACTTGGTCAAATTATAGTTTTTAGTCTGAAACATTAGTAGATCTTCTCAGACAATTAATTTTTCCTGATATCGGAAATCAGTACCCCCGATATTCTCAAATCTGATTGAAAACCGATATTCAGCTATCGATATGGCTCATTTTCTCCAATTTTACTCCCGATGCGTATGATAAATTTACATGGACTTACTTAGGTTAGTTTATCCTTGGATGACTTATTTGACTTCAATATTGGAAATCAGTACCCTGATATCCTATCGGATCTGATCAAAATCAGGTTTTCAGCCCTTTTATTTTGATTTTTCATTTGAGTTTTGCTCTAACTAGGTATAATTGTCGTTCTTAGTCTCAGCCATTATACAATTTACTCAGAGGACTTATTTAGCCTTCAGAATTCAGTTTGCAATGGAAAACTTATTTGACATTGATACCGGAAATCATAATTTGACTTACATCCAGTCATTTATCTTTCAATCTATGGTTTCGCTTTGACTGGAAACAACTATTGCTTTTTAGTCTTTCATGCCAATGTCAAAAGAGTCTGAGCTCCAGGACCATGGATTCATTTTAAAGCTTTTATTACACCCGAGCAACACCGAGCTATACGGCTAGTTTTTAATAATAATAAAAACACATCACAAATTGATGTGTTAATAAATAATACTTCAAAATATTGATACCAGTGGTATAGGGACAATTTATACTATTGTCTTCTTCTTAGCCATCAGTTGTTATTAATTATAGTATCATACCAATTTTCTCAATTTTTTGGCACCCTTAAAAGTGTAGTGCCCCTTTGGCTTCACCCACACTATGTCACTGATTGGCACTGACTAGGCCCCCACTTCTGACACTTGAAAACTACCAAAGGAAAAGATAAAGCAAACACTGTCAACACAAAAATAATAGTCTTTGATAACACCTTCTGAAAGACAAAAATTCTCCTCTGAGACCAAACAAACTGGTTCCCTAATTATAGAAAAATTAAATAAAATCTTCAATCAAACCTCCATCAATAACAAATTTCTCTACAAATGTACCTAATTTTCTCCTTCATAAGTAAGGTGTCTCTAATAGCCACCTAAGGATTGTCTACTAAATTTACACAAGATTAGAGGTTGGTTGATCACTGAGGATACCTTTCTTATGAATAAGAATATTTGTTCTGCAATGAATCATTAAGCACTTTTTGTCTCCCCAAAGACTATTTTTACTCTTTAGTTTTGATTATTTATTAATTATATATATATATATATATATATATATATATATATAAGTGGACAATGATGTCAACACAAAGCAGTGACAGTTTCTTTGGGTCATGTGTTTTGGCTCAATTATTTATATATTGAAGATCTGAAACTAGTTATTTGTAGCTACTTTATATTTTTGTTTGTTAACTTTTTACTTACCATTTATTATTGATTACTTAATTATTTATTGTTAATTATTATTATATTTGCTTGTTTGCACTTAGATATTTTGTTTATTTCTTTTTAAATTTGGTTATCTTATTTGTTTAATTTAAATATTTTAATATTGGCTTTGTCTAAAGTATGTTATATTATCTGCATAATCCATATATTCACATTTTATAAGGTATCCATTTTTAGTTTTCAATTTTGAAGTAATTTTGTAAAAATTAGTTTTCATGTCAGCCTTTTTAGATAAGTTCACATTGTTTATTTAGTAATTTGTGTTGGTCTGTGAAGGCAATTATAGTTATTTTCTACACTAGACAGAGTTTACAGTTTTTTTAATTCATTGTTGTATGCTGTTTTCTTTATTCTCCATGATATTTTTGTTATAATTTAGTTTTTCTTTTTAATTTCTTATATATGTTTAGAAAGCATTCTGCTATTTAAATATTTGCTATTAGTAAAAGATACTTTGTGGGCAAAGTTTCTATTTTCAGGGTTCTTCAGTTACTCTCATATCACTTTTTCTTTGTCATCTGCTTATTTTACAGTGGCTTCGTATAGTATATTGTTATGCAAGCAATTATCATTTAAGACATTGTTTTTTGTTTTGCAGGACAGATTGATTTGGTTTGTGCAGGTGATTTTTTGGCTATTTTCCTGTTGTGCTTTTTTATTATTTGTGTCATGTTCTGGGTACAACAGCAGCTGATTTTAATGTGTTTCTTTTGAATATCTTGTGAAAAGTGTGTGTGATGGGGGAAGTGTTTGTGTATGAGTTTTTTCCACATTTGTTTATATGTTTTTATTGTACAGTGGGTTGAACTATATATAATTTTTTTCCCTTTTGGTTTTATTTGTAGTGTGGTGTGTACTTGAGTGTTGCTGAAAATCAACGATCTTTTAGGACTGTTTTAAGAATTTTTGGCTTTGTTAAAGTTGGATTCATTGGAAGAATTGTCAAATAACCTGTAGTCAATTGATTGTGAGATCTGCTAGATTATTTTTGGCTAGTGGTTAGAGGATGTGTGTATGTCAGTCAGTCAGTTAACTGATTTTACTGTAGTTTTGTATATTATATTACATTGCAAGCAATTACCATTTAAGACATTCATTTTTGCAAGCATTAATGAATTCTAGTTGAACTTCTAATTCTCTCAGAATTGCTCACTCTTTAGGTTGAATAAGTCCATTGTGGATGTGCGTTGTGGTACAGTGGTACAGTGGATCTCGGAACAAGAAACCGGGGAGCCGAGTTCGAGTTCCAGATGAATCCATTGTATTCACTTACGCGCAAATACCCTTCCAGTTATGGGTTAAATAGCTGGACAGATTGGGTTCTGTAGCCTTGGTCAGCAACCAGTCTACCACAGAAAGCAATGGCAACCTACTGTGGGATAATCTTCTGCCCAGTCAGTTATGTCTCTTTCGATAATAGCAAATATTTAAATAGCAGAATGCTTTCTAAACATATATAAGAAATTAAAAAGAAAAACTAAATTATAACAAAAATATCATGGAGAATAAAGAAAACAGCATACAACAATGAATTAAAAAAACTGTAAACTCTGTCTAGTGTAGAAAATAACTATAATTGCCTTCACAGACCAACACAAATTACTAAATAAACAATGTGAACTTATCTAAAAAGGCTGACATGAAAACTAATTTTTACAAAATTACTACTATTTTTTTTTTTAATTATTTCACCTCGAGCAAGGTGGAAACGCCACTGATGTGCAGGGGGCTACATAAATGTAAAAAGATTAATTAGAAAAGAGTGAGGAGTACAAACTAGTTAGAAAGGAACAATAGAAAGCTGAGAAAGCAGGTGCGATGACAGATACATAGGTAGAGAGAAAAGGAAGGTTATACAGGGGAGGGGAGAGAGCTAGAGTCCAGTGGTTAGTAGATGAGTATTGACTTTGCATTTAAATTTCTGGAGGTTAAAAAAAAAGTTATATGAGAGTAACTAAAGGACTCCTAGAAACAAGAAAAACAGTATAAGATATGCAGGTGACACAGTGTTGAGTGCAGATGTAGAAAGGAAATTAAAGATAATGAAGAAAAAAAAACGATAGATAGATATGAAAAGGCTCAGAGACAAGCAGATAGATATAGAGATGGTTGCTTAGATGGATGAATGGAGAGATGTAGTGTGTGATGAATATACATAAAAAAACTGAGTGATAGATATATATGAAGACATCAGCGGGAGATAAAAAAATCAAACCGCAACAGATGTGGATGGAGGGACAAAGTTAGGGATGGACACATGAAAAATTAAGAGACAGATAGTGATGTAATGAATTAGTAATGAATATGTATACACCTCAGTTCCCCCTCATTGGAATGTGATTGGCTGGTGTCAGCCATAAATATAGACTAAGGCAAGGACGTCCAGAAATTCAGAGGTCTATTGGTCTTCCACTAGAGATCTACCTGTCTATGGCTATTGACTACGTCTACGTCTCAAAATACTGCATACAACAAGTACCGTCTATTATGTCTACATACTAGATTGTTCTACCCAGTTACATTTGCTTAAACCACTTAACTACCTCAAATGATATATATATCTCTTTCTGGGACATATCAGATAGATAGATATACGGACAGTGTCTGTCTACATCTATCTAGGTGATAGCAATATATAGATTGATAGATATAACCTAATTATAACCTAATGCTGACTTGACTCCCATCCTTTCCTCAACACCCACTGTATCGTGTTCTTCTTCCTTTTCACTCTACTCTCAAGTAACACTCTTCACACTAGTATTCCCATCCTTCTCTTATCCATTCTTTGACACCCTCTGTAAATTGTCTCTCTTTCTCTCCTCTTATGTACCCCCTGCTCACAAGTAGCAGTACTGCCTTGCTTGGGGTGAAATGATTATAAAAAATAAACAGTGTGAAGAAAGGACTAAAAAAACAATTTTGAGAAAAAAGAATGTATTGTTCACAATAAAAGAAACAGCCAAACAAGCAAATTAGAAATACCAAAATCAAAAAATACAACTATTTAAATATATGGGAAGTGTTTTAACAGAGCCTGAAAAGTGTGACACCGAAATCAGAAGGTGCTTGGGGTAATGAAAATGGCCTTCCAAAAGCTAAGTAAAGTATTAAGAAACAGGAAAATTTCACAAGAAACAAGGAAAAGAGTAATTAACTGTTATGAAATATGGCAGTGAATGTTGAACAAATGCCTCACAGATGAAGAAAAGACTTGAAACAACAAAATACGGTTCTACAGAAGAATATTGCGAATTCCATGAACTGAACATGTGAGCAACAATAAAGTTTTAGAGAAAATGGAAACAAAAACGACCTTTATACTTAATATCAAAAAGAAATAGCTGAAATTTCAAGGGTACATAATGGGGAAAGCGCTCAGGAGATTTGATATTAACAGGACATGTTGAAGGCAAGAGAGATAGTGGAAATCTGAACATGACCTACCTAACAAGCTTGTGTAAGTGGATGGCAGAACAGGATTTAAGAGAGATAGCAATAAGACAAAATTTACTAAAAGCTACAATGGACAGGAAATTAGGGAGGGCTATGATTGCCAACATCCTGAAGTGACAAGGCACAGAAGATATGAGCTGAAGAGTGTTACTGTCTGCTTATCATGTAAAATGTGTCCATGTAAATACAAAGAAAGTAACTTACTAGACCACTTATTTTTTAAGTACCAGAATCCATCATCATATAAAACCAATATTTGACAATGAACATTTTTTTCTTGTGTCTCAGTTGTTGTTAAAACTTCATTAAATTTTTTTTTTATCAACTCTTTATTATTTTGACTGTCATCGGCTCACCTGTTCTCTATCTCTCTCTCTCTCTCTCTCTCTCTCTCTCTCTCTCTCTCTCTCTCTATCTATCTATCTCTTTCAATCTCTCACTCTAAGCTAGTGGTTGATACATAACCCAAGTAAAAACACTAATTATGTAGTTAAGTTCTTTCATGTTTTACTCTTCAGGAATATTAATCATTAATCTTTTTATTTTATTTATTTATTTTTTTCAAGGCTGCAGGTAACTCTAAAATCAGGTAAATGTTCAGGAAATGCTTGTAAGTAACAAGCATTTCCTGAACAATCTGGAAATGTTTATTGCCATGAAAAATAAAATTAGCTAACAAAAACTGAATTATATTTTTTTTGCACTATTAAGGAAAAGTATGAATCCATTTCTCCCTGAATTTTGTCTTATCACCAAAAATCTTAAAAAACTATGATGGCTAAGTGAAGGAGCATTTTAGCAAACAACTCTCTCATGACTATATTATCTGCTCAGAAAGCAACAGCAGCTGATACAAAAGATGCTTGATATACCATCAACTTTGTTGTAGGTATAAACACTTTTGATGAGATTTTATAAGCACCTGGTACATTTGAGCTGCTAACAATTTTTGGTAGCCTTGTGTAAGTGCAAAGTAAAAATAAGGCAGAATCTGAACAAGGAAATAATAACAAATATATTAACAGGACATTATACAAAAAAAAAAAATGAGAAATGAAATGGGAATATTTCAAAGTAACCTTCAGTATTTGTCTATACTTTTGAAATGAGGTAGTATTTACATTATTTACATTTTTTGGACTATTGTCCTCATCTTCAATGAATCAGATTTCATCGTTGAATCTTTTTTTAATCTGGGGAGAGGATTTTTTTATTATTGCCCCCTGATGATAATTACAGGGGATGCGATATTTGAAAACTTGCTCTCTTTCTTGGTGACTTTTCATAGTGAAAGCATGCATCTTTTTTGCTACAGACAATGAAAGTTGCTTTGACATTATTTACATTTTTTGAACTATTGTCCTCATCTTTATTGTCCTGTTTACAATGTTTCAGCTGTTTTATGCTTCAGCCTTCTTCAGGTACTAGGAATTTTGAACTGAACCCTTTATATCATATCATTCTCATTTCATGTGTGATGCCACTTCCGGTAGCCATGTAGTTATCTTCATTTAACTTAAGTTATTTGTTTACCACCGTTGTAGTTTGGTATTGAACTCATTGGATCAAGCCACCGAAATTAACGAACATCTATTTTCAATTAGAACAATATAACAAATTTGTAGATCAGGAGGAATAAAAGATTGTTTGGACACATGTTGAGTGGATGTAAAAGATAACCTATCCATTTTAGTTTTTAGTTTTTTTTAACAAAGTCCATAGATAAAGGTCAATATTTTGTCCACTTCAAAATATTGACCAGGTAATATCACTGAAGTTCTAAAAACAATGTTTGCTGGTGTACAGTGTAGGTTTTCTTTTGTAAGTATTTCATATTGATAGGAGGGTAATTGGTGGGAAATAATAGGTAGGTTATCTATCCCATTGTAAGGGTCAGTTTTGTGGCTAGTGCAGTTTTTAGCTGTTTGTGTAAGCTTTCTACAAATTCGTTGACACATAGATGATATGTTTGACTCTGAGTAGGCTTACGAGGTCCTTGAAAAGGATAGATTGAAACTGTGATCTTGTTTCAGTCGTAATCATAATGACACTCCAAATGTACTGATCCAGTTGTCCAGCACAATTTTTGTGATAGTCTCTGTGGAGCTTATTTACACTGTTTACATTGTTCTGGCAGTTGTCCTCATCTTTGTTTCCATATGTTTTGTCTCATGTATGTTCCAGCCTTTTTTAGGTGATTAGAATTTTGACCTGTGCTCTTTATTTCATTCATCCGGGTAGCCTGTTTTAGTTCCACAAGCCATAACTCTTCTAGATGACTCTCTTTAACTCAACTCTTTGATTATTTATTTTGTTTATCTTTGCTGTGGCCAAATATTGAACTTACAACTCTTTGGGTCCAGTCACTGATTCAATCAAGGCTATGTGTCCCCAAGTGAATAAAAGTGTTAATTGAATCCTTCAGTCAGTCTTTCTATATTTACTGCTATTTTGAGGAAGAATATTCATCCTTTGCTTGTTATCAACATTGGTATCTCTTCTTCTTTTTCTATGTGCCCTGTCCCTTCAGGACATAGGCGATCATGGCTTTCCACGTTTCTCTATCCCTGGTGGCTCTGAGCACGCCTTCTCCTGTTACACCATGCAACCCTCATTCTGTCATCCACCTGATTAGGTCCTTCAAATATGTTATCCATTGCTTTCCCCTGTTTCTTCTTCCCTCTATCTGGCCTCTTAGTATCAGGTTCTCCAAGCCCTCCTTCTTCATTGCATGTCCCAGGAACTTCAGCTGTCTCTTCCTGATGCTCAGTATTAATTTTCTTTTTGTTTCCATTATTTCTAAGACCTCATCATTGCTTACATGCTCGATCCATGATATTCGCAGCATCCTTCTGTAGAACCACATTTCAATTTCTTCAAGTTTTTCCTTCATCTTTGATGATATTGTCCAGCATTCACTGCCATATTGAAGGACGGACAGCACAGAGCAATCTAGTACTCTCTTCCTTGTTTCTAGCAAAATTGTCCTGTTTCTTAATACTTTATTCAACTTCTGGAATGCTTCCTTTGCCATGCCAATTTGCCTTCGGATCTCTGTGTTGCAGTTTCCGTCTTCTGTTATAACACTTCTCAGGTATTTAAATTGTTGTACCTGCTTGATTCTAGTATCATCAACCTGTATTTGGCATATTGGGCTGCTCTTTTTACTGATGACTATGCGTTCGGTTTTCTTGCAGTTTATTTCTAGTTCTTTCTTGTTACTTTCTTCAGCTACCTTCTGTAGAAGGTCTTGTAATTTCCTCTCTGTGTCTACTATCAGCACTGTATCATTTGCGTATTTTAGGTTGTTTAAATTGTGGCCTCCGATTACGAATCCAGGCATAACTTCTAGGGTCCTCAAAATATTCTCACTGTACAAGTTGAACAGATCTGGTGAAAAGACACATCGTTGTCTTACACCCCTTTCTATCTCACTCTATTAAAATCTTGTGGCTCTAAGAAATCTTCCTGCATGTGTGGTATTAGTCTATTATAGTAACTGATGAAAGAAAAAGGATTAAGCTGTGACATGGTTGTAACTAGGTTAGGGGATAGTAATTATAGCTATCTGCAAAAATTCTGTATACATGTTGCTCTGAGTTATAAAGAAAATTAATGTCTTTTTTCAAAATGTCTTTTATATATATATATATATATATATATATATATCCAGGAGGTCATCACATCAGTGTCACCATTTTGTTGTGAGTATAAACTGTTTTGATGAGATTTTATAAGGTACCAATACATTTGACCCACTAACAATTTTTGGTGGACTCATATAACTTCAAAGTAATAAGACATAGACTTTAAACAAGGAAATATTAACAAATACATTCACAGGACATTTTACAAAAGGGAAGTTGAGAAATTAAATGAAACATAAAAATTTTGAAACAACCTTCAGTGCTTCTTGTTCATATTTTGCAGGAGCAAAAAAAAAAATGTCTATCTTCGCAATTTGTTTCAGATCTCACAATGCCTTTGTCATCAAGGGGTGATAATTACCAAATCTTGCACTGTCTGAAATTACTGTCAGTGGGTGGTAATTCCCAAATCTTGCTGCCTGTGATTATCATCAGGGGGTGGTAATGCAACAACCTTGATAAGACCTAGTTATTAAGAAAGTGATGTAAGTTTGCGCAAACCACCACAAATAATATCCTTGAACTGTCAGAAATGAACCTTCAAAATGTGACTCATCTGTAGTTTCCTGATCTTGTAACCACATGAACTGCACTTTAAGTCACCAACAAAATGCCCAACTCTTTGATATTGCACCATAATGTGTCAGGGCACAAAATTACAACAGTTATGTATTGAATAATTACAAATCTACAAAGTGAGCATGTCTACCACTCTAGAAAGTTCACAAGCAAACTGAACAACTCCATCTTGTGCACAGCTTAAGTATAGCAAAGTTATTTGCATGGGCAACACAAGAATGGCATAAAATATTTGTCAAATATTTTTACTGGCTAATGCAATAAATGCATACCAATCACAGCTGTTTGTCCTTGCTATACACTCACCTGGTTTTCTGACCATAACACTAACAGCTTAGGGGTGGTCTTTTCTGTTGGGTGCTCCCGAGAAGTTGTCATCATGATCAGCACTTGAATAGTCATTGTCAACTTCCACTAAAGGCAGGCAGACTTCATCTTCACTTGATAATGACTGTTCCAACATAATCCATTGAAACACTCAAATAGGGAAGGAGAAAAAGTTTTTTAGTTAGAATTTCTTTTTTTAATCGTATCATCCCAAGCAAGGCGGTAATGCCACTGATGTACAGGGGACTACATAAGAGTAAAAAGATTAAATAGAAGAGAGTGAAGAGGAAAACGAACCAGTTAGAAAGGAGAAAGAGCAGGATGGAAATACAGGTGTGATGACAGTTGCAAAGGTGGAGAGAAAGGAAAGGATATACGGGGTGGTGAAAGAACTAGATTCAAGTGGTTAATAGATGAGTATTGACATTGCATTTAAATTCCTGGAGGTTGTAGCCGTCAGGAAAGCAAGAATATGGAAGGGAGTTCCACAGGCAGGAAGTGCAAGAGAAGAAGCTGCAGGAGTAGAATTGTCATCTGCATTTGGTTAATCTAACTGTGAATGGGTGGGACCCAGTTGCCAATCTGGTTGCACGAGTAAACATCTGTTGCAGAGGCACCAGTAACTTAAGTTCGTTGGAGCAGATGCCATGAAAGTATTTATAGAACAGACAAAGGGAGACCACATCTCGTCCGTGGGGAAGTGGCTGTAGTCAAGCCGCCAAGTCAGTACCTATCACATTACTGACCCATCAATAAGTATGCTATCAATATTTGTATGACGATTCTTTTGATGGGCTCTCCCTCTTTATTGCCTCAGCTTCAGGAATTTAAGCATAATACTAGATTGAAGGCTTTTTTGGTTTTAATCATTTCATCTCAAACCAGATGAAACAACTACTAGTGCACAGGGGTTTACAGTGAGATAAAAGACTGAGTACAGTGGGTATTAAGGAAAGGAGAAAAAATGAACAGATTCAGTAAGATAGCAGTAGAAGTTGCATTAAAATTTTTTAAGATTGTAACTATCAGGGAAACAAGTAAATAGAATACAGTTCCACAGGTGGGAAGTGCAAGAAAAGAAACTGTTTGAGTAGAAGTAGTGGTTACATTTAACTATTTCAATGGTAAAATTGTGGGACCTATATGACAATCTAGTCACATGCTTAAATTAATGTGGTTGGAGAACCAAAGTAAAAAGCTCGTCAGAGCAGTTGCCATGAAAATATTTGAAGAAAAGACAGAGAAAATCCGTCACATCAGTGAGAAAGTGACTGAAGTTGAGATGCCAAGTCAGGATTAATTACATTGCAGATATTTCTTTGTTAAGAACTTTGAGGTGAATAGCAGGAGCACCCAACCAGATATACGATTAAAAAAAAAACAAAAAAAAACAGAGGGAAGCTATATTACAACTTTGAGGTGAATAGCAGGAGCACCCAACCAGATATACGATTAAAAAAAAAACAAAAAAACAAACAGAGGGAAGCTATATTACAAATTAGGAAAGTAATTTAAGCCAAGATGCCAGGTCCAGATATTGAATTTCATAAAGAATCTCTAGATACATGACAAATGCACTAGACCAGATGTTGCAGCAATACTCAATGCAGAAAAGAATGATTGACATGTAAAGGTGCAAGACAGGTATGAGTGAGAAAAATTGTCTTGCACAATACAGTGAACCCACTTCATTTGCATCAGACTTAGCAATTTTTTTTTTTTAATCATGAAACCCCAAGCAAGGCATTCCACTGCCACTATAGCGCAGGGGGTTACATAGAGCGATTGGGTATAGGAAATGTCAGAAGGAGGGTGATAGACGAGTTAGGATGTACATAGAGAGAGAGTTGGAGAGAATGGGTGTGAGTTAGTGTGTTAAGAGGTGTCTATTGACCCCACATTTAAACTCCTGGAGGTTGTAGCCGTCGGGGAAGCAAGCATGCGGAAGGGAATTCCACAGGTGGGAAGTGCAAGGAAAGAAGATGTTGGAGTAGAAATTGCAGTTACATTTCATCAGTTTCACTGTAAAAGGGTGGGACCTAGTTGCCAATCTAGTATCTCGTGCAAATTCACACCTATGGGGCACCAGTGATTTAAGTTCATCAGAACAGAAGCCATGAAAGTATTTATAGAAGAGGCACAGGGAAGCTACGTCAAGCCGGTGAGAGAGTGACTTCAGGGGGTCAGTTAAGTCGGTATCAATCACATTACAGATTCTTTGCTAATCATTCCAATGTTTTTAGAAGACATTAGACTGAGAAGTTACTCTTCTGGAAGACAGCATTGGTCATGCTGATGGAAGCCAAAAAAAGTTCTCTAAGATAATTGTCATTACTGATGCTAATAGTTTTAGCCTCCTAACTTTTTCAATATCTTCAATATTTGATTAGTTAATATTTCAAAGAATTCTAATAGCAATTGTATGTGATTTACCCTGATATATGAACACTTTATTTGTCATGAATGAAACCTAAAATTCTTGTCAGAACAGCTGTCATCACATTTTATTTGAAATGGTCTGCCGAAAATAAGGTGCGATTGATTTCTTTGATATCATTATGTATGTTTATTGATTATCCAGGAGTAAGTTTCAAGGACTTTTTTTTGCCTATTTCATATAGTGTTTTGAATATCAAGTACTTTGCCAAGCAACTAATGTTCAGAGAGAAAAAAATCTCTTGGATTAGAATGTGAAGATGCGGATCTGTCAAAATGAGTCTTTTGCATGCAGAAGAAAAAAAAAATTGTGTTTTTTATAAGTTAATGCATTTCAGGTGCATCATTGGCAGAAGCGGCTGATGATCGTGTCTACTTTCTGTTTCACCTGCTCGGACTTTGCAAAACATGTTAGTTCCAGATTTAAATCATTTTTTATATATAAGAGAATGATCAAAACAATTCTCAAAGTAAATATTTTTATATGCAGCTTAATAGTTATTGGAATTGAAAGTATTACATGGCTTTCACTTTCACACAAATAACTTTGGAAAGGTAAAACTCCATGTAGTAAAAATGTACTAAAATGTCACAAATTCTGAGGTACATATTCAAATAGCTCCATTCTTCCCAATATTGGTTTTCTTCACCCCTGCCCCCTTTGTTCAGTGCCACTGATTTTATATATATTCAAAGGCAAGTATACTAATTCATAGTCATATTAAGATTATTCCATCAGTTGCTTTCTGTTATTTTGGAATGAGTCTACTCCAGTTTTTCTTTGCATCATTGAGTCTATGGCATTAGCAGATGCACACCCTCAGCCTTTTTTAAGGGAAGTGGATTTCTTCTGCGCAACCCATTCCATTTCCTTTTTTTTCCCAGCTGTAGGGCAGAATAAGTTTGGTTGGTAATCAGTCTTGCAGAAAAGCAAATCTGAATTCAAGTATCTATATATATATATATATATATAGATTAAAGACACTAACATGTTTCACTTTAATAAGCGTCTTCAGATATTTTTTAAAGATGCCGAAATGTGGTTCTACAGAAGGATGCTACGGATATCGTGGACTGAGCATACAAGCAACGACGAAGTGTTAGAAAGAATGGCAACAAAAAGGAAATTGATGCTGAGCATCAGGAAGAGACAACTGAAGTTCCTGGGACATGCAATGAGGAAGGAGAGCCTGGAGAACCTGATACTGACTGGACAGATAGAGGGAAGGAGAGACAGAGGAAGGCAGCGGATAACATATTTGCAGGGTCTGATCAGGTGGATGACGGAACAGGGGTTGCCAGGAGCAACAGGAGCAAACATACTAAGAGCCACAAGGGATAGGGAGACGTGGAGATCCATGATCGCCTACGTCCTGAAGGGACAGAGCACATAGAAGAAGAAGATATGAAAAACTTTAAAAAAATTTTTTAAGTCTTTTCAAAATCCACAGAGATAGTATCAGTATACATTTTCTGTGGAATTTTTAAAAGAATTAAAAAAAATTTTAAATGATTCATTTTTAAAAAATATCTGAAGAAGCTTGTTAAAGTAAAACATGTTAGATTAAAGACACTTTTTTCTACCTTTTGATAATATACTTTTAAGAAACTCTCTTTGAGGAATATGATATGATTTAAAGTTTAATTATTTCAATTCTAAACAAATATTACTTTAATTTTAAAAATATTACTGAAATGCATTTTTAACATAGCAGTAACTGTTTAAGGTGTTGACAGCTTGACTGACAGAAGTTTATCTAAATTTTTTTTATGAAAAATGTTTTTGAAAATGCTGATTTATTTACTAAAATTTACTTGACGAATATAATGTGAGTACATTTTTATATAATTTTTAAGTACACATTAATCTTTAAAAATTTTAGAAAATATTCCTCATGACGTAATGTTTTATTGAATTTTAGGTGTTTGGGCTTTAAATTTACTGTAGTTACTGCTCTTATTTTCTGATAATATTGTGTTAACAATTTTAAAATTCTTTTCAAAATATCAGTGGTCAATGAAGCTTTTGCATTTATGATTAGTGAACATAGTTTTACTTAATAGCAAATCACATAACCTCTGCAAAGTAAGACATAATTTTAAAAGATTTAAAACTTTATAAACTCTTACAATTAAAATTTTAAAAAATGAAAACAGTTCTTGTAAAAATTTATTATTTATCAGAAAATAGTGTTCTTAATTTTTTATTTACTTATAAGAGTAATTAAAAAATTTTCTATTGAATTAATGTCTTAGTGTTATTGCATTTTTTATTTTATGATTCAGAGTTGATTTTCAGTAACTGGTGGGGCTTCTGTTTTACAAAAAAGAAAATTCTCGGTGTTCTGTTTTTAACTAATATAAATATCAAGTTCTACATAATTAATTTCTCAAAATTCCATAATCAGTGGGGAATAACAGATGAAAAAAAATATTTTTACCAAGATTTTCTAAAAAAGGAACATTTTTAAAATAATTCATTTGTGAATAAGTCCTAAACATTTCATTAAAATCCAACAACTATCCGACTTTTGTAAGAATTTCTAAATGTCTTTCCACCTCCAAAAAGATGCTAAATTTCCTATACTGATTTTTGACCCACTCACCTACTGACGAAAAAAAAAGATTTCAACCAAAATTTTGAATTTAATAATCAAAAGATCCTTTGAACTTTTTCTCTAAATAATAACAAAGACTTTGTTTTTATGAAGTTTTGGGCATATTTTCATCATGGTTTACTAATACTTTAGCAAACCAGTGGTTTTGCCTATATATATATATATATATATATATGTGTGTGTGAAAATAATACATTTTTTTTTTTTTTTTAATCGTATCACCCCAAGCAAGGTGGTAACGCCACTGACATGCAGGGGGCTACATAATAGTCAAAAGATTAGAAAAGAGAAAGCCGGAAACCACATCCTAAACAGGGAACAAGGGATGAGCCTCTTAACTTGTTCAATAGACGTGGGTGGAGTGTGAACCGGGCGATAGATAGATCTATCTACTCCATTTGAAAAACAAAAAAACCACAAAGTGAAAAGATTGGAAAAGAGAAAGCCAGAAACCACATCCTGAACAGGGAACAAGGGATGAGCCTCTTAACCTGTTCAATAGACATGGGTGGAGTGTGAACCGGGCGATAGATAGATCTATCTACTCCAATTGAAAAAAAAACAAACCACAAAGTGAAAAGATTGGAAAAGAGAAAGCCAGAAACCACATCCTAAACAGGGAACAAGGGATGAGCCTCTTAACCTGTTCAATAGACGTGGGTGGAGTGTGAACCGGGCGATAGATAGATCTATCTACTCCAATTGAAAAAAAAACAAACCACAAAGTGAAAAGATTGGAAAAGAGAAAGCCAGAAACCACATCCTAAACAGGGAACAAGGGATGAGCCTCTTAACCTGTTCAATAGACGTGGGTGGAGTGTGAACCGGGTGATAGATAGATCTATCTACTCCAATTGAAAAACAAAAAAAAACAAAGTGAAAAGATTGGAAAAGAGAAAAGCCAGAAACCACATCCTGAACAGGGAACAAGGGATGAGCCTCTTAACCTGTTCAATAGACGTGGGTGGAGTGTGAACCGGGCGATAGATAGATCTATCTACTCCAATTGAAAAAAAAAAAAAAGTGAAAAGATTGGAAAAGAGAAAAGCCAGAAACCACATCCTGAACAGGGAAGAGACTTCCTATTCCCATTCATTAGAACAAATTCTGACTCTGCCTGGATTTGATAGAACAACAAAATCAGCTCAAAGTTGTATATGGTTAGTGAAAACCCCAATACCAAAACATTTGAAACCTCATCAGGGGTATAACAAGGAGAAAATGAGAGCCCTAATTTATTTAATCTTTTACTTCAGCTATGCTCTGCACGTATACGAACACAGATCAGAAAAGATTAGCACTGATGATTCAAGTATTCTACACAACATCCTAAATTATTTGCATTCCTACTTTTCCCTTCCATGGCTGATGTTCTAATGATGAGGGAGGCTATGCTGTTGAGACAGGTATTCATAGTTGCGATAAAAACTACGAAGTGTTTTAAGAAATAGAACTGAAACCTTTCTGAAACAGAAACTATGATCTGGAATTGGAATAAAGCAGTGATGGTACCAAACCTGAATCCATTATAAAATTTCAGGATGTAGACTTAGTAAATATAAAACACTTCAAATACCTCAGTTATAAAAATTTAAAAGGGCTATAAAGAAATCGAATATAGAATCAGCTGTGGTAGGAGTTATTTCACTCTGAAACATTAACTTCAATACTTGTTCTTAAATTGCCTCACCAAATCAGGTTTTTCATATGGGTGTCGTGCTTGGCATCAAAATTGTTCAGAAATACCTAACTGGTTAGCTGAATATAACTGTTTTCTTCAATCAATGATTATTAATGGCTTTTCTGTAGGTCTTAGCAAGGACCATACTTCTTTGAGCATTGTGAACTGGTGCTAGAGAATTGCAAACAAAGAATTGTACCAATAAAAAGAAATCATATCACTGGAGGACTTTTAACAATAGCAACAACTAAAATAGAAAATGTAATGCAAAGAAAAAATAATGTCTTAATCAACTTGTTAACATTCCATGCTATTCCAAAGAAAAATTTAGGCAGGAAGCACCTATCAATACTGAAAAGAGCAGTAATAGAAAATTGACTAAAGAAATCTATTTTTCTGAAAAACTGTTTTAAGAGTAAATTCTAACTGATGATAACTGGTGCTACTTGATCAATAAATGCTAAATGCTTTCTTATAGTAAATGACTAATGATACCTGTAAATTCAAATTAAAGGAACTTGGACATTTAATAGAAAGAAAATGCTTTATTCAGATTCCTTCATTCCCCATGTGTGCCCTATCTAAAATGGCTGCTCAGCCCCTTCCGAGTAAGCTGCCTCTTTTCTGGTTGAAGAGTTTCCAAGGGGAGAAACTCATAAAGCTTAACAGTTCTTCCCCCTTTTTTTTCAGCATCAGCTATATATATTAATCTGGAAAAAATATTATAAGAGAATCTAAATTCATTAAACAAAGGATTCTTTAAGCTTAACCCAAGAATCTTAAATGATGGAACTCTTTTCATTGTCAGTGAGTCTGCTGTTTGTACATCAGTTAATATCCAAGAGATTTTGGCAATTTCTTTTCTATCATTTCTCTTAAAATAGCATTTTATTTAAAATTTGTGTTGATGAATGTACATCAGAGAGACAGGAACTGTCAGTTTTATATATAATTTGTATATTTTCCTAATAATCTTCAAGTTGCAACAGTTCTAATAAAAAATTCCTATAAAAAAGATATGCTTCTGCTGCATCAACCATAGCTAATGTTTTGGCTGCAAGAGTACTTTTGATGGCTCTTCTAATATGTTATGATTACCAAGCAATGGGCATATATCTATTGGTACTTCTTACCAAAAAGAGTGTATACTCTCCTTGTGATCCAGCATCAGTCAAATTGGGAAGATAGGTATCACTACAGGCAATAATTTTTAAGTGTTCTAAATCTGGAATGACTATCTGGGATTTTTCCTTCATCCTTTCTTCACTGGTCAACTTGATTGTTTTATACAATCTATATTTTTTTGTTATAATACAGAATTTAATGTACTAACATCATAACTGTTTCTGCTGTAAATGAGCAAAACAGGGATGAAGTGGAGCCAAGGGGGCCAGCAGTTTAACAAGTGTGTCTGCTTTCTGTGGGTCTGTCTGTTTTTGGTGCTAGTGACCACTGTCTTATAAAAAGTAACATTCTTCTTTTTCTCATCTTTGTCTAAAAAAATATTTTATTAACAGTCCAAGTTTTGGATTCACTCAGTAACCATTTTTGTCAGGATCTTTTGATATGTTTCTTTTGAGGTTTATTTCACTTAGCCAATAATCATAAGGACAATAACAGTCTTAAAAAATATCGATAATATCTTTCAGATGTTTCTGTTTAACAAGATATTGGCTGACACTTATATCACTACATGTCTACTAATTGCCCCTCGATTGAATATTACTATCACATTTGGTTTGGTGCTCTTGCTATGCATGTTGAGATTCTTAATTAAATCTAACAAATAATCTGCAATGTTATCAGTCATGACCTAACATCTCGGCTTTCAGTCACTTTCCCACTGCTCTAACATAACTTCTCTGTACTTTTGCTGTAAATATTTTCATGACAATTGTTCTGATGATTTTTTCACCTTTGGTACATTGAGCTTATTTATTCATAGTACTAGATTGGCAGCTAAGTCTCATCATTTTACTATTGAAATAGATGAATATAACTGTAAGTTTCATTTTAATAGTTTCTTTAGTATTTGTCTATATTTCTGAGATGAGGTAGTATTTACAGTTTTTACATTATTCAGACTATTGTCCTCATCTTTGTTGCCATTTGTACAACATTTCGGCCGTTGTATGATCCGGTCTTCTTCAGGTGCTAGGAATTTTGAATCGAACCCTTATTGGGATATATGAACTCCATTTCTTGCCTAATGCCTCTTCTGGAAGCCATGAGTTATCTCCCTCTAATCCTGTAAGTTACTTGTTCACCACTGCTGTAGCTTTGTTTTGAACTTGCAACTCTTTGGGTCACATCACAGGAACTAACCAACATCTACATCCACTAGCACCTGAAGAAGGCTGGGGCGTACACAAATGGCAACAAAGATGAGAACAATAGTTCAAATAATATAAATACTGTAATAGTTTCTTCTCTTGCACTTCTCAATTGTGGAACACTCTTTCTGCTTTCCTGGCAACTATGATCTTCAAAACTTAAATGTAACGTCAACAAACTTCTGTCTTTTTGAAATCTGTTTGTTTTTTGTGTGCTTTATCCTCACTAATGTTTTAACATTTGCTTTCACTCTCAGTAATCTCTTGCACCTCAGTGGCTTTGTTAAGGAAGAGATTCGCTGAGGAGGCAACCGGTGCATTCGAGAGGTTCGCAACCCGGAGGGACACACTCTTCGGTTGACTGACAACATGTGCAAGGCGTTTCGGCGGCATTTCGAGATCCTTTTTACCAAGGAGCCTGGTCTCCATGATGAGGAGTTTCATAGCTATTTGGCTGACTTCCCCCGGCTTTTGCCGGCTGATGCAGCTAGCTGCGAGGGAGAGATTACAGAGGGAGAAGTCTATGCGGTTTGAAGAAGGTCGGCAGAGGCAAATCACCGGGTCTCGATGGTTTGCCCTATGAATTGTACTTGAGGCTGTTGCACATCTTTGTCCCTATTTTGACTGCCATGTTCAACAACTGGTTCCTGGCAGGGGTCCATCCCCAACCAGTTCACCAGGGGTGTGATAACGCTGTTGAGAAAAGGCAAGGATGTGGGGAGGGAGCTAGAGGGTTACTGGCCCATAACTCTGCTTAAATACAGAGTTAAAGATTTTGGCCAAGATCTTGCAAAATCATTTGCAATTTGTTGCCGAGTTTCTGTTGGGACCTGAGCAGACTTGTGCTGTGAAGGGCTGAACAATTCAGAGCAACCTGCATCTGATATGCATCTGATATGCACGATAATAGAGGGTATAAAAGATGACGAACAAGCCGCGCTGATCCATTTAGATCAGTCCAAGGCATTTGATAGGGTTGACCATTGTTACCTGGTGGCTGTCCTGCAGGCAGCTGGATTCAAAACCAACTTCCGCTGCTGGATTAGCCTCCTGTATCAATCCCCCACGACTGTGGTACAGGTGAACGGAAAGTTGTCGGGCATTCTGGCGCTGTCTAGGTCGGTCCGACAGAGTTGTCCACTGTCGCCCCTACTTTATGCTTTGGTGTTGGAGCCCCTCCTTCACCGGCTAAGGAACAGGGCATGCAGTTTGGCCCTATGTGGAATCGCTGTCCCTGGTGGTGCTCGAGCCAGGGTTTCCATGTACGCCAATGACGTCACTACTTTTGTGTCCTCCCAGAGTGACATCGAGGTGGTACAGAAGGCGCTTGAACAATACAAACAGGTGACAGGGGCCAAGATTAGCCGCAACAAGTCGTCCAGCTTGCAGTTAGGTGCCTGGAAGAGTGTTACCCGCCCGGGGCCCTTCGACTGGATGGATGGCCCAGTCTGCATTCTTGGAATGTGGTTCGGGCCTGACCTACAGTTGGAGAAAAATTGGTCTGAAGTACTGGCAAAGGTAGACGCGTCGGCCAAGACTTGGCGTCGAAGGAATTTGTCCTTAAAGGGTATGGCTGAGGCATGTACTACATACGTCTTTCCCATTATCCTTTACCAGTTGTCAGTACTTCCACTTTGTAAACAGCGTAGGAAGGCGATCGAGCATTTGCTATTCTCCATTCTGTGGAGAGGACGCAAACACAACGTTGACAAACGTGTCTGTTACCAACATCCGTGTCATGGGGATCTGGGAATGCCATACCTGATGGGACATAAGGTTGCGTCAAGGTTGGTTTTTCTCAGGCGAGCGATTTTGGAAGACTCATTGTTTAGGGGGATAGTGAGGGACATGTTCCCTAGTGTTACTATCACTCCCCCCATCTTGAGGCGGTGCTGTAAGCCTCGAGGGCGATCGAGTTTTCTCCTCGAATGTCTGGCGGCCATGCGGGCCATTCTACGGTCCAGTGACCTTTCATGGCCTAGGAGAGTCTTCTATCATGGGTTAGTGGAGGACGTCACGAAGGATTCATTACGTGATGTTCTGCGCTTGTAGGAGGATGAGTTTTGCTCGTTCTGGTCTTGGGCGCCAGGTAGTGATTATCTCAGCAACTCTGAGTTTTTGCTCACTAGGGATTAACTCGGAATTGCTTGCCTCTCAATGATAAGGCCTTCATATGGGGCCTGGCGGATTGCCAGATTGTGAACGCTGCAACCTTGGCTTGGAAGAAACGGCTTCGCACACCTTCTACCATTGTTCGTGGGTTCGCCCTCTATGTGACCGGGTCGGTAAGTTGACTGCTTGTATTGCTCTGTGAGAGCTTGTGCTCATGGATCGTGCATTCACCTGCGACAATGTGTCACCCCCGTTTTCTGGGATGAAGCGTATGGTGTTTCTGTCGTTGTTATGATCCAAGTCAAGATTCCCAACCTCCCCAGTTTGTTTTGGTCTCCTTTTATCTTGGCTGGTTCAGCCTTTTATTATCCCATTCCATTAATTTTTTACCCCCACTCCTCACTTCTGTAGCAAGTGTGCTTCTTGTTTTCGCCGTTTGGTGGAATACTGCGGCCACTCTTTTTTCTGGGATGGACGGTTCTTACTAACATTGTTTATTATTTTAGTTAAAAAATTTGTTGTATTTTTAGTTTATTTTTGGGTTCATTCCCCTCCCATCATTTCATGTTTCATTAAATGTTTTATAGTATACTATTTGTACATATTATATTGTACATTACTTTATATTGTATATAAATACATTTTTATTGTCATGGGTTATTTTCCCCACATTTTTAGGTGCCCCTTGTAAGTTTGTGGCATTGTGGTGTATGAAGGATTGGGGGTTGATGGATGGGTTCTTGTGGCGATTGTGCAAATTGTAAAGAGTGAATGGATCGTGATAGTGTTTAGCTAGGTATAGGATAGTTCAGTGAGTACCAACCTCTTCCCTTCCCCTTTTCGGGCTTGTTCCACAATTTTGTATTTTTGTACAAAATAAATAGTGAGGAGAGAGGGACAGGTACTGAGTTACAACCCTGTTTATTTTTGTCTGCCAACTGGATGCTAGTTGGAAACATCCTTGTGAAGGTGAGTCTCATAATTTTAATTGTTCAATCATCATCTCTCAGTTGCGTCTCTGTCCTTGGGTAGAGTGTGGCTCCATTGTATCTCTGTCTGAGGACAGACATGTAATTACGAAAAGTTATACTGAGAGGTGCCCAGTGTCCCCAAGGCAGCATCACCCCATAGTACTAAAAGGATGGATCGGTGGTTGCCACTTAGGTCAGCGTGACTGGCAGTTGTGGGGACTGGGCAATTTTTGCCCCTTGCCTGTGCGCATGTGTTTTGGCTCTCCACATTAAACCTTGACTTTGTGTCACATCTTGCTCTAGTAGGGGAGCTGGTAAATATACTTATATGTAATATCGTTGGAAAGATATGAATCTACTGCTTCTGCCCCTAACTATGGATTTATTAGTAAGGTTTGTCTCACTAAACCATTATTATCTCAAAAATTAATTCTTACAATCTAAAAATATTTTCTGGAAGCTGTAAAAAATGAATGAATCAATCAATCAATCAGTCAAATACTACACATGTATTTTAGATTTGTTTACATTATCTGAAATATAAATGTATATAAAGTACTTTGGTTACAAAATGAGAGATCAGTGTATACGAGGGTCATTCAATAAATAAGGTGAATTTTTCGGTATAAGGACTTCTAATACAGATAGAAGCTTACTTTTTTTTTATTTTTCAGCATAGTCTCCCAGCAGTGTCACACACTTTTCTCATCTGTGCACAAGTTCCCATATTCCCTCAGTGTAAAAATCTTTGGACTGATGTCTCAGCTCATCGCTCACAGCTCTTTTGACTTCATCATTACTTTCAAACTTTGTGCCTCTTATGAATGCTTTCAAGGGACCAAACAGGTGAAAGTCTGAAGGGGCAAGGATCTCGGCTGAAAGGGGGTGAGGGAGCAGTTCCCAGCCCAGCCCATTGATGGTCTGCACCGTTTGGGCTGCTGTGTGAGCTGACCTTTGAGTAGGCAAGATCATCAGGGACAATTTTGTATGCTGACTCAACGGATAGGCTCAAAGTTCTTGCAATGCCATCCACTGTCACCCTTCTGTCAGGTTGAATGAGGTCATTAACTGATTCAATCACCTCAGGAGACCTCACTTCTGTAGGCCTCCCAGAAATCTGCCTTCTTCCTCAACACTGCTCTGTCTTTTTTTAAACAATTTAGCTCACTTGTAGATATTTTTTTGGCTGAAACATGTGGCACCATACACAGTTGACATTCTCCTATGAATTTCAACTGGTTTGCACCCTTCAGCAACCAAAAACTTGAAAACTAACCTCAGTTCAATCCTGGTGCATGCTTTTTGGTTGACCATCTTTGTTAATCTCCAAAACTCTGTAAAGATGTTGATGTGTTAAGACGTGGTAAATTGCAACAGAGACATCGTTATATGAATTGAGATTTATTTGACATATTTACATAAAGAGGATATACGTGTTGTTCTAAACCATGCTAGGCGTGAAGTGAAAAGTGTTACTTGTCGATTCGTATGCCAAGGGGTTAGATGTAAATTGCAAGTAGGAAAATAGTTCCATGATATTACTACACTCTCAAAATCTTTTTTTTTCAATCTGCAAAAATAATTAAATCCCTTTGAAAAAGAAGTACAAGAAAAAAATTTAAAAAAAAAGTAAGCTTCTATCTGTATTAGAAGTCCTTATACCGAAAAATTCACCTTATTTATTGAATGACCCTTGTATATTAATTGAGATATAGAATTGAGCACCTACTTTATATCAGCATTATTTCTTATTTGTTATGAAATTCTGATCAAATATGAATCTACCTCTTCTTCCCTCAGCTATGAGTTTACCATTATTATCTCAAAGAAAAAAAATTCTTACAAATTAAAAGTATTTTCTGGCTTCAAATAATCTGTAAAGGGTTAATATACTGTAAAAAGTGAATTAATCAATCATCTGTCAGTCTGTGTGATTTTTTTAAAGAAAATCTTTCTTCATTTTGGTAAAAAGTGTAATTATTCAATCTGGTCTAAAATTTGTTTTATACAGCTGGGCACTTTATTCATTAATCAACCCTTATAAATGATAAAATATTTTCATATTCTGTTTATGCATCTAGGTTGCTAGTTAAGAAAAATAACCAGTTTTAATGATTTCTCATGATTTACTTTTGCAATTCTAAGAATTTACCTTATGTTAATTATCCAACATCTTTCAGAAACAAAAATAATTTAAATGGTGAAAAAATGTGGCTGGAATTCTAAGGAAATGTATTTTCTGTTGTATTTTATGCTTCTTTTCTATTTAGGTAATTAGCCAAAATGTGTCTTTCCAATTGGTCTCAGCCTTCAAAGTACTTACATGAGTGCACACACACACACACACACACACACACACACACACACACACACACACACACACACATAAAAGTGGACATTGAAGACAACACCCAGAGGCAACAGTCTGTTTCATGTTAAAGGCAATCATCAGGTTATGTGCCTTTTGTTTTTCTCAACATTTTATATATATATATATATATATATATAGGTCAGTGATTATGGGTAATCTGTTGCATTGTGTGTAGTCTTATATTATTCTAATGGTTATTTTGGTGGTCTTGATTTGTAGTTGATTATTTACTTAGTTTATTTACTTATTTATTTGTTTGGATCAATTTATTTTACTTGCTTTTGTTTATTTTATTGTATTTTATTTTTCTTTGTTTTCAGTTTTCAACTTCTGTAGTAAAAATTTGTTTTTGTGTCTGCATTTTGAGATGAGTTCTGATCATTTATTTAATAGTTTGTTTTGCTTTGGGAAGGTAATTATAGCTATTTTTTTCCTCTAGGCAGAGTTAACAGATTTTAGATTGGTTGTTATAGGCTGATGTTCTTTTCCTTTTTTTCCATCATATTTTTGGTGTGATTTGTTTTTGCTTTCAATCTCTCAAATATGTTTAGAAAGTATTGTGCAGTTTGCATATTTACTATTTGTAAAGGATATTTTGTGAGCATACTTTTTTGTCTCCAGGGTTCTTCAGTTACTCCTATATATATTCTTTGTTTTTATTATTGCTGTTTTAGGAACATACATTCTTTCTTGCAGTTGCTTGCAGAACAATGTAATCTACCAAGCTACTGTAAACTCAACCAATAACAAAGACAAAAAAACTAAATTTCTGTAATTTAAATGTTAGAATGAAGCTGAATAAATATGTAGAAACATTCAACTTCTAGAGAATAAAACTGCTTAGCATGTCCTATGTGCCAACTAGATAAATTGCATAAGTGTGCCATTACCTGTGGGTCTGAAATCCATGGAAAAAACATGGGAATGTGCATTGTCTTTACAACAGGACATGTTCTTCATTTCATGCAAATTGCATTCCAACTATTATTTTTAAAAAATTCATGAAACTATTTTGATTAAATCAAAGCAGCTGTTTCTATGAAAACAAAGAGAATAGCTGTTAGGAGTGGATGCGCTTTTTTTACGAAACTCTACCATTCTCAGTATATTATTGATATGCATGTATTTTCTTTTTCATGTTGCCTTTTTAGTCTGTGTGCTCAAAAAATTTTATTTTCTTCAATCGAGTTTTGATTAGTGTAGAGCGATAACCGGTTAGCTCATTCTGTATGATTACTATTATTTTATACTATCAGTCAATTATAGGTGAACTTAAGTAATTAATTGGTAGCAATTTTACTCCAAATTTCAACATTGCAGTGATGCTGAGACTGAAAGTTTAGATCGGCAACTAGCAGATCAATTTAAAATTTTGGATGGATGGAATTGTTGGTAGTATTTCTTTACTAAGCAAAGTATTTATCCATCTATCTACGATTTATCTTATATACTTAGTAATTCTGACTATGATCTTGTCGCTGACAGTTAACTAATGTATATAGGAATTAGTTTATAAGAGACATGTTGGCCTAATAGATGCATAACTTTAACAATAAAACAATTCAAGATGATCACTTTTTGGTCTGCTTTAACTCCTAGTTCTTGATCTTAAACAGATGTTTAATATATTACAGAATATTACAGTGTAAAGTATTCATGTTTTACATGGTTTCTATTAGAAAGTTTCACCCATGACAATGAATATTCAGAAATTTTGTATCTATTTGAGAACCTTGTTAAGTATTGTCACCTATTTACACAGCTTAGTCTAGTCTGGTACAAGGCTACTAGAGTTGTTCAAAGTTAAAAAGATTGTGTTCCACTAATCTTTCAAGTGAAGATAACATGCCTACTCTTAAAATCAGAATTTAAAATCCTGGCTTTTATATTTTTATAGGTATTGGCTAATGACACCAAACTTTAAACCTATGTATTATAAATAAGTTGTTGTTGCAGGCTTGTTCTTTGTTTCTGAGAATCAGATAAAATAGATCCATTTTCTGCAGATTTGAATTTGGCTTGGGAACCCAATCCATGGAGTGAAGATTTTTCTCCTTTTAAGACAAAGAAGATCCTGGGTTGGTGGTATTTGAAGAACACTCTGTTCTTTCCATCTTTTCTTCTTCTCTTCAGCATTTTATCATCTATCAATTTCAAAACTGAGTGGCAGCATTTTGAGTCACGTTCTGGTTCCATGCGTGATGATGGATGCCAGAGGGTGAAAGCTGCTTCTTGAAATGTTCTTGGAAGCACTTTCTGGGTACACCATGTTTGCTAGAACAATTTTATAGACTTCTTGCAACTGCCAAAGCTTATTTTTGGTAGTTGAAAGTTCTTCATTCATTTCACTTTTTCTTTTTTTTTTAATCGTTTCACACCAAGCAAGATAAAGTGAAAGACAAACCAGTTACAGGGGATGTCAGAGAAAGGAGCAAGAGAAGGATAGGAATACAGGTGTAATGACAGTTGCAAAGGTAGAGAGAAATGAAAAGATATTCCGGGTGATGTAGAAAGAACTAAATTCAAGTGGTTAAGAGATGGGTATTGATATTGCATTTAAATTCTTGGAGGTTATAGCCGTCAGGAAAGCAAGAATATGGAAGAGAGTTCCACAGGCGGGAAGTGCGAGAAAAGAAGCTGCTGGAGTAGAATATGCTCATCCATTGCAGCTAGTATTTTAGTTTCATTATTTTAATGCCCGCAGATGTGGGTTGTGGTGCAATAGATGTCAGTTTGGAATGAGAGTTTGGGGAGTCGGGTTTGAATTCCAGCTGAATTTGTTGCATTCACTTATGTGTAAATATCTTCGAGAAAGGTTTGTATCAGTTACTCCTCCATCTAGATATGGGTTAAATAGCAAGGCAGATTGGGTTCTGTAGCCTTGGTTGGCAACCATTTTACCACAGAAAGTAGTGGCAACCTACTGCAAGAAAATCTTCTGCCAAGTCCATAATTTCTTGAAAGCAACATGATCCCCCAAGCAGGTATCACATATGTTTTTTTTGTTTTTTTTTATAATCATATCACTCCAAGTAAGGCATTTTACTGCCACTGTTTTGCATGGGGTTACATAGGAGGAAAGTTATGAGAAAAAGTGACAGGTTATAGGGGGTGTCAATAAGGAGAAAGATGAGAATATTGATGAGAGTGGAATGGATGGAAAAAGGAGCATGAGAGAGAGGATGCAGGTTAGTGAGATAGGAGATGACTATTGACTTTACATTTAAATTCTTGGAGATTGTAGCCATCGGGGAAGCAAGTAAATGCAAGTAAATGGTACTGAACTGGCTGATTTTAATGCCAGACAGATACCCTTTCTCTTTCCCCTCTTCAGAGGAAATGAATGTCTGCCATTTGATACTGAGGATGATGTAACAGCAGCAATCATGCACGTCCTATTGAAATTGCACCACCTTACTGTACAAGACCTATGATTCTTCTCCATATATGAGAGTAAGGACTAAAACAACATAACATATCTTTAGCGTCATAGAGAAGTGAATAGTGTTTCTGCTACTTTATTTTAACAAGGCCTCAAAATAAGGATATTTGTTAATTTTGGATAAATCTACTTGGTTGTGGGATAATTGGACATAATACTGCTCAGATATGTAAAGTATTTCCCTGTATAGCACTACTGATGTTAATGTGCACAGTATATCATATTGGCTCGGAAAAGAAATTGGAGAGCCAAGTTCAAATTCCAACTGAATTTGTTGCATTCACTAATATGAAAATACTCTTGGGAAAGATACTAATCCATCTCTTCCCTCCAGTTATAGGGTAAATAATAGGACAGATTGGGTTCTATAGTCTTGGCTGGCAACCAGCCTACTGCAGAAAGCAATGGCAACCTACTGCAGGATAATCTTCTGCCCAGTCAGTCATGTCTCTTTCAAGACATGATCGCCCAATATCACGTATGACACTTAACTAACTGACTGATATCATAACATTGAACAGGTAGAGGCCGATACATTATCTCTCTTACTATTGATTGTTTTGCCACATACCTTTCAGTGATAATGTCTCATCTGTATGAGTGATTAAGGAATTTAAATGCCATACATGATACATGCTTTGGTGATCATGTTTCTTTTGATCAATGACTGGCAAAAGATTTTCCCACAGTAAGTTACCATTTTTTTTCTGCAGTAGACAGGTTACCAGCCAAGGCTACTGAACCCAATCTGTCTTGTTATTTAGCTGGAGAGAGAAAAGATGAATTAATACCTTTCCCAAGAGTATTTGTACATAAGTGAATACAACAAATTCAATTGGAATTTGAACACGGCTCTCTGAGTTCTCATTACGAGCTAATATCCATTACACCACAATACACATCCTGTGATTAGGGAATTAATGAACTTTAAAATAACGTTTATAAAGAACTATAGAATTGATTAATGTTTGGTTTGCTGGTCATTGCTCATAGGTTTGTTTTTCACTGGATACTCCATGAATTTGGCCTTATACCAAGCTTATTTATTTTAAATATTTAAAATAGCTTTCATATTAGTGAGTTAGTTTAAAAGTACAAATATTGATTCCTTTTTGTACTTTCTCTTTTTAATTGAGACAGAATATCTGACAACTGATTGAGTTAAAATCATTCAATGTAAAGTTAAACTTGATGGAATCTAAAAAGTAAAGCAAAGAGAAATCTGTGTCTTTTGCCAACACTTTTAATCAATATCTAATCTAAATTAATATTTAAAATATTCTTTCATGTGTTTACTTACGGAAAGTTAATGAAACCCTTGAAACAAAATCTTGTCATTTGAAGTTTGTGTTGCAGTAAATTTCTTCTCTGGTCTCTCTTACTATAGAAAAGACAAATACATTAAACCTATGAAGAGACAGGTATCTTTATTCTACTATAAAAGAAACAAGTATAATAAAATTTCTATAGAAAAGGTATCTAACTTAAATCTATAGAAGTGGCAAGTACCTCAAATTTCCTGTAGAAGAGTCAGTTAACTTAAACCTCCTGTAGAAAAGTAAGGTACCTTAAATCTACTGTAGAAGAGTCAGATAACTTAAACCTCCTGTAGAAGAGCCAAATACCATAAATCTTTTGGAGAAGAGCCAGGTACCTCACACCACCTGTAGAAGAGCCAGGTACCCCACGTCTTTTGCAGAAGAGACAGGTAGCTCACATCTCCTGTAGAAGAAGCAGGTATCTCACATCTCCTGTAGAAGAGGCAGGTACCTTAAATCTCTTTTGTAGAAGAGGCAGGTACTTTAAATCTGCCTTAAAAGAAGCAACTACCTTAAATCTACAGAAACGACATGTACCTTAAACTTATTATGATAAAAGACATGTACCTGAAATCTGTCGAAGAGAGAAGAACTTCAAGTGCCTTGCAGAAAAGGATGGTACCTTAAACTTAGCACAATAATGAAATGTACCTTCAACCTATAGAAGGCTAAACGGTATGTTTCTTTTTCAATCATAATTGGTGAAACATGTACCTTAAACTTATTATGATAAAAGACATGTACCTGAAATCTGTCGAAGAAGAGAACTTCAAGTGCCTTGCAGAAAAGGATGGTACCTTAAACTTAGCACAATAGTGAAATGTACCTTCAACCTATAGAAGGCTAAATGGTATGTTTCTTTTTCAATCATAATTGGTGAAACTACTGGGAAATACAAAGTATGACTACCCAGTTTGTTGGCCTCTGCTGTTCTCTCACTTATTCTCATTTTATCAAATGACTGAGGCCTGGAAATTTTCATATGCCACAAATTTGTCTCACAAATTCACAAAGCAACAAGATCAGGCAAGCCTTTCTTGTAGCTGTTGGATTAACCATGTTTTCTTCTGAATATTTTACACACTAGACACATACAAGTGCATTTTGTTCCAAGAGGTAAGCCATTTTTCCTTCTATAAAGGCAGGTATCTTCATGCTGCAGAAATACAGATTCCTTAAATTTACTATAGAAATTACATGTACCAAAATATGTAAAAAAGCAGGTATCTAAAACTTCTTGCAGAAGAGGCAGCTAACTGAAACCTATTATAAAAGAGGCAGGCACCTTAAATCTATAGAAGAGACAGGCAACTTATACATCTTGCAAAAGTAGTATGCACCTTAAATGTGAAAAAAAGGCATGTACTTTAAATATTCTATAGTAGGTTATGTACATTTAATGCATAGAAGAAGCAGATACCTTAAAACTCCTGCAGAAGAAGCATAAATCTTAAATCTATTTGAAGAAAGGTATGTACCTTAAATCTATGGGAAAAGGCATGTACTTTAAACTTCTTATTAATACAAATATACATATATCCAGAATTAAAAACTTGGTTCAATCTCTACTCAAATCTAAACTTATTTATAAATGGAACTTTGTCTGTGTGTGTGTGTGTGTGTGTGTGTGTATCCGTTACCTATAGACTCCGAAACAGCTGAACCAATTTTCTTGAAAATTTATACAGTTGTACTATAAGCGTCTTCGAGTGTTCTTAGCTAGGTTTTGTGTTGAGGTACCCCCAATAAATATCGGAAAATCGATAATCAAAAAAATCGGGTTATAGAAGGAGTGGTCCGATTTTAATCAAATTTGATACACTCATAGGCAAAGACATAAGAAATGATATTCAGAAGTTCCAAGGTTGCAGTTCTTACAATAGTGCAGAAAATTTGATATCGATGCATGGAAATCAAAATTTCACTTACATCCATTCATTTTTCTTTCAGTCTACGGTTTCGTTTTAACTGGAAACAACTATTGCTTTTTAGTCTTTCGTGCCAACATCCAATGTGTCTGAGCTCCAGGACCATGGATTAGTTTTAAAGCTTTCATTAAACCCGAGCAATGGGTGCTAGTAAATAATAAAGACATTATTCCTTTCAAATATTCTGCATTTATAGAAACTTTAAGAAAGTACCTTAGCAATGAATTGTGTTTAGCAAATTAGTTTCATAGACAATTATTACTGAAGTGGATTCAGTTCTTCTTTAGTTTCTAAAAAAAGGTATGTTTCAATTTCATGCACATTAAAATTTTCATATCACACTTTCCATCATCTGTAATTAATTGACCAATATAGTAGCATGCTTATATTCATATGATCAGGGCACTAGGAGGAAAAGTCTTGTCAGAACAACTGCCATGAAAATATTTATGGAAAAGACAGTGGGGAAACCACTATACTATTGGAACTCGGTTGGTCTATTCTACAGTAGCACCCATATTCACCTGACCTTAAACCAATGAATTATTACATTTTGTGATTGTTGCAATAGACTTCGACAGGTAAAACATTGAAACATGATTCAACAATTTGTCAAAAGAATTCTGTAGCCAGTGTTTGAGAGAAAATGTTGTTTATTGAACTAAAGTCAATGTTTGAAGTTCTCCCAATGATAACTTATATCAACACAGGTGAGGGATACCAGAATCAAGCAAGTACAAAAATTTAAATACCTAGGAAGTGTTCTAACAGGAGATGGAAAGTGCAACACAGAGATCCGAAGGCGAATTGGCATGGCAAAGGGCGCATTCCAGAAGCTGAGTAAAGTACTAACACACAGGAAAATCTCACTAGAAACAAAGAAAAGTGTACTGGATTGCTATGTGATGTCAGTTTTTCAATACAGCAGTGAATGTTGGACAATATTATTGAAAATGAGGACAAAACTGGAAGCAGTGGAAATGTGGTTGTACAGAAGGATGCTGCGGATATTGTGGACTGAGCATGCAAGCAACGATGAGGTGTTGGAAAGAATGGCAACGAAAAGGAAATTAATACTGAGCATGAAGAAGAGACAACTGAAGTTCCTGGGACATGCAATGAGGAAGGAGAGCTTGGAGAACCTGATACTGACAGGCCAGATAGAAGGAAAAAGAGACAGAGGAAGGCAGTGGATAACATATTTGCAGGGCCTTATCAGGTGGATGACGGAATGGGGGTTGCGAGGTGTAACAGGAGCAAACATGCTAAGAGTCACCTGGGACAGGGAGATGTAGAGAACCATTATCACCTATGTCCTGAAGGGACAGAGCACATAGAAGAAGAAGAAGAGCACACATTCAAAAGAACTTACAATAAATATGTAACATTTTTCAGGTTGAAAAAATACTGCAATAGCAGTGCCCTGTTGAAATATGTTTAAAAAATAAATATTAAAATGAACTCTCATCTAAATGTAACATAGATATTGTAAGTCACACATGAATTGCTAAAGGATGAGAAGCTGGCAATTTTTATGTTTGCAGGTCCACATCCTCCATCAAAACAGAGAGTCAGGATTATGATGAGGTGTCTAAACACTAAAGATATTCTAATTTCTATTATAGAACCCAGATGAGGTTCACTTCTGGTAGATAAAAAAAATAGTTATCTCCCCATATTTACAGGCTGACACCATGAGCGAAATAAAATTCATTTTATTTTTTTATTCTGTACTTTGGTACTTTTACTGCGATCATATATATATATATATATATATATATATATATATATATATATAATTCAGTTATAATTCAAGATTAAGACCAATATAGTTAAATAAAGAAGACAAGAAGAAAACTATATTTTACTCGCCTACACGTTTTGTCCTGTGATGGACTTTATCAAGGCCAAAAGACGAAGTGAATTTTATTTCAAATAATATATCTATCAACAAAACATTGTTGGTAACTGGAAAAAAATGTTGTATTATCCTAACAGTTATGTGTGGTCAATAATGGTTATGTTTCAAATTATTTTAGAGTAGAAATAATTGTAGATTTGAATATTGTTACTTGTAGCTATTTTACAGTGTTGTTTGTTAACTACCAACATTCATTTTAGTTTAAATTTTTAAGTAATATAGTAAAATTTTCTCTGTATCTGCTTTTTAGATAAGTTTTGATGGATTATTTAGTTATTTGTGTTATTCTGGGAAGGTGATTATTGCTATTTTCTCCTTCAGAGTTTACAGCTTTTAGAATTATTATTGTTGGGTAATGCTGTTTTTTTTTTTCCATTTTTGAAGTTTTATTTTAAATTTCCCAGATATGTTTAGAAAGCACTGTGCTGTTTGCATATTTACTATTTGTAAATAAGTTTTGTGTATATACTTTCTCTGTTCCCAGTGTTCTTCAGTTATTCCTGTATAATTTTTCTTCATTACCTGCTGATTTTACAGTGGCTTGGTATAATATATTGTTTTGTAAGCAACTGCCTTTTAAGGGACATTTGTGCTTTACTCTGCATTTACAGGTGAATTTGATTTGTGTAGGTAGTTTGTTGGTTATTTTTCTGTTGTGCTTATTTATTATTTCTGTCATGTTCTCAGTGAAATTTTAGCTGATTTTTACTGTTTTTCTTGAATATCTTGTGGAGTGTGTTTGAAGTGTCTATGTTTAATGAATATTTTTCATGTTTGTTTTTACATTTTTGCTGTATGATGGGTTGAACCATATGATGTTACTTTTCCTGTTGGCTTTTTTGTGCTGTGTGGTATCTATGTTGGTGTTGCTGAAAAACCACTAACTTTTAAAGGGCATGTCATAATCTTTTGGGGCTTTGTTGATGGTGGTTTCAGTGAAAAAATTATCAGATAACCCGTAGTTAATTCTTTCTAGTATTATTTTTTTTATTTTATCTTAGTTCACGTTTAGTTTTGTTTATGAATATGCATGTTTCGTATATTTTGAAGTTTTCTTTGTGGACTTTTAGTTGAATGAATGCTTATGATTTAGCAATACAATTTATTCGCTTGTTTCATTTTTTTTATTTAGCTTCCATTGTGTTGTTTTTAGTGCTTTTCTGTATGTTGCAGTTATGTCCTTTCCCTGATACTCTCTGTATCTTGTACTTTTCACACAGTGACACCAGCGTTTCCATTCTTCTCTTCCCTATTCTACGACATTCCCTGTGATATGTTTCTCTTTTTCTTCACTTTCCTCTTATGTAACCCCCTGTACACCAGTGACAGTAATGCTTTGCTTGAGTTGAAACCAATTATAGAAAAATAAAAAAAATGTCTACCTTAAGTAGATTGCAGTATTTGTGGGCAAATAATTCATATAAATTTCTAGTTTTGTTCACTGCAATAAATACATGAGGTTCATTGTTGAGTTTAATTATCTCTCCTCTTAGTTGTTTTTTTTTTTCATGAAAGCAGCTAATTGTTTATGAAATTTTATGTTTCTTACTAAGATGGTCAATCTCTTTTGAAGTTGTCTTGTTCCTAGTGTTTTGGAGGACATTTTTGTTTGTTTTAAAGCTATATTTTTTCTTGAGTGTGGTATTTTTGTTAAGTTCTTGGTTTAAGAAGAAATGCACTTTTTATCTCATTCTTTTTCTGAGGCTTTCTATTTTTTCTATTCATTTTAGTTTGTAGGTGGATAATGAATATATATATATATATATATATATATATATATATATATATATATATATATATATATATATATAATAATAAAATCGACTCTGTACGTATCCAAATCTTAAAATCTTACACAAGTAATTTTTTAGGACCACAAATAACCGGCAGAATCTAACTCCGTTATTGTCCGCCGCTATAAAGCTTTGGACAATGAGGGGAAAAAAAAAGAAAACTGCGGAGCACCGACAATACATACAGTACTTTACAGCAAAGAAAAAAAACCCTCAAACGGAACGAACCACAAAGAAAGAAAAGTGCTCGATACAAAACTAACCAAAAAGGATTTTTTCTCGTATATATATATATATATATATATAGTCATCCGCAGACAGATGTGTTTCGCTGTATTACAGCTCATCAGTACGGCTTAGACTCCGGTCGCTATGCGCGCACACACACACACACACACACACACACACACACACACACACACACACACACACACACAGAGGGCACAATGAGTAAATTATTACTTTTTGATATTTTTAATTATGTGCATTGTTTGTTTTTGAATTTGTCAACTGCATGGTATGGTAATGTCAGTTATGCACCATCTGTGAGAAAAATTGCACCATGACGCAATTCACTTCATGAGAAATTTGAAGACGCCATGCTTTACTGCTTGGCATTCACACCAGAAGCTTCAATACAAATGTACTTCAGAGTGTTTGGATGTCAATCTGAGGACAGTGCAGTAGATTTGGAATGAGTTGTATAAGCTTGATTGTTCTGATAAGAAAGGAACTCCCAAATTTGTTGGTGAGGGCTTCAAACTCAACATAGAAATTTACATAAGGTGTCTTGCTGAGATAGTAAATTCTCCAGGGTCAAGAGGGTGGCTGCTGGGAGACCCTATGTCTGGCAACAAGACTTTGCACAATGCCACACAAGCAGAAGCACCTAGTCATGGTGTCAGAATATTTCTGTGATCCTTACATCTGGCTATCTAACTGAGAAATATACATATATATATACACATGATAGAATAAGTAAAGAACAGTGAAGAAAAGTGTTTTTAATCTAACCTTTTTTTACTTTATTAAGTTTCTTCAGGAATTTGATAATAAGACACGAATTTAAAAATTTTTAAAAACAAAAGATGGTATATTGGAATATTGACTGAGGCTTGATTTCATTAAGCAGATATGTGTCACATGTAATAAAGCAATAGATGATCATTTTTAAATGTAGGAAACCTATGTCTGTTTATATGTATGGGTGCCACATGTAATAAAAGCAACAGATGTTTATTTTAAATGTAGGTATGTATAGATGTCTGTTTGAAATAATGCTCATGTCAGATGTATTTAAATACTAGCAGTATAGCCCAGTGTTGCTCGGGTGTAAAGAAAGCTTTAAAACTAATCCATGGTCCTGGAGCTCAGACACTTTGGATGTTGGCATGAAAGACTAAAAAGCAATAGTTGTTTCCAGTTAAAGTGAAACCGTAGACTGAAAGAAAAATGAATTCATGTAAGTCAAATTTTGATTTCCTGGTATCGATATCAAATAAGTTTTTTCGTCGTAAACAGAATTTTGAAGGCTAAATAAGTCCTCTGAGTAAATGGTATCATGGCTGAGACTAAGAGCTACAATTATATCTACGTAGAGCCAAACCTGAAGCAAAAACTAAAATAAAAGGGCTGAAAAATATACAAACATACAGGCAGCTAAACAGACACATGCACAAATATATCTATATATATATATATATATATATATATATATATATATATATATATTATCGATTTTCTGCACTATTGTAAGAACTGCAACCTTGAAACTTCTGAATATCATTTCTTATGTCTTTGTCTATGAATGTATCAAATTTGATTAAAATCGGACCACTCCTTCTATAACCCGATTTTTTCGATTATCGATTTTTGATATTTATTGGGGGTACCTCAACACAAAACCTAGCTAAGAACACTCGAAGATGCTTATAGTACAACTGTGTAAATTTTCAAGAAAATCCGGTTCAACTGTTTCAGAGTCTATAGGCAATGGACACACACACACACACACACACACACACACACAAAGTTCCATTCATAAATAAGTTTAGATTTAGATTTAATGAGCGATTTTTTAAAATTATGTGCATGAGAAGATCATGGTTGGTTTTAATGTATGAAAGAGTGTCTTTATAAGTTGCAATGTTAGTATGTGTGTGAATGATAAAACAAAATACATTTTTGCTTAAAATTGTAGCAAAAAAATGTACACAAGTTCCAAGTGAACTTTTTATGAATAAATTAATTTTGAAAGTAATAAGTTATTAATAGTTGGAATCTTTCATTGAAATAATATATTAAACTACAAATATTTATGCATTATTTTAAATATATTACAATATTATAATTAAACAATAAATAATATTTAGAAATATTAAAATACATGAGCCATTATTTTTATAACAACCTAATAATTGTAATAATATAATATTTATATATATATATATAATATATATATATATATATAGAGAGAGAGAGAGAGAGAGAGAGATATTATAATATATATATTATAATATTACAGTTATTAGGTTGTTATAAAAATAATTACTGATTTCAGAAATAAAATTTTGTCCTTGAAAAATTAACTGTAGAAATGTTGAAATTATTTAGAATATGAGCCTTCAGCATCTCTGCACCTCTGTTATCCAACAACGAGATTATTTATTCCTCGTTCATAAAAAGTTATTGGCTGGGATGCAACAAAATCTTTAAAAGCTGATTCTACCTCTGGTTTGGATCTAAAAGTTTGACCATTTAAAAATGTGCTTAAGTGCTTAAAAATGATAATCAGTGGGTGAAAGCTCAGGAGAATATGGAGCATGTGGTAAACTCTTGTATCTCAAGTTTGTGAGTAGTTGCCACATTATACTTTCAACATGTGGCCATGTATTATCATGGAGCAATGTTAAACCACAATTATTCACCAATGCAGGTCTCGTTTTTTGCAGGTACACATGCATTTCAGCAAGTTGATTGCAATAAAGCTCTGTATTAATGCTCTGATTGGCTTCCAGAAAGTTATAGTCGATAACACTAATTGCAGACCACTAGACAGTCTCCATAATCTTTTTCTGATTCAACTTTGGCTTTGCAGTATGTTAGGGGGACTCATCATGATCATGCTATTGACCTGATCATTTACAGTTATCATAAAGAATCCACTTTTCATCATAAGTGACTATTCGGTCAAGAAATGGATCATTGGTATTACACATAAAGAGCATTAAGCACACTTCAAAATGCCTAAGTTTTTGATTTTCATTGAGATCTTGAGAAACCCATTTATTGAGCTTTTTTACCTTGCCAATACTCTGCAAATAGCATGAGACTGTTGCATTACTGACACCAAGTATCTGAAACATTTCTCTGACATTTTGATTTGCGTTTTGCTCAACAAGAGCTTGAAATTCTTCATTGTCAAGATAGCATGATCAACCTCGATCTTCTTCGTCTTCAACACTCTTATTACCAGTTCAGAATTCCTGGAACCACCTTTTGTACTGTCTAATCACCTTGTTGACCCATCTTCCCATACTCTGTTGATATTGGTAGAAGTTTGGGAGGCACTATGCTCAAGTTTAAACTCATGCAAGAAAAGTAAACAAAAATCATATTTTGTCATGTTCATAATTAAAGGTTTCTGTGCTTCAAGAATATTTCTGTCAGAAGAAAAGTAAAACATTATTAAAGAGCACACATTAATTATTATATATACCATGAATTTCTATGTTAAAAGGGCTTTTCAAAATACAACACTTTGAGTGGCCATTAATTGTATACCAACTGAAAATAACTGCAATTATATTAAAGTATTAAATTATATCAATACAATAAGTACCTCCAATAATTCACTGAGAAAACACCATAGCATGAAGAAAAAAGCACTAAACTTAATAAAAACAAAGTTTTTCAATCAAAATGTTTGTTATTATTAAGAAGAAATATAAAAGTAATTTTTCATGTTTTTAATTTTTTAATCCTTTCTAAAATTTTGGTAAAAATCTGTTTTTTTTTGTTTTTTTTTTAGTCAGCATGTAACCAAGTTGTTACCAGCATTTACTATGGATAATGTAATATTATGCAACTCATTTTTTTTTCCTGGTGAAGAATACTATTACTGAAAAATTCTTGCAAACATCAAATAATTGTCAGATTTTAATGAAACTTTCAAGACTTACATACAAGTTAATGAAATTATTTCTGATATCATTATTTTTATAAAATCTTGGTGAAAATATTTTTACATCTGTTATACCTCTTCACGTAAATTCATGAAATTAAATTTTGTATCAAAAATTTGCTTTTATAAATTATATATATATATATATATATATATATATATATATATATATATATATATATATCTTAAGGACATTATAGTCTAAAGAAAAAAAATTTCAATGAATAATGAATTTTTACAAGAACTGTTTTCATTTGTTCTTTTTAAATTATAATAATTTATAAAGTTTCCAAAGTATTTTTAAAATTTTTCAATGCTTTGGGATACATTAAGCGCTTATCTCCCCTTGTCAAGATATGTTACATGAGTCACATTACAGCTGCTTTGTGACATCACTTCATGCAGTGCTAGTCATTTTTACAGCTAATGGACAGCAACCAAATGAGAAGATTGTTTTCTTTCTGCCTGAGTCATTTTGACCCAGGCTGAGGATAAAATCTATACCCCCCCCCCCCCGCCTGTAGCCTGCAGGCACATAGTGCCATATCTTGTTGGGATAAGCAGCTTACAAGCAGATGGTATCTTATCCTGCTTGGATATAAATAAATCCTGCCTTATCTTGCTGGGATATCGATGAACCTTGCTTTATTCCATAGGATATAGAGGAATCCTGCCTTATCCCACTAAAATATAGATGAACCCTGCCTTATTCAGCACTTTTAAATCTGGAGTCATAACAATGGCTTTTCCAGATCAGAAGTATTTTCAAACTATATATAAGACCATTCCTTTTGTTCCTCCTTATACTTTGCTTTGTGGTTAATATATGTAATATTTCTCCATGTGTGGGCACTTGTATATATGTATAATTTTGTGTTTGTCATAGTATATAAAAGTTTCTCTAAGAACAAGTATTCATCATTCATTTTTCCTTCCAGCCATTCTGTGCCATCCTGTCCATGAGTTTGGTGTTGTTGTATCATTGATATGACAATGCCTGTTAATGAGAAAGAAGTTAAAAAAAGAATAAATCTTTCTACCAATCACCCCACCTCTGTTACACGGCAGTTAGGTTATTAAGTTAATAAATGAAAACTATATTTACTAATCAAAAATTGAAAAGTTTAATACAAATCTTTAGGCCAAATTTTTTTAAAAAATAATTTTTAATTTTTTTTTTTTGTGTAAAGGATGTTTTTTATAGTATGTTATTTTCTGTGTTACATTAAAAGGTCATATGTTTCATGGTTTCCTCCCCTTACAGGAAAAAATTGGACAATTATGTCAATTCTGCTCAACCATACTTAGCTGTCATCAGTCACTTCACATGTCATCTGGCTGTCATTATTCACTTCATGCATCAATCACTTGATACCTCCATGATTAAGAAATACTTTTATTCTAAATTTCATGCTATAAACAAGTAATACTTGTATAAATCAGTTTAATTTAATTTTAAATTTGCTAATTTTAAAAAAGATTAACATGTCACAGATGTATATTGTATTTTTGCAAGATTTTTAAAACCTTTTATTCTTAAATTTTGTTCACAAACTTCTCAAATTGTCAAAATGGACACAAAAATTATGAATTTTAAAAACAAGAAAACATTAAGATTCCAATCAATATAATTTATATTTAAAATACACCAGAGTATTTTGCTCACTGGAAATAGTAAATTTAGCCATTTAGCTTTCAATTAAGGCTAAAATGAAAGCTTCAAGAAAAAATTTAATTCTTAAAAATTTCAGTTTAAATCTTAGGTATTAAAAATCAATGGCGGTATCTATATTACAATATTACAATGAAGTAATCTTCTTCTTCTATGTGCCTTGTCCTTAAAGGACGTTGGCGATCATGGCCTTCTATGTCTCCCTATCCCTGATAGCTCTTAGCACGCTTTCTCCTGTAACATATCGCAGCCCTCGTTCTGTCATCCACCTGCTCAGGTTCTTCAAATATGTTATCCGCTGCTTTCTTCTGTCTCGTTTTCCCTCTATTTGTCCTGTTATTATCAGGTTCTCCAAGCCCTCCTTCCTCATTGCATGTCCAAGGAACTTCAGTTGTCTCTTCCTGATGCTCAATATTAATTTCATTTTCGTTCCCATTCTTTTCAACACCTCATCATTACTCAGATGCTTGGTCCATGATATCCACAGCATCCTTCTGTAGAACCACATTTCAGCTGCTTCAAGTTTTCCCTTCACCTTTGTTGATATTGTTCAACATTCACTGCCATATTGAAGAACTGACATCACATAGCAATCTAGTATTCTCTTCTTTGTTCAAGTAATACAAAACCTAAAAAAGGTAGATAAAGAAAGACAAAAGAAAGGACTACAAATAAACTACAAGAAAACTGAATGTATTGTCATCAGCAAACAGTGGAGCCCAAAATGCCAATTACAGGTTGAGGATACTAAAATCAAGCAAGTACAAAAATTTAAGTACTTGGGAAGGGTTCTAATGGAAGACGAAAAGTATGACACTGAGATCCAAAGGCAAATTGAAATGGCCAAGGACGCATTCCAGAAGTTGAGCAGAGTATTAACAGGCAGGAAAATTTCACTAGAAACAAAGAAGAGAGTTCTGGATTGTTATGTGGTGTCTGTCCTTTAATTTGATTTACTTTTATCCCATTGAAGAGAGTTGTCATCTCTTCAAATAATTTCATCCGGTTGGGGGGGGATGAAATAGAGGTTAGCACTTTTAAACCTCCTCCTAAGTAAGTCAAATGTTTTTTTCTTTCATTTGATTGAAATTAGAAAAAAAAAAGATCACATTATAACAAATTTGTTGGTAATATCTGAGAATATTAGATATGTGTAAAAATTATCAGCACTTTTTTAAAGTTTGTTATCAAACATATAGTTGAAGTTTTTGCAGCAAATTCACACCCACCACCACCACCCAATAATATCATCATTTTTTTTCTTTCTAAATAATTAGATTGAGGGCTCTAGAAATTCATTTTTTCTGTTTCAGTTAGTTAAGTACCATATGTGATACAAGCTTTGTTGATCATGTCTCAAAAGAGACATAACTGACTGGGCAGAAGATTTTCTCACAGTAGGTTACCATTACTTTCTGTGGTAGACTGGCTGCCAACCAAAGCTATAGAACCCAAGCTGTCTTGCTATTTAATGCATAGCTGACAGGAAAATAATGGATTAATACCTTTCCCAAGGGTATTTGCACATAAGGGAATACAACAAATTCAGCTGGAATTTGAACTTGGTTCTCCAATTTCTCATTCTGAGCTGATATCTACTGCAACACAATGCACACCCTCATTTTTTAGTTTAGTTATTTTCAAAACCTTCTAAATACTATATGTGACTTTGATTGAATTTGTTTTACAGAAATTGCTATGCAAATTTATGCAAATTATCAGTATGCTGCAATATTTGATGAGATGTACAAAAATATCCCCCTTATTGAGGATGAATTTTTTCCATTTGGATTAATAAACTTAGTCTATTTTTGCATGATAGTGGCCAAAATCAATGCAAAAAATGTTTCTTATAATTGTTATATAAAGGCTTTATATTGATTATCTTAAAATATTTTCCCCTGACAATGTGGTCCTGGAAGGACTTAAGATGGGAAAAAATTAATCACTCTTTGAGTGAAAATTGATTTTCTTCAGGATCTTCTTAACAAAGACATCAGTTTAATGGCATTAATCAGACAGTCTCATTAAAATCTGAATTTTAGAGGATATATTCTATTTAATCAAATTTACTCCAAGCAAGGTAGTAAAGACACTAAGACACAAGAAGGGATTATTGGGTGTGAAAGAATGAAAAAAAAACAGAAGCATTACTATTGAGTGAGAACTATAGAAAAGTAATCAGGAAGACAGCAGATAAGAATTGACATTATGTTATGAAGATGTATTTATAAATAAAAATAATATTAATAATATTAATAGTAATGGATTCTATTGGGTCCTAAGTGTTATTACCAAAAAGTTTTATTTCATGAAGTAGTCGTAAAAATAAGGAAATTAGAAACAGAACATTTGGAAGATGCGAGAATGTTCCAGTAAAATTGAGAGAGTTCTAAAAGTTCTAGAAATATGCAAATTAGGTGTTAGCCCCTATAAAAATAGGTTTTGAGGCAGGGAACAGTTAGTTGTTACCAGGGTCTGCTGATGTTATCAGCTCCGGTTTGATTCAGGATTTATATCCAGCCAAAAGGATCTAGAAGTTGCCGTCCAACAAAAACCTGAAAGAGAACCTCATAGAACTATATGGGTAAATACATATTTTTGACTATTTCATTGACCATACTTAAAATATTTCTTTATATACTCATTTAAGGATTTCCAAAAAGTATATAGCACGTAACTTCCTACCCTACTTAACTGGGTAAAGAAAAAGATCCTGATCTTACCTTCACTTTCTCTCCTCATAACACTTGCTAGTTGTAAACTCTATGTTTCTATTTGAATGTAAAACTGTACATTTTTAAATATTTTTATCAAATGTTTTGTGGATTAAATAATTTTTCTGTATTAACCCTGAGTTTTGTGCAATCATTTTTATTTTCTCTTTTGTTACACTTAACACGTAAGACATTGCAATTAAATTTTTGAAGATAAAAGTTGAGTGGAAAGCTGGAAGAGATTTTTACAATTGAAAAGCGTGAGTATAGCGGGTTATCTCTTATTCCTTTTCTAGTTGTAGTAGGATTCCGTAGCAGGTTAACAGAATTTGGCCTTGTGGGAAGATAGCCCACTATAATTCATAAAATGATTATAAATTCAAGAAAGACAATTACAGTATAAAATAACACTTATATATATATACATAGCAATTATGTTTAACAAATAAAAAAATACTTGAAATAAAAGTCCAAAGGAAGTTATAGAGTTCATAGAAAATAATGATGAGCTGAAAGAGATAAAAGAATGTTCATTTAGAAGTTGCTGTTTCCTAAGGTCAGTAGGTCAGCAATTTGGTTTGTGGAATGTCTTTAAAAGGGTCAGTTAGTACTTTTGAGACCAGGGAAAGGAAGGAGGTCAGAATAGTAGTTATGAGACAGGGAGGTGGAAAGAGGTCAGCATAGTAGCAGCTTGACTTAAGTCAAGGGGAGGCAGGTGACTCTATCATATCGTCCTTCTGTCTGGCAAAGTGTTTGTGTCTTCACTTTTTATATTTGCTTTTTGGATCAAAATGCATTTCGTTTCGAATTTCATCCTTGTATTTGATTCTGGGCTTTCCATTGGCTGGTAAATAAAATTCTTGAAGGCTCGCGAAATGGTAATTTGATATTTGATTAATTTTTATTTTTCAACTGGAACATCTGCGCAAATTCACTTGCGCGGAAATTATTTTTATTCATTAGCTTTCTGGTCGGCATAGAGCCAATATCTGGTTTGCTCGCTTTTGCTTGGTCGGTATCACCACATGAGAAAAGAAACTGTTAGCATAGAACTTATGGCTACATCCAGTCAATTCAACTGTAAATTGATATGTTTGGGGAAAATATATATTAATACAAAATAAATCATTTCTCCAGATCTTTTTTTTTAATCATTTCTCCTAAGCAAAGTGGGAATTTCACTCATACACAGGGAGTTACAGAGAGTGAAAGTCAGAGAAAAGATTTGGGGAAAGAACAAAAGATGAATGGGATACAAGATGATAAAAGATGGTAATTGATGTTGCACTTAAATTTATTTAATAATTTCACCACCAAGTAAGGTGGAAATGCCATTAGTATGCAGGGGGTTACAGAGAGTGAGAATGAGAGAAAAGACTGAGTATAGAAAGGATTGAGGAAAGGACAAAAAAATGAACAGGATTCAAGTGATTTTGATCCTAAGGAAAATTGTACTTTTCATTCCTATTTGTCAAAAAACTTTTTCATCAATTCAATCCAATATTTGTTCCCACATGAACAAGGAAAAACAATGTTTTCACTAACGTACATATATATAATTTCATTATAACATCTTTGCACATGTATAACTTTATTATAACATATTTTCACATGTATAGTTTCATTATAACATCTTTCACATGTATAGTTTCATTATAACACTTTCATATGTATAGTTTCATTATAACATCTTTCACGTGTATAGTTTCATTATAACATCTTTCATATGTATAGTTAGATTATAACATCTTTCACGTGTATAGTTTCATTATAACATCTTTCATATGTATAGTTTCATCATAACATCTTTCACATGTATTGTTTCATTATAACATCTTTCACATGTATAGTTTCATTATAACATCTTTCACATGTACAGTTTCATTATAACATCTTTCATGTGTATAGTTTCATTATAACATCTTTCATGTGTATATTTTCTTTATACCATCTTTCACATGTATAGTTTCATTATAACATCTTTCACATGTATAGTTTCATTATAACATCTTTCACATGTATAGTTTCATTATACCATCTTTCACATGTACAGTTTCATTATAACATCTTTCACGTGTATAGTTTCATTATAACATCTTTCATGTGTATATTTTCTTTATACCATCTTTCACATGTATAGTTTCATTATAACATCTTTCATATGTATAGTTTCATTATAACATCTTTCACATGTATTGTTTCATTATAACATCTTTCTCTTGTATAGTTTCATTATAACATCTTTCATGTGTATAGTTTCATTATAACATCTTTCACATGTATAGTTTCATTATAACATCTTTCACATGTATAGTTTCATTATACCATCTTTCATGTGTATAGTTTCATTATAACATCTTTTCACATGCATAATTTTATTATAATATCTTTCACATGTATAGTCTCATTATGACATCTTTAACATGTATAGTTTCATTATAACATCTTTCACGTGTATAGTTAACATCTTTTCACATGCATAATTTTATTATAATATCTTTGCACATGTATCATTTCATTATAACATTTTTTCACATGTATTTTTTCTTTATAACATCTTTGCACATATACAATTTAATTTTTGTGCATATGACAAATAAATGTTCCTGGTTTCTATATACAATCTACATTTTGACATTGCTGTACTGTTTTCAGTTTTTTCCCATGACTGTTCAACTGTAAGACTTTAATGGTTAAGAAGGCACCTTTGATTTTCCCTTTTAACATCCATGCCAATAAAACTTGTATGTAGCATAATTCTGAGGAAAAACCTATACATATATATTTAAATAAGTAAGCTGGGTACTGAATCTTTATTTCCTCCACTCCATGTTTATCTTGATGAATTCAGAGTTGCTGTTGGAGAATGTTTATTTCTCAGAACATCATTTGGCAGTGGCTCAGGAAGAATGTCAGACATCTTCAATGCCAACATTTGCCAAAAAGAAGCAGACGATTTATTTTCCTTTATCTTAATCAAGTCTTGTTTAATGAAAGCTGGGGTTAACTTTTCCCCTGTGGGCTGCTGACCTTATCAGGATGCACTGCCAACTAACAAACTCTCAGGCATGGTATTGTCAACAAATATTCCATATTTATCTTCCACTAGTAATTCAATGTGAGGGTGAAAATACTTTTGTATGTGGGTAAGTATCTGCACACAGTTGTGTGTTGATTAGTTGTTTTTATTTAGTGGCATATCAACATCTCTATGGGTTGTTTAATGCCAAAATCCAAATATTTTCTTCACAATTTTATTTTGTAGTTGGAGATAATAATAGTTTAGTGTTACAAGTTTTATTAATTAACCCATAACTAAGGGGGTGAAGAAGCAGGTTCGTACCTTTCCCAGGTGTATCTAAACTTATTTATAAATGGAACTTTGTCTCTTTGTGTGTATGTGTCTGTGTGTGTTTATGTCTGTTACCTATAGACTCCAAAACAGCTGAACCGATTTTCTTGAAAATTTATACAGTTGTACTATAAACGTCTGCAAGTGTTCTTAGCTAGGTTTTGTGTTGAGGTACGCCAAATAAATATCGAAAATCAATAATTGAAAAAATCGGGTTGTAGAAGGAGTGGTCTGATTTTAATCAAATTTGATACACTCATAGACAAAGACATAAGAAACGATATTCAGAAGTTTTAAGGTTGCAGTTCTTACAATAGTGCAGAAAATCGATAATATATATATAGATATATAAAAGGCAAGATGTTTGTGTGTATGTTTATTTATCTGTCTGTACGTCCTTTACACAAATCCACAATTTTTATCCGTTTCTCACCAAACTTCACACAAATATTCTTTTTCTGTCTGAGCTCCAGGACCATGAATTAGCTTTAAAGCTTTCATTACATTTGAGCAACATCGGGCTATACTGCTAGTTTGTGTATAAATAAGTATAACTGAAATTAACAATTCCAAATGATTATCTATTATATCAGTCATACATTCAAGCATACAGAACCTGGTATTCCCAAGCAGTCTGGTCACCCATTTAGGTACTGACCAGGCTTGACATTGCTTAACTTCAGTGATTATATAGGAATTGGTGTTTTAATATAAAGTGGGTGTAAGCTGCATATTTTTTTTTTTAATCATTTCACCCCAAGCAAGGCATTTCACTGCCACTGTTGTGCAGGGGGTTACATAGGGGAAAGTGATGAGAAAGAGTGGTTAGGAGGTTACATAGGGGAAAGTGATGAGAAAGAGTGGTTAGGGGGTTACATAGAGGAAAGTGATGAGAAAGAGTGGTTAGGGGGTTACATAGGGGAAAGTGATGAGAAAGAGTGGTTAGGGGGTTACATAGAGGAAAGTGATGAGAAAGAGTGGTTAGGGGTTACATTGGGGAAAGTGATGAGAAAGAGTGGTTAGGGGTTAAAGGGATGAGAAAGGAGGATGGAGGGGGTTAATAAAGGGGAAAGTGGATTAGGGGGTTAGGGGGTTACATTGGGGAAAGTGATGAGAGAGTGGTTAGGGGGTTACATAGGGGAAAGTGGGATGAGAAAGAGTGGTTAGGGGGTTACATAGGGGAAAGTGATGAGAAAGAGTGGTTAGGGGGTTACATTAGAGGGGAAAGTGATGAAAGAGTGGTTAGGGGGTTGGTTGGGGAAAGGGGGTTACATAGGGGAAAGGTAGGGGGATTGGGGAAAGAAAGAGTGGTTAGGGGGTTACATTGGGGAAAGTGATGAAAGGGGAAAGGTGGGGGATGAGGGGAAAGAGTGATTGAGAAAGGGGGTGGTTAGGGGGTTACAGAGGAAAGTGATGAGAAAGAGTGGTTAGGGGGTTACATTGGGGAAAGTGATGAGAAAGAGTGGAGGGGGTTACTGGGGGAAATTGAGAGAAAGAGGGGTAAAGGTTGGGGGTTACATTGGGGAAAGTGATGAGAGTGGATAGGGGGTTACATTGGGGAAAGTGATGAGAGGGGAAAGTGGTTGGGGGTTACATTGGGGAAAGTGATGAAAGAGTGGTTAGGGGGTTACATAGGGGAAAGTGATGAGAAAGAGTGGTTAGGGGGTTACATAGGGGAAAGTGATAAGAAAGAGTGGTTAGGGGGTTACATAGGGGAAAGTGATAAGAAAGAGTGGTTAAGGGGTTACATAGAGGAAAGTGATGAGAAAGAGTGGTTAGGGGGCTTACATAGGGGAAAGTGATAGGAAATGTCAGAATGAGGGTGACAAACGGGTAAGGATACCGAGGATGAGGTTTGCATGGATGGGAAAAGTGTTTGAAAGAATGGATGTATGGTTGTTTAAATTTACACACAGAGAATGAATGAGGAATTCTACACTTTTGCTTAGGAAGTTATAGTATCTTTATTGTTGTACAATCCTTGCTTAGAAAGATGCCTGAAAAAGATGCTGTTAAATGTGGCATGGTTGAATATATATATATATATATATATATATATCAACAAACATGAACAGTGATTAATGTCTTTTGACTAAGAACAAGGAGCCTAACTGTTTATTCTCATAGATGCATACTTATATTATGGAAATTTTATAAGTAAATACATGTAATAATGCACTTTGTCATGCAATGGATATCAGCTTGGAACGAGAAATTGGAGAAATGAGTTTGAATTTCAGTTGTATTTTTTTGCATTCACTTAAGTGCAAATACACATGGGAAAGGTATTAATCTCTCCAGCTATGGGTTAAATGGCAGAACAGATTGGTTTATGTAGCCTTGATTAGCAACCAGTCTACTGCAGAAAATAATGACAACCTACTGCAAGAAAATCTTCTTCCCAGTTAATCATCTCAAAAGAGACATGATCGCCCAAACATGTACCATGTATGGACTTAACTGCACTGACATCTAATGAATATTAGGCAAGAGAATAATGCTGCACTTGGCTTTCTAATGGGAAGAACATGTTTTGTTTTTACTTGAAACTGCGTATAACTTAAAACACAAATAACAATTGAAATAATACTAGGAGTTAACTGTTTTCACTTTGGCAACTTCATTCTTCTGAATTTTAATTCTACTTGAGACTGTGTACATCATTTTTACCTTGTTTTATTGTCAGTCATTTTTATCAAGGTCTTTTCAATGGCATGTCACAATAGTAGATAGAAAAGTGTGAGTACACTAGCAATCCATTTTCCTCTACCTTATCTTTTCTATCCAGACGGTTTCACCAAAATGGCTGCTGCATTCATTGTTAGCCTTGACAAATTCAAACTGGACTGATTTATTTGTTCCCTTTGTAACTGAAAATTTAAATCCAATAAAACTCAGATGCACAATGTTAGATATAGAATCAAATACCTCATATCCACAGATTCAATGCACTAACCATTGAACTATTCTAAAGAAACAGAAAAAAAAATCCAAGCTTAATGTAAAAATAAAAAATAATGAACTGAGAGTGAAGGATGCACGCCTCCCTGTCACCTTTAGAATCCCATGAGCACAATTGCCTGGTGTGAGTTTCTCATGGACAGTCTGAAAACCTTTTGCTTAAATATCCACTTGAGGCATCTTCTCCAGTCTCTTACAAGAATGGCACAGCTGAAGAACAAAGCAGTAGAGAATAGGGTATTTCTGTCCTCAGTAACTACATCCATGCTTACATGTCCACACCCAGCAATTAAGTTCATTATTAACACATCTCCACTCATGCAAACAATCTAACATGCTCTGCCGACCAATCAGAATGTACATAGCTTACAGGTAAATACCACTGGAACAGATTCTTAATAGCCTCTTTGCTAAACCATTCAAGATGCTGATAGAAAAAAACAATTTTCTTCCCAATGGAGTAGTGGTCAGCTGTAGAAGATGGCATTTAACAGTTATTTGGGCAGTGTTCTTGTATCCATGCCAAAAGCAAATTGCATGCATCATTGATGTCTTATTTTCCCCGCATTCGGTCTCTTGTTGTCATCATGCAATTGTGTACACACCTCAAGTGCTCATTGTGCAGATAGCATCCACTAATGGCATTTTACCATCTGAAAAAGAAAACACATCTATTGTATCATTTTGTTGATTCAATCATTGCGTTCTTGCTGTAATAAAAAGAATTTATAGCAAACAATGGATGGCTATTTTCTTTCATTGTTCATTTTAGTGATTAAAATTCATGAACCTTTGTAAGTGAAGACAGGCATTGTGGTCACAATTGGAGACAGCTGAGAGTTACAGATTGAAGATATTGGATCTTCTTTTTTTCTTTATATTCCTTTTTTCTCGTCTTATTTTTGAGAGAGCATGGCAAGTGAGCAAGGAAAAAACTGTGATTAAATAGAATGCAAAAGATCATTTTTATTGTATTATTGTTAAAAGCAATTTTAATTTCAGTAAAGCTTTATGCTCACAAGTACTTATTTTTAATATTTGCATTTATGCAGACATAGCCACAGATATTCAGTTTTGTGTGTATATCATTATTTTTTTAAAATAATGTTCAGCCTGTACAAGGCTCAAGAGCCACTCAAAGTAGATTACAGTGTAATGGATCAGGGGTTCAGTTTATGAGGATATGTAGAGAAGATAACTGTTAACCCACTAAAGTTTAACAAGTTAAGATTGTAGTGATTGAGGAAGCATCCTCTTGGGAGTCAAGGGGATACATGTTTAAGTAGATGTTCAGTATTTTTTTTTTAAACAGTATAAATTATGTCTACTATTTGAGAGACTTAATAAAGTAAATATGATTTTCAGTAGAGTTTGAACCTGCATCTCTATTTGTAGTGAAAATCATCATCTGATCCAGCTGAAGTGAGCTTCAACTTCCACAATTAGACTGTAACACTCTCTGTGACTGGGCAATCTAAAGGAAGCCAATCTAATTTTTCTTTTATTAAGTCTTTCAAATAAACATGCCAGTAGATATAATTCACACTGTTTAAATAAAATTTAAAAAAAAACAGGGAATCTACTCAAAGTGTATCCATTAAATAATGTTTCGCGTAATAAGAAATAATGTTGGGTTAAAAATAAAATCCATTAATTACAATTTTTGCTACTCTATCACTATTTCCATGGCAAATGTTCAGATGAGTTCTATTCTTTAGTTCTACTAGTCCAGATCTTAACAGCTACAATGCACCATGAGTTGAACACCCCTCATTTCCTCTATGTTCCAAATATAAGTTCTATTCATAAACTTTTTAGACAAGAACTGCCATTTCTAGCACAAGCACCCATGCAAGTACTTCACTGAATATTAATCTCTTCAAGTCAAGCTTCAGTTGTTATCAATTTTCTTCATCCTCATAATGTTTGCTTCCTATCAACCTCATCTTTCAGTCATATTGTGGTGATACCGACCGAGCAAAAGCGAGGGACCGGATGTTTGCACTCTCACGACCAAAAAGCAAATGACCAAAACTAGTCGGTGTGCAGCCAGATCGACGCAGATGTTCCGGTTGAAAACTAAAAAGTAATTAAATATTAAATTCCAGTTCGTGAGCCTACGCGAATTTTATTTATCGGCCAATGGGAAGCCCAGAATCAAATACAAGTGTTAATTCCCAAATGATCTGCTGTGATCCAAACAGTCGAAATAAAAAGCCGATACAGAAAGCATCACCAGACGGACAGACCGACCCACACAGACTGACTCGAGAGAGACAAGCGTAATTAGTATCTCCCCTTGACTGACTATGCTTGTTGTCCTTACCTCTCCTTTCCTTCTTTGCTGTCTCCAAACTACTTACTGACCTAAGGAGCGGATACATCAAAGACATTTCTTACTTACAACACTCCTACATACCTAAGTATTAATTCTCTTTTCAGCATTTTATTGCCATGAACATTTTAACATCCATTGGACCCATATTTAAAGGATTACTTTATTGTAAAAACCTTAATTGATATGTGTATATATAAAATGTTATTTCTCAACTCAATTTGCTTTTCATAATTCATAATCTTTTTATGACTTATAGTGGGCTATCTACAACAAGGCCAAATTCCGTTAATCTGCAACAATATACTACTACCCTTCAAAAGAATGCACCCCCACTATAATAAAACTTATCTCATTTATCTTTACTATTTTAACAATAGCTTCTACCTTCAGTGTCTCTTGAGCCTTATATTGGGTGAAGTCTAAAATTAATAAAAAAATAAAATTTGAACTGATGACGTACAGAAGATGATAATGATGTCATCATTATTAACAAGTGACAAAACTGAAAAGTTGACAGAAATGTCAATAATGTTGATTATAAAGTTTAAATGATAATGTTGATTATAAAGGTTAAATGATAATGTTGATTATAAAGGTTAAATGATAATGTTGATTATAAAGTTTAAATGATAATGTTGATTATAAAGGTTAAATGATAATGTTGATTATAAAGGTTAAATGATAATGTTGATTATAAAGGTTAAATGATAATGAAGATGATGATTGCAACTAATCAAGCAAAAGTATTCATGAAAAAAATGGCGTAAGGATACAAAAGAGAATTAATAAAATGATGCTGGGGAGTGGAGAAAGATTAAGATAAATTGACGACTGTATGATCTTTGTGGGTTGGTGTACTTCCCACTTAATTAGAGTGATTGAATGAACCCAGAAATTCAAGTCCTCTTTGAAAAATAGAAAAATTCATTTGGGGAAACATTACAGTCAAATCAATCATTTTAAATGATTGATTTGTTGGCTGATCAATTGAATCCTAATCACAACATTTCTTGTGTTATATCAAGTCCAATAGTTGTACTGTGAAGATGACCACTGAGTTTTCACTTTTTGGGTCATTTTTTTTTCCTGGTAGGTATTTTACAAAATTTTATACCAAAACTTGTTTATGTACACAATCAAGAAATGAGAGCAAAATATTCAAGCAATTTATTTTTATTTTTTATTTTTATTTATTTATTTATTTACTTATTTTCAATTGGAGTAGATAGACTAAACTATCACTCGGTTCACACTCCATCCATGTCTATTGAACAGGTGTAGAGGCTCATCTCTTATTCCCTGTTTAGGATGTGTTTTCCGGCTTTCTTTTTTTCCAATCTTTTCACTCTTATGTAGCCCCCTGCACATCAGTGGCATTACCGCCTTGCTCAGTGTGATATGATTAAAAAAACAAATATTCTACTGCATTTTATTGTGTCTTCTGCATGAGCTTTCGTTTTTTATCAAAACAAAGTATTGTCACATGTAAAAAAGAATTCTGACTTTTTTTTTTTACAATGATGTTGACCCTGTACAAGGTTTAAGGGCCACTCTAGGTAGATGGTTACAGAATAAGAGGGGCAGGACATACAGATACATGGGGAAGATAAAGGTTAACCATAGAACAGGTTAAGATTGTCGTGATTGGGAAGAAACCTCTCAGTAGTTGGTTCATAAAGACTGTGATTCATGGGAAGGAGCTGTTCAAGTGGAATTTACATCTCACCAAAAGAATACAAAGGGAAAGAGGGTTATTTACAATGTGCATGACATGGTAGGTCTTGCACACGAATGTTAGGACTGGTGGGACTAAGTACAGTTAATCTGAACACTCTCCACGAAAATAGCGATAGAATCTAACGCTATTTCCAGCAGATGAAACTATCCAAAAAAAAGTTAACACAAAAATTCTTCGATATGCTATGCTCCTTCATGACATTTCCTCAATTTCTTTTCTTTTATCTCAAAGTAAATTTTGTGTTTTTTGTTATCTCTCCTAAACCTTGTTCTGCCATCCATTTACACAAGCTCATTAGGTAGGTTATGTTTTTTTCTTTTTTCCCTTTTGACTTCAATGTTTTGTGAGTCTCAAATTTTCCAAGCCCTCTTTTTTTTTATTATATGCCTTAAACATCTCAACTTTTTCTGATTCTTAATATGAGTTTCCTTTTTGCGTCCAATTTCCCTAAAACGTCTTTGTTGCTCATATGTTCAGTCCATGATATTCTCAGCATCCTTCTGTAAAACCACATTTCTGTTCCATCAAGACTCTTTATTTGTGATAAGATTGTTCACTGCCATATCACAAATGAAGAGACTTGATGGAACAGACAGACTGATATTACATAATAATTCAGTACTCCTTTCTTTGATTTTAGTTAAAATTTTCCTGTTTCTTAATATTTTACTTAGTTTTGGTAGACCTATTTCACTATCCCAATGCACCTTTGGATTTCAGTGCCAAATTTTTCATCACATGTTAAAATACACCCTCTACCTCCCATTAGCATGGGACAGGCTAGCCTCCCAGAGAGTAAAATACTACGCCTCCTTGGCCTTAAACTCTCGGCGGACCTCAAATGGAATGACTATATTGAATCCATTGCCAAATCTGCTGCTATGAAAGTCGGCTCCCTGTGCAGGGCCCGGAAATTTTTCCCACCTAAAACTATTCTGCACATATACAAATCTACCATCCGCCCGTGTATTGAATATTGCTGCCATATCTGGTCGGGTGCCCCTGCTGCTCTCCTTGGGCTTCTTGACAAAATACAAAGGAGGATCTGTAACGTGATTGATACTGACTTGGCAGACCAGCTGCAGCCGCTCTCACACCGGCGTGATGTAGCTTCCCTGTGCCTCTTCTACAAGTACTTTCATGGCTTCTGCTCCGATGAGCTTAGATCACTGGTGCTGCCTAAGCACGAATTTACACGAGATACTAGATTAGCAACTAGGTCCCACCCTTTTACAGTTAAACAAATAAGATGTAACCATAAATTCTACTCCAACAGCTTCTTTTCTCGTGCCTCCCGCCTGTGGAACTCCCTTCCACAAGTCTGCTTTCCCGACAGTTACAATCTCCAGGTGTTTAAATGTAGGGTCAATAGACACCTCCTATCACACTAGCTCCCAACTATTCTCACAACACTCTCATCTACCCAACCCTCATTCTCGGTATCCTCACCCGCCTATCACCCACCCTCTGTTATTTCCTATATTTAATCAGCCTTTCTCCACTCTACGTAGCCCCCTGCACAGTAGTGGCAGTGACATGCCTTGCTCGGGGTGAAACGCTTATAAAAAAAAAAAAATGTTTGATCTTGGTATAGTTCACATCTTGGACTCTTCTTTTTACTGATAATCATCTTTCTCTCTTCTTACAATTTAGTTATTTTTTCTTGCTTTCATTTACAACCTTCTGTAGGTGTTATTTTAGTTTCCTGCTATCAGCACTATTTATTTGCATATCTAATGTCTTAAAGACTGTAGTTGCCATTAATGAAACCTGGTAAGATTTCTAGTTCTCTCAGGATTGTCCCACTGTAAAGTTTAAATAAGTCCAGTGGGAAGATATATCCACACTGCCTTTGTATCTATTTTGGGTTTAATTCTGCAATGTGCTCTATTTATCTGAATTCGGGTCATCAGTTTGTTACATGGGTTATTACGATGAATTTTTGACGGTGCTCTATTTGTTTGCATTTGGCTTAGGCAGTCCTATGGAAATAAATCTACTTTGATCTTCCAGGATCAAAGTAGATTTATTTCCGGTCAAATGGTTGATTTGTATATGTGCAAGATGGATTCAGGCGGAAAAAACTTCCTGACCTGACACAGTGACCCAACCTTCCTAGCAGTGGATTTAGCTATTAAGTCAATGTAATGATTCCACCAATAGTTGCATAATATCGGGGTTCTTGCAGTGTCATGTCACACATGGATAGGTGTCCCTGCAGGCACTTTTGGTGGGCAACCCCGAGGTCACACTTTACTGCAGCACGCGCCAGTTCCCTTCCAGTGTATGCCACAGCTAATGACCATTTGCCTCCTCTACTCAAGGTCTCTCTTCAACAGAAACATGTCACTGAAAATATTGTCCATTGCTAGCCACTACTTTTTAACTTTCTGGCTGCATTTGAATTCCATGTTGGAAAAACAACATGTCTTTTGAGGCTAACCATGAGTCTGTCCATTTTTAGGGATCTTCATAACAATGTTCAGCCAGGCCATGTGTCATTGATCAGAACAAGTGATAATCAGACAGGGTAATGTTTGGTAAATATGGCAGGTGGAGTAAAACTTCCCATTTAAGAGTTTCCAAGTAGGTATTTGTCTATTTTGCAACAAGCATTTTTGTGTCTCTGCTCATATAGCAGCCATTTTTTTATAAAATGCTTTGTGCAGATGCATTAATTGTAGTTTATAGGAATCACCTATGATGGTTTTGGTCAGTTTGAGCAGCTCAGAATAAACTACACCCAGCTGATTCCACCAAATGCAAAGCAGGAGGTTCAAACCATGGATATTTGGCTTGCTACTGATGTTGATGCATGGCTAGGGTTATCCCACAATCTTCTGTGCGTAGAGTTGTCATAGTGTTTCCACTTTTTATTGCCGGTCATAATACAATGCAAAAAATCTTTCCTTTTCTGGCATTGAAGCAGCTGTTTACATGTGAAAAGATGCTGTTCGATGCCTCTCAGCTACAACTTGTATGGCACTTAATGTCCTTGCTTTTGAACCAGTCCTAATGCTTTCAAACATTTTGAAACTGTTGTGTAACCAACTCTTAATGATTCTGCAAGTTCAGTTTGCATCTGATGTAAGTCTTCATGAAGTAATGTCTCTAATTCTTCCTCTTCAAACTTTTTTTGGTGTGTCAGTGTGTTCTTTATCTTCAACATCAAAGAGCAGGGTCATCTAAGTCTGAACAAGAATTACATGCTTCAGTTGCAGATTTCTTTTGAATCAAGTAGTACAATAAAATTCCCCACAAATACACTTTCTTTGCCATAAAATTTGACAGGTTTAATGTTATGAAATACAAAGTTGTTTACACTTCATGAAATGACATACACTGAATTTCAAGCTTACTCAAAGTACTTCCTTATAGATGTGTTACCATCTGAAACTACATGAACACAGTTCTGGGAATGCCATCTGTTGGAAAACAGCGAGAACTTATTCAGGGTCTTAATTTATATTTTTCACTTGGCATACTTATGGAGAGAGAGACAGCAGTGAAGCTGTGTTGACTCAGTTTATTCTCTTTGCTACCAGTTATAATTATGTATGCAAGTAGTGAAGTTTATATATATATATACATATATATATATATATATATATATATATATATAATCATTTCACCCCGAGCAAGGCAGAAATGTCACTGATGAGCAGGGGATTACATAACTGTGAAAAGATTAATTAGAAAAGAGTGAGGAGTAAAAACTAGTTAGAAAGGAGCAATAGAAAGCTGAGAATGCAGGTGCGATGACAGATACATAGGTGGAGAGAAAGGGAAGGTTATATGGGGGTGGGGAGAAAGGGAAGGTTATACATCCTCTCTATTATAATAAAGACTGTTGTGCATATATATATATATATATATATATATAAAATATTTTCCTCTTGTCATATTCAGTCACATTTTTCTTATGTCTTAATATAAGATGCTCAATAGCAGATACATCAATATATATGTTACCATCATTTTAGACGCCATATCAATATAAACATTTTGCCATCATATTTTACAACATGAGCCCACTCATTAATATATAAACTGACAGTTTTATTTATTAATTTTATACACTCCAGGCAAAAAGTTGGTAGGGGCACCCTGCATTTCTTAAAAAAATGCCCTTAAAATGAGATATTCTTATGTTTTTTTTTTAAAGTAAAATGTAAAATTTCAGCAACTACTTTGTATTTGCTTTTATTTTTCAGTCTTTCTCTGGGCTCCTGATACTACTAAAAAGTTCAAATTTAGATTTGTGTGTCCACAATGCATTTTGAATATTTTCTATGAGAAACATATTTTTCACCATTAATCTCTCAGCAGATTTTTTAAAATTACCAAAATTTTCAACTAATTTAAATGTTTATACAGATCCTAAATGTTAACTCCATACTGACTGATATTGTAAACAAAACATATGTAGTTATCTCTGCATGATGAAAAATGAAAAAAAAAAAAGATTGTGCCATTACAGCAGTATTTTCATAGTCATTTTTATTTTTTTTATTTTAAAGTAAAAAATGGTAAAATCAAATCAGCTAAGCGTTTGAGGTAATGTTGAAGATAAAAAACCTTAATTACTGAAAGCAAAAGAAATAGAAGGAAAACTACTCCAGACTTGACAGCTAAATTTAATTCCTCTTGCCTGCAACCAGTGTCACTTTCAACTGTAAAAAATCGACTTAGACCAGTGGGGCTCAAGAGGTGCATAGCCATCAAGAAATCTCTCTTATAAAAGACTGTTATTGGTGAAAGAGCATATGAACTGGACATTGAAAAAGTGGTAAAATGTATTGTGGACAGATAAGTCCAAATTTAAACCTTTTGTTAGTAAGAAGAGAGTGGGCAAGAAGAAAGACTGAATGATGAATGTATGGTTCTAACAGTTGAGCATGGTCTATAATGATGTTGGGGTATTTGAGGATGTGAGATTTAATTCAGGTCAAGGGAATTAAGAAAAAGAATGATATTGTTCAATTTTGCAAAGAAATGCGATATCATTTGGCTTATACATAATTGGAAATAAATTCATTTATTAACAAAACAACAATCCAAAACACTATTCTAAATTATGTCAAAATTACTTTGATTAAATAAAAAAGAACAAAATTTTGGAAATTATGACTTGGCCAATGTGATTGTTATATAATTTTTATTTACTATTAGACATAATTACATCTTATCCTATAAATTTTGTGTGAATTTTAAAAATGAGGAAATTAGTATTATCATACAATGGCTTATTCAGTCTCCTGGTCTTATCTTGGTTGTTATGGTCACAATACTTAAGCCATTATGGCCTCCAGCTTTCCCCAGGTGTCTGTCGTAGCTGATAACCTTCTGGAAATTTCCAACAACTCTTTAATATTCAATCCACAGGGATAGAATATTCTCATTCCATTATCCATACAAGAAAAATTCATTATTGTTAATTTGTCCTTGTGATGTTGCTGAACCAGAATATATGACATTTTGTAATACTTAACATGGGGATTGATCTGATGAGAGATTTCCTTCATGCAAATAGTTATCCAATATGACTTAGAAAATAATAGGGTGAGTATTGTAGGCAGTAAAATCATATGTCCCTTCAAAGTTGATGATGGTACCAAGATAAATGTCAAACTAAAGTGTATTATCATACAAGAAAATGACCTTTTAGATTTTGTAAAGATAACAATTGCTCACCTTGCCCCCAAGTGTTTGAAAGACACAAAATTAATAAATTGACCCTAAACCTTGACCTCCCCAAGATTTGTATTGCATTATTAAAAGGTATGTATATGAGTCTGGAGAATAATACTGAAGAAAAGAACACCTTTGCAAAGCAAGAAAAGTTGCTACATGTTAAATTAGAAACAGTAAAAAAATTAACAAAATCAATGAATGAGAGAGTGATGAAGGCTCTAGAATGTCAAGATCTCATATTAAGATGTAAGCTAACAAAAAATGATTTATCCAACAATATAGGATATTGTGTTAATCAAATATTTGTCTATGGTTCCTTTATTTTCTTCCTAAAAATGGTCCCTATGGAATTAAGAATAAGCATAAACTCCTGAATGGTTTATCCTAATAGGGGATTTTCAGTCTTATACTAAGTTAAAACTTAATAATGTCAGTTTTTTAACTAAGCCTATTATCCTAATCTACTCAAAGTTAGTCCCACACTTTTTCTGATTAAGAATGCAGTGAATGAATTTGAAACTCTTAATCACAAAATTCTCAATTATTGATCTTAGTTAACAAAAAACAAAATTCCATAATACTATCTACATATGAGTTTAATTTCAGATCATAATGTTCAATTTCTGACTATATTTCTGACTAATTGATGTTGTATAGGCTGTCTTCACCCCATCTTAATTAGAAAATAATATGATGACTAACTCCCTACTATAAGTTGTATGCATGTTTGTTATCTGTATGTATACAAGTATATTTGAACTAATGGTCTAATCTATTAATATTTTTTTGATCCCAACTTTTGGGTGGGTTAAAATTCAGTGTAATATCAATAATTCAGTTATTTCCCTTGGCCTTGGGTCTTGAGCCTTATTCAGTAACTTCACTAGAGATGGTGTCTTGATAAAATCACGCAGCCTCTGGAACAGGTTAATAGAAGTAGAGAAGCTTGACTATATCTCAGCACCCACACTTTCCATACTTATTGAACATGAATAGAGGTTTATACCTTGTTTCCTGTTTAGGATATGGTTTACTGGCTGTTCCTTTCTTTTTCTATGGCTCTAAGGATTTAACTACCTTAACTTTTTAGTGATTTGACTGTACAGTGGTTTCAACTCTTCATTGCAAGAGTACAGAATTAGCAGTTTGCTGGTTACTGCATCTGACTGGCAGTAAGGAGCCCAGACACTTTGGTAGTGCTTAGAGAGACTGCTCTGATCAAAAATCACATGATATTAAAGTATTTGTAGTGCCATTCTGGACATAGTAGATGCCTCTGAATGTATTTCTAGTGGGTAAAGTTACATTATGCTTTAGTCTTAGCCACATTTTGGTCAGTTTGTTTTTCCATTGATGAGAGATAGTGAAAAAAATTTTGGCATTTTTCTTTTTTCTCCTCAACACATCTAAATCTCTTTATGACTGATAAAATAAAATAAAAATATTAAAAGAACAGTAAAGAAAAACTCCCCCAACCCCCTCAACCATTCTTTCTCTAATATTTGCGTTATTCATTACAAATTCTGCAGTATAGAGTAATTTTTTCTTGAAATGGTTTCCATATATCTTTACACTTTGTGAAACCGATTTTAATTCTTTCATTGCTCCAAATAAATTCTCTGTTCTTGGCTATTTTCCTCTTTATAAAAAAGATCCTAAGATACATATAAATGATCTTGGCATTTATATTCATGAAAATCTGCCAATGGCAAGTGAATTGGTCCTCAAGTCCCCAGATGATTGTTTCATGTTTTCAACTTTCATTATTGATCACTCTTTTCTTTAACAGCTCCCCACTTCTCCTGGCTGCAATATATTATAAAAACTTTCTGACAGTGTAGAAAATGCTCTCTCTATATATTAATTTATAAACATTTTTGCATTTGGCAACTTTAATGCTCAAGACGAGTGGCTTAAGCATTCTAATGTTACTGATGTTGCCGGTATTCAGAAATGCATTATTTCCATTTTTGTCTCTCACACAAATAGACCAGTATGCAATATATTCCTTATTTCCTTTCCTTGCTCTTGTTGAGTATTACAACTCTGTTCTCTGGGTAATTCTGATCATGCTGTAGTATCTGTTGATATCCCTTTTCAGTTGTCTTTTATGAGACTTTATAGTGCATTATCAGTTCTAGTGAAATGTAGTTGTATGTTGAAACAGGTTAACTGAATTTGGCCTCGTTAGTAAATAACCCACTATAAGTTATAATAGGGGTTATAAAACAAGAAAATCAAATTGAGTATAGAAACAACATTTTATATATACACATATATCAATTACTGTTTTTACAAATAAAAATAATGTCTTTAGGATGGGTTCAAAAGGATGTTAAAATGTTCATAGCAATAAATGCTGAAAGAGAGTTTGTGCGTAAGTATATATGGGAGTGTTTGTCCATTAGGAGTGTTTTTGATGTATCTGCTCCTTTGGTCGGTAAGTAGCTCAGGGACAGCGAAGAAGAAGATGAGAGGGAAAGAATGCGAGCATAGTGGATTGCTTGACGAGGTCAAGGGATGTGCTAGTTATGCTCATTACTTTCTCAACTCTGGCGATGCTTTTTGTGTCGGCTTTTTATTTCGTCTTTGTGGGTCCCAGCAGGTCATTTGGGAATTCACACCCGTATTTGATTCTGGGCTTCCCATTGGATGATAAATAAAATTTGCATAGGCTTGCCAACAGGAATTTGATATCTAATTAATTTTTAGTTTTCTGCTGGAACATATGCATGGAGCCTGGTGTGCACAGACCAGTTTTGGTCATTTGCTTTCTGGTCCTGAGAGTGCAAACATCCGATCCCTTGCTTTGCTCGGTCGGTATCACCACAACTTCTCTCCATTACCAGTATACTGATTGAGCATATTGTGACATCCCTTTGATTGATATTCTTAACCTTCCTATTGAGAAATGTGCTACAGAGATTTCTTCTTTGGTTAAACTGAGCATCAATGCTTTTGTATATTCTTGTCAATACCAGATGAAACCTCAATCTTCTGCATGATTCACATTAGCCTGTTCAGCCACCATAGCCCACTGGAATCACTTTTTCTGGATGACAGTTCCAATAACAACAGATGCTTATTTCTATCATAACAATTGTAAATGAGTCTTTGTTTGCTGATATGATGAGACACCATATAGCCTCTAACAATTTTGGCTCTCATGATAAATGATGGTTCTGTAATAGTGTATTAAATAGTTTGAGGCATTAACATCTACTAACAAAGCAGAATGTTTGGTTTGTAAATTCTCTTTTAATACTCTTCTTATCAAGAGTATCTTTGCCTGACTTTCCTCTTAGGACTGAGTCCCTGTTGCATGATATGCATATAACATGATTTCTGCTATCATCTCTACACTGGATCCCCTCAAAGACTTGATGGTATACTTGTAATAGTGCTTATGAACTGGCTCCTGTCATCTCTAAGCTTTACAATAAATGCTTTATTGCTTCTTGCTTTCTAGCTTGTTGGAAATTCTCTTCTGTTGTTACAGTATTTAATAACTAAGGTGAACTGTCTGATCCTTCCAACTGTTGGCCTTTTACCTCTTTTTTTGGCAAAATACTAAAGGTCCTAATCATCTCTGAATTGGTCATGTATCAAGCAAAATCTTTTGTACATATTTACAAGTTGACTATTTACCCATGCTGCAAATATTGCTGCCACATATGATCTGGTGCTTCTGTTATACATTTAGAGATTCTTGATAAAATTCAAAGAAGAATCTGCAATGTTATTGGTCCTAACCTAGCATTTTGGATTCAGTCACTTTTCCACTGCCATAATATAGCTTCCTTGTGGCTTTCCTATAAATAATTTCATGGCAATTGTTTTGATGAATTTTTGTCTGTGGTACGTAAACTTCATGAATTTCAGCACAGAAATAGATTGGTGGTAAGGTTTCATCTTTTACAGTTGAAATTACAACATGCAACCGTAAGTTGTATGTTAGCAGTTTCTTTCCATAGCAAACAATATAATTATATACGTGTGTGTGTGTGTGTGTGTGTGTGTGTGTGTGTGTGCGTGCGTGTGTGCGTGCGTGTGTGTGTCATTATATTGATTAGTCTATGTGCTTGTGTAGGAAAAAGTTTGACAGGAAAAACATATTTTCAGTTAACACACCTTCAAAGAAAATCTTAAATTCCAACATATTCTTCGATAAAGCTTTTAAAATCAATAACATGCTTTATATAATTTTTTCTTTATCTTCATTCATAGATTTTTTTCTTCAATTTTTTTTTCAGTTTAGTGACTTTCCCAAATATTAATGCATTTTTTCTTAGTTCTGATTCAAATCCTGTTTAGCTTTTCTTTCTTCTGTACTTTCTAAATTGGGCTTCCAAAGATTTTATTATATTTTCACTATTTCTTTATCTTCAAGTAAATTCTGTTTCCAGTTGAGTAAAACTAATCTCATGGTGAAGAAACATCTTTGAAATACTCTAAATAATCATTACTCCATAGTTGAGAAACTATATTAAAATTATAATTAAAAAATGCTCATTTCAAAATATCATGTCTGATAAAAAGATCATTGAAATGGAGGCTGTTCCACCTGTGGTTCAATCATGAAAAGTTTTAATTAAAAGAAGTGCCTGTCTTTCAAATAACACTCAGTTTTACCTTCCTGTTGTCAGTTATGTACGTGTTATTTTATTTTTAATATTGTGTCATTATCCTTGTAAGGAGAGTCAAGTTTATCAACCTTTTATATATCCCTTTTAAAGCTTCATCAGAGAAGCTTTCGTAAAAACTTATCATTCTGTCAGATTACAATCTATATTTGATTCCAACTTGTTTGCATATTAGTAAAATATATAAAAAAAAAATGAACAACTGTATTTTGTTAGTCATTTTTAATAAAACATGTATTAGAGAGGGATTGTTGCTCAAATGCAAACATACACATACATATATGTATTTATGCACAAGTACAAATTTGTAGATTTGTATTGTGGGGCGGTGAATATTAGCTCAGGACAAAGAATCTGAGAGTTGAGTTCGAATATCAGTTGAATTCATTGCATTTACACACATACAAATACCCTTGGGAAAGGTATTAATCTATCTCTCCTCCCTCCAGTTATGGATTAAATAGCATGACAGATTGGGTTCCAAAGTCTTGGTTGGCAACCAGTCTACCACAGAAAGTCATGGCAACCTACTGCAAGAAAATTTTCTGTCCGGTTAGTCATGTCTCAAAAAAGACATGATTGCCCAAGTGTGTATCATGTATGGCACTTAACTGACTGATCCTTGTAAGATTTAGATCAGATATCTTTTTATTTGTTGTTATTGTTGCAAAGTTTCAAATAATTCATTCTTCAGTTTTCTTTAAGAAGAATGAATAAAAAGTATTTTTTATTAAAATCCTTTTTGTTTTATAATCATATCAGCCCAAGCAACGCATTTTACTGCCACTGTTTTGCAAGGAGTTACAAAGGATGAAAGTTATGGGAAAGAGTGACAGGTTATAGGGGGTGTCAGGAAGTGGGTAAGAGAAGGATGAGAATACTGATGAGAGTGGAGTGGATGGAGAAAGGAGCATGAAAGAGAGGATGCAAGTAAGTGAGATAGAAGATGACTATTGATTTTATATTTAAATTCTTGGAGATTGTAGTTGTCGTGAAAGCAAGTAAATGGAAGGAAATTCTACAGGCACGAAGTGTGAGAAAAGAAACTGCTAGAGTAGAACTTGTGTTTACATTTTATTGGTTTCACAGTAAAAGGGTGAGACCTAGTTGCTAATCTTGTGGCTCGAGTAAATTCATATATACCTTTTCAAGAAATATGATTTCTCAAGTTCAGTGAATGTTATAGTTCTTTCTAATGCTGATTTAAGTTTCCTTCAAGCTTTTTGTTTTGGTATGTAGAAAATTAATATAGTTGTCTTTTGTAGTCTGTTTCTTCTTGCTTGTAAGTAATATCCATAATCAGTTTACTTCAATCAAAAGAGTAGTAGTATGAACTTGAGTCAAACAATCTGCAAACAGAGTTTGAATAGCACTTATCATGCCATTGATTTACTTGAACAGTATTATTTCTCATCAAAAAGCAATGCTTTATCAACACACAAAATTCAGATTTTTCCATTGTTTTGAAAATTTGTAACAGTAGCTTCACTTAAGTAACTGAAGTAGATAGACTAAACTATCGCCCGGTTCACACTCCACCCACGTCTATTGAACAGGTGAAGAGGCTCATCCCTTGTTCCTTGTTTAGGATGTGGTTTCCGGCTTTCTCTTTTCCAATCTTTTCACACTTTTCTTTTTTTTTCCAATTGAAGTAGATAGACTAAACTATCGCCCGGTTCACACTCCAACCACGTCTATTGAACAGGTGAAGAGGCTCATCCCTTGTTCCTTGTTTAGGATGTGGTTTCCGGCTTTCTCTTTTCCAATCTTTTCACACTTTTCTTTTTTTTTTCAATTGGAGTAGATAGACTAAACTATCGCCCCGGTTCACACTCCAACCACGTCTATTGAACAGGTGAAGAGGCTCATCCCTTGTTCCTTGTTTAGGATGTGGTCTCCGGCTTTCTCTTTTCCAATCTTTTCACTCCTACGTAGCTTCCTGCGCTTCAGTGGTGTTACTGCCTTGCTCGAGGTGATATGATTATAAAAAAAACAAAAAAGAAAACTGTAATTTTTAAACTAATAAACCGATTGGCCCAAATTTTGTCACATGCCATTTAAAGGTTATTACTTCATAAAAATCATATGGATTCTTTATGAGTGGAGCAATCTATTATTGTCAGCCCTGGGACTCATTGAATGACATGTTACATGCTCTTTGTCTTCGGTAAACTAGTTAATAGTATCAGTTGTTCTTACTATAGGGAAATACAGTTGGTAGAAAATCAAATCTAGCCTTTTAAACACTTCATTTTTTTTAGCCTCTCTTAGCATCATATTTGTTATTCTTTTTGTACTATGAGTATGAGGAGCAACAATATTATCTTTATTTAGTTGTTATTTTTTGATAATGCCTTAATTCTTAAATTGATCCCAAATTTTCTTAATCACTGGGCTTCTATGTTAAAATAAATGGTGAAAATATAAGATAAATTCACGATTACTTAGAAAATTAGGAAGTAGTGGAGTAATGGAGATAAATATTTGGGTTAATTTGAAATACTGATTGACTTGTTTTGACACACCTAAATGCATTTCCTTCAACCACTACTACCTAATTTTCTAAATAACCATGAATTCATCTTATATTTTCAAAAGTAAATTGTTTTCACCATTTATTTTAACATATCACCTGAAGAGGATCAGTTCTGTTCTGAAACATGAAAATTTTTGTGTAGTGATATTATGCTTTTATAAACCATTGTAATAACAAAATTACAATATTAAGCTCTACTCTGCATTGAGCACTCTTTATAAAAGTAAATGCTTGAAAAGTGGGTTTTAATCTTTGTATTCTTTCACTTTCTTGTAATATATATATATATATATATATAATACTCACACATACACACAGTAAAAAGAACCTTCAGATATTGAAGGCCATCTACATTAAATCAAAGCAACCCACACTTAATAAAAATCTCATTTCAATCTGGTCACAATACATTACATTGCATTTAGACATATAGTTCTGTTAACACTTTGGTCTCTCACATGTGATGTCATAGAACCGCATTACAAATTTACAAATTGTGTCAGCTATTCAGTGTCTGTTATTATCACATAGCAATGTTTTATGTCAACACAAAATAATATCATCTTTGATGGTGGATGTTTTTATGTTAACATCCCTATAACCTCTCTGAAGATGGTTCATGTGAGCCGAAAGCTTAGAACCAGCATAATAAAAAATATCCAAATGTTGGACAATTTGTTTTTATTTTCACCAAAAATTAAAGCCAAAATATGATGTTCAGAACGTAATAGACATTCATTGTCTTTTATATTTAACAATATAAGTTTAGAAAATATATATATATATATATACGCAGACCAATAAAAAAAAAGAGAAAGTATATAAAAGTAGAGGCATGTTGAAAATATAAACCAATGATTTTAATGAGTTATGAAGAAAGTAAAAAAAATCTCTTGAAAATTATTTAATAGAAGCTAAGAAAAATAAACTCTGTAAAAGTGAAATCACTGTTTTCAGCTCATCATATCAGCTGAACATTTGTTTTGTGTAAACTTCTATCAACACTAGTTTCCTCATTACATTTGGGTCATTTTTCTCAAGAGAATATAAGAAAAGAAAGTATAATTACTTATAAAGTTACAACCAAGAACCATAAGAAGTATTTTTTTTATTATGAAATTTGAAAATGAACTAATTAAGAGACATTTAGTTCAGTTTCAGAGACTGAAAGGTCAGTACAGGACAAGAGACAAGATTATTCAATACAGAACATGTCCAGTATATAAGGGACATCTGGCAACCCTAAGAAACAATGACTAATCTACCTAATGAACTTGAATAAAATAATGACAGAACAGAGAATGAAAACAATTGCAAAAGCAAAAGACATTGCTAAGAGCAGCAAAGGATAGCAAATTTTGGAAAGCCATGATTATCCCTGTCCTGGGGGGACACAGCAGATAAAAAAGATGATGAAATTGAATAAATTATCAAAAAGAAAGGTTTGTCAATTTCTTTTCAACAAAAAGTTTAATGGCAATTCTTTTTGGCTAAGATTGATGTATAAGATAATATTTTCTTTGTTTCATTTCCTTTTTCCAATTAAAATATTTGATTTGCTCCTGATATGCTTTCATGAATTTTAAAAATAAACTTAACACTATAGACTATGTATTTATTTTTTTTGACATCATATAAATATGTACTTGTGCATAAATGCATATAGGGATGTGTATATTTGCATTTGAGCAGCAACCCCTCTTTAATACATGTTTCATTAAAAATGACTGACAAAGTACTTCTATTAGTTTTCTATTTTTATTATATTTTTCTAAAATGCAAACAAGAGGTTTCATTTTCAGTTGAGATCAAATATAGATTGTAATCTGACAGAATGATAAGCTTTTATTAAAACTTCTCTGATGAAGCTTTAAAATGGATACATATTGATTAACATTGATTGATTAACATTTCCTATTTGTTCCTTATCTTATATATATATATATATGCACACACACACACACACACACATGCATATTTCCTGCACTCACATACAGAAGGGTGTGTGTGTGTGTGTGTGTGTGTGTGTGTGTGTATGTCTCTCTCTCTCTCTCTCTCTATATATATATATATATATATATATATATATGTTTTTTTTAAATTTATTTGTTTGAACATTATTTGGCTGGACTCTAGTCTGGATTCTTTATGAAGATGGTTGACCAGCATTTTGAAAAGGCAACAGGAGAGATGGAGTAATGTTCTTTTTTTGGCTAGCATTATAGATGGTGTGGATGTGCATGATGTTGCCGTGGATATTGGCTCGGAACAAGAAATTAGTGAGGTTAATTCATTACATTCACTTACACACAAATATCCTTTGGAAAAGTACTGATATGTCTCTTCCCCCTTTAGTTATGGGTTGAATAGCAGGAAAGAGTGAGTTCTATAGTCTTGGTTGGCAACCAGTCTACTGTAGAAAGTAATGGCAATCTACTGTGGGAAAATCTTCTGCCCAGTCAGTCATGTCTTGAAAGAGACATGATTACACAAGCTTGTATTATGTATAACACTTATCTGATTGACTGATTATAGACAATATATTTATAGCTCACTTCAAAGTTATCATTGATAGTATCAACATAAAAGCAGTGAATTATTATAATTTATTGAACAAGACATGTTTAGTGAAGTACAGGTCACAATGAAGATGCTTTAAACTAAAGAGTATTGTCATGCAAGACAATACTTCTTCACCTTCCATCCATCTTGCAAAAAAATTCAATTATTATAATTTATTGAACAAGACATGTTTAGTGAAGTAGAGGTCACAACGAAGATGCTTTAAACTAAAGAGTATTGTCATGCAAGACAATACTTCTTCACCTTCCATCCATCTTGCAAAAAAATTCAATTATTATACTTTATTGAACAAGACAATTTGATGAAGTAGAGTCCTATGAAAGATGCTTTAAACTAAAGAGTATTGTCATGCAAGACAATACCTCTTCACCTTCCATCCATCTTGCAAAAAAAATTCAGTGTTATAATTTATTAGACAAGACATGTTTATTGAAATAGAGGTCCACATGAAGATGCTTTAAATTAAAGAGTAATGTCATGCAAGACAATACTTCTTCACAGCTGTCATCTTGCAAAAAATTCAATTATTATAATTTATTGAACAAGACATGTTTAGTGAAGTAGAGGTCTAGCAGAGAATGCTTTAAATTAAAGAGTAATGTCATGCAAGACAATACTTCTTCACCTTCCATCCATCTTGCAAAAATTCAATTATTATAATTTATTGAACAAGACATGTTTAGTGAAGTAGAGGTCACAACGAAGATGCTTTAAATTAAAAAGTGGTATGTACAAGACAAATACTTCACCTTCCATCATCTGCAAAAAAAAAATTCAATTATTATAATTGATAGTTTAGGAACACTTATTTCCAATTATTAGAGGTCACAACAAGATGCTTTAAACTAAAGAGTATTGTCATGCAAGACAATACTTCTTCACCTTCCATCCATCTTACCAAAAAAAAATTCAATTATTATACTTTATTGAACAAGACATGTTGGTAGTGAAGGTCACAACGAAGATGCTTCAAACTAAAGAGTATTGTCATGCAAGACATAAGCAAATACCTCTTCACCTTCCCATCCATCTTGCAAAAAAATTCAATTATTATACTTTATTGAACAAGACATGTTTAGTGAAGTACAGGTCACAACGAATGCTTTAAACTAAAGAGTATTGTCATGCAAGACAATACCTCTTCTGCTTCAAATATCTTGCAAAAAAATTTCCCAATTGTACTTTATTGAACAAGACATGTTTTAGTGAAGTAAGTCTAGCAGATAACTTTAAATTAAAAGTATTGTCATGCAAGACAATGCTTCTTCACCTTTCACTCCATCTTGCAAAAAAATTCAATTATTATAATTTATTGAACAGACATGTTTAGATGATAGAGGTCACAGAGATGCTTTAAACTAAAAAGTGGTAATGTGCAGACATGCTTCTTCACCTTCCATCCATCTTGCAGAAAAAAATTCAATTATTATAATTTATTGAACAAGACATGTTTAGTGAAGTAGAGGTCACAACGAAGATGCTTTAATTAAAGTGAAAATGTCATGCAGAACATATGCCTTCCTTCACCTTCCATCCATCTTGCAAAAAATTTAATTATTATAACTTTATTGAACAAAACATGTTAGTGAAGTAGGGTCACAACAAAGATGCTTTAAATTAAAGAGTAATGTCATACAAGACAATACTTCTTCACCTTCCATCCATCTTGCAAAAAAATTCAATTATTATAATTTATTGAACAAGACATGTTTAGTGAAGTAGGGTCACAGAAGATGCTTTAAACTAAAGAGTATTGTCATGCAAGACAATACTTCTTCACCTTCCATCCATCTTGCTAAAAAAATATGTTCAAAGCCACTATACTAATGGAATAATCACTGCTTCTGCAGTTATTAATCCAACAGAAGAAATAATATTCAAAAAATATCTCTGACAATCAATATACATTGTTACAAATAATGGTAAAATTTAAAACAGCTGAAAAATTAACGAAATCAATGGTTGAAATACTGACAAAGATTATAAAATATGAAGGAGCCAATATTAATGTAACAGGATTGGTAAATAACATTTTACTTATGTGCATATGTTGGTTATAAGAGAAATAAAATGTTCAGTAAAGAGACAGAGAGGAAGTTGACTACTGTTCTTGTGTCATGGACTAGCACTATGCAACAATTAACATGTAAAATAATGAAAAATTATTTAGTTATGTTGGTTAAATTGACACCATAACACCTTTTAAGTTATTTAATATCAAAATAATGTTATTTAGGCAAAATGCGAAAATGTGATACAAGAGCTAAAAATAGGGGAAAAAGAAAGCTGGTTACTTACATCCTGATCCATTCACTCAAACGTTTTTCCTTTCACCAAAACTCCACATTTACCCTACTACAACCATAATACCACAATTTTTCTATGAATTCCTAGCACCTTCTATATGTATAATGATTTTCAAGGAGGAATAAGGGTAACAGTGACAGTAGTTATTTACTCATGGGAAATCATTTGAACAACCAATGCTACTTTTGGTTGAAAATTATAAAATCTTTCAAAAATCACTCTTTCCAGCATTGATAGGGGCTTCATTGTAACTTTTTGTTTATAGTGATTTGAAATGGCAACATATCTTCTTTCAGCTGTTCTTTCTCTTGTGGGATGTTATTATTGAGTTATTTTTAGATCTTGTTTGTTGAATGTAGGATGTGGCGGTGGTACTAGCAGTTAAGAATGAGGAATCAAAAAACCAAATTCAAATTCCAGTTGTGTTCCTTACATTCTATATCATTAGGAAAGATATGAATGTTTTGCAAGTGTCTGTGGTGATACCGATCAAACAAAAACGATGGACCGGATGTTTGCTCTCTCATGACAAAAAGGCAAATGATCAAAAGTCATTGTTGCACATCCAGGTTAGAGCAGATGTTCTGGTTGAAAAATAAAAATTAAGCAAATATCAAATTTCCATTTCGTGAGCCTATGCAAATTTTATTTATCAGTCAATGGGAAGCCCAGAATCAAATTCAAGTGTGAAATCCCAAACGAGCTGCTTTTGATCCAAAAAGCAGATATAAAAAGCCAAGACAGAAAGCACCCAGTGGACAGACAGACTGGGATAGATCTTAGGAGAAGAGTGTAATCAATATCCTCTTGACTTAAGTCAAGTAGCTTACTATATTCACCTCCCTTACTTCTTTATCTTCTCCACTGTCTCAAAAGTACTTACTGACCTATGGAGCGACCTCATCAAAGACATTCCTTACTCACGACGCTCCCACATTCCTAAGCCTAAATCTCTTTCAGTTTTATTCACCATGAACATTTTAACCTCCATTGGACCTATATTCAAGTATTACTTTATTTGTAAAAACATTAATTGATATGTGTATATATAAATGTTACTTTCAACTCAAATTGCTTTTCTTGGTTTTATAATAATTTTATGACTTTTAGTGGGCTATCTATCACAAGGCCAAATTCTGTTAACCTGCAACAGTATACAATTATCCTTCACTAGAATGGACTCCCACTACAACTAGAAAAAGAATAGATAAGCAACCCACTATATGTCTACTCAGAAGGTGGCCCCGTTTGTGGAGGTCTTACGTTTTTGTGCAGATGTTGTCAGCTCATTCCTAGTCCCACCAACAAGTCAGTCAGGTATATGGGATATATGTTCCTGTCACCTATATATTTTGAGTTTATTTATAAATAAAAACTTATCTTGCTTTGATTTTGCTTGCATAGTAAAACCTGCCTCCCAACATGTTATTAATATTTCTAATAAGGATACCTGTTATAAGCACAGATATGTTGTTCATTTAAATAGAAGTATTTCCAAAAATTTTGCTCACATCAGTTATTAATACTGAGTTTATTGTAAAAAATGTGACTTTCAAAAAAAATCCAAGATTGTATATAGAAACCCTTAATTTGTTTGGTGGGATCAGTATAATACACATTGGATTCCACTTAGGTCTTGCCTAGCATAAGCTGGAGGGCTATACATCTGCTTTGGAAGGGTCTAAAACATTTATGAAAGCCCTCTAAAATTGTTGTTTCCAAAGTCAAGCTATGATGATGTTACAATAATAAGATAACTAATTATATGCTCCCTGTAACTTTAAAATGGTATATCCCTTGATTAGTTTCTTACCATATAGGTGGTTGCAAATTAAAACTTTTTATTCATATAAAGGTATCATCTCATAATTTCATTATAAAAGAACAATTCTAGTTTTAATTTAAGGAATGTTTTTAAGATCAGGTGCATTTTCTGAGCATGAAAGAATTATTACATCAAATAAAGTAAGTGACAGTCTAAAGGTCTTGGAGAATACCCAGTATTTGAAATAAACTTCTCTTCATAGCCCCATAAATTTGCTGTTTAAAGATTGACATTGTCATGCCACTAAATCCTTGGATGATTTCCTTGCTTAGAAAAGGACTCTTCTATTCAAACAAGTCAATTACTGGCTCTAATTTTGCACATTAACAGTTTATTCAGGTTTCAACAATTTGTAATAGCAGAGAATGTGAATCAAAATGTTAACACTTCCATTGTTAAAGGATCAGTTAAGTGCCATACGTGATACACGCTTGGGCAATCATGTCTCGAAAAAGACATGAATGACTGGGCAGAAGATTATCTCGTAGTAGGTTGCCATTGCTTTCTGCAGTAGACTGGTTGCTGACCAAGGCTATAGAACCCAATCTGTCCTATTATTTAACCCATAACTGGAAGGAATAGTAGGATTAATACCTTTCCCGAGGGTATTTGCGCGCAAGTCAATGAATTCAGCTGGAATTTGAACTCGGCTCCCCAATTTCTCGTTCTGAGCCAATATCCAATGCACCACAATGCACATCCCCTATTAAAAAAATGACTAAAAATAGGTCTCTGTGCATTTCGATCATATGGAGCTTCCATTTGGAAAAAAAATAATTCAGAAATAAACCCAGCCAATAAAATTTCCCACTAAAACTACTAGTTCTTTTCTAGGAACCTCTTCAAACTCTTAAAAAGTCGAGTTTTTCTTCTCAGTTAAGAGAAAATTATTTTTTTAAAAATCATTTCACCCCAAGTAAGGCAGAACTGCCGCTAGTGTGCAGAAGGTTACAGTGAGAGAAAAGACTGGATACAAGGAGTATTGCAGGATACAAGGAGTATTGCAGGAAGGATAAAAGATGATTGAGATTCAATAAGATAAAAGATAGCAGCTGACACTACATTTAAATTTTTGGAGATTATAGCTATCAGGGAAGCAAGTAAACAGAAGGGAGTTCCACAGGTGGGAAATGCAAGAAAAGAAACTGTTTGAGTAGAAGTGGCAATTACAGTTTACTATTTCAACAGTAAAAGGTGGTTCCTAGATAACAATTTAGTCAGTCAGTCAGTTAAGTGCGATACATGATACCCACTTGGGCGATCATGTCTCGAAAAAGACATGACTGACTGGGCAGAAGATTATCCTGCAGTAGGTTGCCATTGCTTTCTGTGGTAGACTGGTTGCCGACCAAGGCTACAGAACCCAATCTGTCCTGTTATTTAACCCATAACTGGAGGGAAGAGATGGATTAATACCTTTCCCAAGGGTATTTGTGTGGAAGTGAATGCAATAGATTCAACTGGAATTCAAACTCGGCTCCCCAATTTCTTGTTCTGAGCCAATATCCACTGCACCACAACGCACATTGTACACTTAAATTCACATCATCAGGACGCCAGGGAAAAAGCCCATTTCTCTTTTGTTTCTCCAGCTTTCAACACCAACTCTAATGCTAAGCAGATTCATCGGCTAACCAAGCTGTTCTCATGGAATCTGTCCAAATGAAGTTTATTTTTCAAAAGCGTCCCTATTGTGATCCACAGCCTTCTTCTATCAGTGTTGCAGTGCTTGGATACTATTGGTGAAGAGGCTTTCATCCTATTGGTTAAAAAAGTTATCAACAGCAGATATGATGTCATCATCACTGCAATACTGGTTCTCAGTGAAGTGTCTGTTCATGTTATAGTTAAATGAGTTCAAAGCAGGAAAATAGGAATGATGATCAACCAGTTCAAAGCTACAGTTATGTACAGCAGCCATTGATACCAAGGACTTGTGTACTGGAGTATTGTCCTGATGAAATAAGCCTACTTTCCTCAGTCTTCCTGGACATTTGGTCTTGATAGCCTTTGAAAACTAGCTCAGCAAGTTGGCATAGTACTCTCCATTGATAGTGTGGCCCTTTTGAAGATAGTCAATAAACTCAATGCCTTTTGCATCTCAAAAACCTGTGTTCATCACCTCCCCAGCAAACTAAACAACCTTGATCATCTTTGAAGCAGGTGAGGATGGGTGTTTTCACTCCATGGATTGTATCATTGTCTTTAACTGAAAGTGATGAACCCAACACTTATCCTGGGCTAAGAAACCTTTAAGGAAACCAGCTAGATCTGCTTCAGACAATGTTAGATTTTCCTGTGATATAATCAAATTGGTGCATTTTTGATCAGGTGTCAGAAGATGTGGCACTGACTGAGTAGAAACCTTTATGATGCCAAGCTAATTGTGCAGAAGATTCTCAACTCTCTTACAGGATATGCTAATAGCTTTGGCTATTTCATTTATCATTGACTGCCTGTCATCTATCACCATGTGCTGAACACAATCAATGTTTTCCTTGGTGGTGGCATTTGAATGTCATCCCCTAATATAGCCTCTATGTCAGCATGAATGTCCTTGGCAGCTAAACTCTTTTTCTGAAAGTAATTGATAATACCCCAATGCCAAATTTTGTTCATTTTCAAGAGAAGTCACTACTGGTTACTTTTCAAATCTTCTTTAAACAGTTTACATGGAAAGAAACAATGCAGTTATTAATAAGAGATTAAATTAATGCATGCAATAATTTAAAGCTCTAGTGTCACTCCTACATAGTCACCCCATGAACTTTTCAGTTCACCCTCACAGTTAAACTCATTTTGTTCTCAAGTCAATGAATTTTATTATATTCAAAACATTCTATTACAGTGATCCTAAAATTTTCACATTCACTATATTTTATTACATATAAACAGGTTTTCACTTAAAATGTAATATCCGTTTTGTCATCTGGGACTTCAGAATGTGCCAACTCTACCTCCTACCAATGAGGTATCCTGGGTATGACAATATACTATATCTGGCAGCAAGGCCTCTAATTGGGAAATTTTGAGGAGCACGGAACCACCCTTAATTGCTGTTAGTTCGAGGTCATTTTTGACCTGGGGTAGTATCACCTGTTAGAGTCCCAGCTATGGGTAAATATTTAAACCCAAAACTGAGGTCAAAACACTATGAAAGTATAAAAATAGATTTTTATAGTGAAAATTTCAGCAATAATATTTTGGAGAAGAGAAGAATATATTACCAGCAATACACTTTTGAAGGAAAAAAATATTACCAGCAATATATTTATGAAGAAAAAATATTACCAACAATACATCTTTTAAGAAAAAATATCAATAGCAATATATTTTTTAAGAAAATATTTATGTATATATACCAGTAATACATCTGATTCTCAACAAAATCCTCTTTACAAAATACATCAATGAAACCTGATCGACAAACTGATTTCTTACAAAGAATACATATTCTATTTATACAAATCTATTGTAAAATTTTGTTGCAATTGAATAACCCATTGAGGTTGATATGTGGTAAAACAAAATGAACCAAACTTAATGTATAATAATGTATACATTTATTGAAAAAATGTTGTATATATCGATATATAAATTGTTATGTATCAATAGTCTACTTCTTTTATTGCTTGTCAAGACAACACCACTCACCTTGTATGTCAGATAGTTGCAACAGTTTACCGTAACGGTCTTTCCTTTTGCTTTTCTTATGGTGATTGGTTTACAGTACGTCTATAGCTGCAAGTCACCTTCTGCTACTATGAATGACCTCTAACTCTAACAGGCTACCACTGAGAGTCCAACAAAGTGTAAGCTGAAAGTCTCTTTTTTAAAACTTCACAAACCACCATACACCTATTGCATGATTCCTATCACCTGGCTTCTGCTTCAATTTTCCAAGATTAAACATGAAGTCTAAATAGTATGGAATGCGCATTTAGTTTTCAGACATGGTTTTCATTAAAATAAAATGCAAATGCAACAAATTCTTAAAAAGTGAACATGTAAAAACAATAAAGACTTTTCGGTTTTTTTTATAAGCATTTCATCCCAAGTAAGGCCAGACTGCTGCTGGTGCACAGCAGGGGGGGTACAGTGAAGGAAAACATGAAGGTACAGGGGATGTTGAAGAAAGGATAAGAGATGGATGGGAATCAAGTAGATAAAAGATGGCAATTGATGTTGTATTTAAACTGTTGAAGATTGTGGCGATCAGAGAAGCATGCAAATGAAAGGGAATTCCACAAATGGAAAATGTGAAAAAAAAATCTATTACAGTAGAAGAGGCGCTAACATTTAACTATTTTGATGTTAAAACTCAATTCCCCCTCTAATCAATGAATTCAAGGTCCTCACCTCTTCAACAGACAAAGCTGAGGGCTTTGCTCGAAGATTCTCCACCAACTCAACACTGGGCTTGTCTGGAGATCCTGTACATGACTTCCCACCCCAAACCAAAGCACAACTGACTGACATACACATTACTTTCTTGGTGGTCTTTAAAATAATTTCAAAGCTTGACCTCCATAAAGCAAGTGGCGATGACGGAATCTCAGTCATTGTCATAAAGAGCTGCTGCCCCAAACTCTCCTCTGTTCTCTCCAAACTCTATAACTACTGCCTCTCTGCTTCTTGGTGTCCTGCCTGCTGGAAGTCCTCCTGTGTGGTTCCAATATATAAAAATACTATTGAACCCTCTGACCCCTCTAATTATCACCCGATCAGCCTTCTACCGATTTTGGCAAAATGTTTAAAGCCATCATCAATGCCAAAGTAGTACAACACCTCACAGCCCACAGACTCTTCTCTTACAAACAGTATGGTTTCCACTTCACCAGGTCTACTGCTGATATGCTCACGACCATCACTGAGCATACACACCAGACTCTTGACAAGAATGGCGAAGCCCAAACTGTTGCCTTAGACATCTCCAAAGTCTGGCATGCTGGCCTTCTATGCAAGCTGCCGGTCTATGGTATAACTGGACAATTGTTCGACCTAATTCAGTCATTTCTTTCAAATTGCACAATTAAGGTATTATTGAATGGACATGCCTCCCAATACGATCACATGAATGTGGGTGTCCCTCAAGGCTCTATTCTAGTTCATACACTTTTCCTTATCTACATTAACAATCTCCCCGATGTAATAAAATCCCAAATAGGCATATATGCTGATGACACTACGGTTTAGTATCATCTCAATCAAAAATCTGCTGAGGCTGACAAAGAAAACCTCGCTGCTGAGCTTGAAAAGGACCTCCAATCAGTGGTGGACTGGGGTAAGAAATGACTCATGAATTTTAATGCCTCTAAAATGAAGCTGCCATCACAGACAATCACTCCCACCCACCCCATTAGCATAGATCAGGCTAGTCTCCCTGAAAGTAAAACACTGTGCCTCCTCGGGTTAACTCTCACAACAGACCTCAAGTGGAATGTCTACATAGAATTCATAGCTAAATCCGCTGCTAAGAAGGTCAGTTCTCTGTGCAGGGCCAGGAAGTTTTTCCCATCTGAAACAATCCTGCGCATATACAAATCTACCATCTGCCCGTGCATTGAATACTGCTGCCATATCTGGTCGGGTGCAGGGTCCTTAATGCTAATCTAGTAGCACGAGTTCAGGGGATAAAAGCTCATCAGAGCAGTTGCCATGAAAATACTTGCAGAAAAGACAGAGGGAAGGCACATTACGTTGATGAGAAAGTGACTGAAGGTTGGCTGCCAAGTCAAGATTGATTATAATGCAGATCACCCTTTGAATTTTGTCAAGAACCTCAAGATTAATAGCAGGAGCACCTGACCAAAATTGGCAACAGTATTCAAGTTGAGTAAATTTCAAAGACACTTCTAAGCTTTCCTAACATTGTACAAAATATGTCACTGGGAAGGTTTGCATCAACTTAGTATAATCACTATAAGTGTCCTGAAAGTTTGAAATTTACATCAGTTTCTATGTGTTTACATCAGTTTTGATAAATATTGATTTTAAAAAGGAGAAATTAATTCATGAGAAAGTGAAAAGATATATAATTAGAGATGATGAAAAACAAATGTCTTAAAAGCTTCTGTGAAAAGTCTCTTCAAATTGTTATATCTTCTATAAAGAGATTTAATCATTTCTTCTTGTGTGAACATAACTAGTCAATTACCTAAAACTATAAAAACAGTTTTTGAATACATTCTTTTGTTTCTATGATAGCAAGTTACACACAGCGCTTACTATTTGGATTTGGATTATCCAGCCGCGAAATGAAGAGAACAATTGACAAGCATTTTGAGAATTTAGAAAATCCTACTCAACATTTGATAAAAATGCTAGTAAAATCTCTTTAATTAATTCTTGTTAAATTGCTCCTTCATTTAATAGAAAGAACAATTTTGCAGGAATTAATTTCTACTGATAACATGGATATTCTTACATTCTTAAAGAAAATTGTTATGTTCATTATGCTCAAAGTTATTGAAAGAATAGCCTTGGTGTGGGGCCAGATGTCATCAGTTACTTCTCACAGAAAGTAACTCCACCGATAATGCCATAGTTTTAATTGCTGTTACAACAGATTATATTTAGGAGTTTTCGGCATTAACCATCAATGTCAATGAATAAGAAATAAATGACTGCTTCAATAAAGACAGCCCTGAATATGAACACCTAAATGGCCAAGGTATTATTGAATTTACAATTAGAAAATGTTGAAGAGGTGGAGTAGTTCATGATATTGCCTGTATTGAGGTTCAATGGCCCCAGATCCCAATTTCATGCACTGAAGTAATGATTCTGTTTGACAAATGTTTAAGTTGGTTGTGCTTTCAACCAGAAGTTACTCTTACAAATAGATCTACATTAATCCAGAGTTCAGTGAATCAGTTAAGTGCCATATGTGATACACATTTGGGCAATAATGTTTCAAAAGAGACTGACTAACTGATTGACTGACTAGAAGATTTTCCCACAGTAGATTGCCTTTACTTTCTGAGGTAGACTGGTTGCCAATCAAGGTTGTAGAACCCAATCTATCCTGTTATTTAGCCCATAGCTGGAGGGAAGAGATAGATTAATACTCTTCTGAAGTGTATTTGAGGGTAAATGAAAGCAATGAATTTCACTGGAATTTGAACTCAGCTCTCTGATTTATCATTCTGAGCCAATATCCATTGCACCACAACACACATTCCAGTTGAATTCATGGCATTCACTTATTCACAAATAGCCTTGTTTCTCCCTCCAGCTCTGGATTAAATAGCAGGACAGTTGGGTTCTATAGCAATGGATAGCAAATTGTCTACCACAGAAAGTCATGGCAACCTACTGCGGGAAAATCTTGGGCCTAGTCATTCAAGCATGTATCACATTTGGCCCCTAACTGACTGAATCCAGATTTAGCAGGAGAAAAACATGAGGACAGCTGGAAACAGACAAAAATTGATACATTTTTTAATAAAAAATAAACTGTACAAAACCTTAAATAAAACATTTGAAAATGTCAGCGGATGATATAAATGTTAAATTTCTTTCAGAACAAACTCTTTTCTACATTCTTTTTTCAATAATTTAGGCATTCAGTTATCCAGAATTTTGGATTATCCAAACATATTTTTAAACCCCTGTCCCAATGTGTTTGCATAAATGAGAAATGAATGAATTTTGAAGAAATTTAGCACTTTTACAAAAAGAAACTCTTAATCTGGCTTTTTATTATTTACTTCTCTATTTTGTGATCTTCACTAATTTTGGATTAAAAAGAAGGTATTTATCTTTTCCCTACCCTATTATGGGAATGTGCATTGTGGCACAGTGGATATCAACTCAGAATGAGAAATCGGAGAGCCGAGTTCGAATTCCAGTTGAATTCCTTGCATTCACTTATGCACAAATACCCTTGGGAAAGGTATTAATCCGTCTATTCTTTCCAGTTATGGGTTAAATAACAGAACAGATTGGGTTCTATAGCCTTGGTCGGCAACCAGTCTACCGCAGAAAGCAATGGCAACCTACTGTGGGATAACCTTCTGCCCAGTCAGTCATGTCTCTTTCGAGACATGATTGCCCAAGCGTGTATCACGTACAGCACTTAACTGACTGACCCTATCATGGTAAGACATGGCACAAAAGTTGGTTAAACTTGAGCTGCCCATATGCATACATATGGATCAAAACATTTCCTGTCATAATGAAAGGAAATGATTATACAATTGTTAATACTGTTAAAATATTTGAATAACTAAAATTGAAACTGTATAATTCACATTTGATAAGTATCTTTATTGTAATATATATAATATTTGTATTTCAAACAAAATATATTGCTTTAAATATGGAATCATTGATATAATATCTTTTTAGAATGAATTTATTAGTTTGTCTTAATTTTGGAGATAAGAAGTTATACTACTTACAGTCAGACTATAAACCCCAACACCCAGTTAAGGCTCCGAATTCACCATAGGGAATTGAATCACAGAACAGTAATAGACTAAAGCATTGGTTTGTGAATTTGGTCATTGTGAGTTCAATCCCTGGGCCTGGTATTGTGTATTTGAAATTAAAGGAAATAGGAGAGCAGTAACTGAGCAGTATTAAAAATAAGAACTAGACAAGTTATCCCTAGACATGAGACATGGAACAAAAACAGTCTAACCCCATAGATTAAATAAAAGTTTCAGTTTGAAACTACCTGTAGGTTACCCAGATTTAATATACACCCGATGAAGGCTGAAGATAGGACAGCTGTCAATATTGTGAATATATTATTATTATTATTATTATTATTATTATTATTATTAATTATTAATTAATTTTACCAAGCCAAGTTTCTCTCCTTCCTTTAAGCATGATAGTGCTCTAGTAGTTTTAAACAAATAAGATCAACTAAGCATTATTTTTTCATTATAGAAATTTTTTTCCTTTTTAATATTTTGAGATGAAGAGGGATCAACTCTGATATAATTAATACTTGCAAAAGGTATTTGAAATTTGTCCTAAACTTACTTAAATATTGGACAACCTTTAGAACTGGATAATATTGATATTAATATTAGTACTAATATTATGTAATATATATAGGCAAATGTTTCAAAGAAAAATAAATTCTGTTTACTTAATTTTTTTTTTAACAAACAACTTAAGATTTTTACCAATACTCAGGTTGCTTATTTTGATTAATTTTTTATGCATGAGTTTAATAAAGAGAAAAAGACTTTAACATAAAGTAAATTATTAGAATTGGTAGAATTTTTGATAACAATATCAAATAATGCATTAAAATAACACTTTTTGTTTATCTATTTATACTTCTGATATAAGGTATTGTGACTATTTACATAATTCAGTGTTCAGTATTTGTCTATACTTCTGAGATGAGGTAGTATTTACATTATTTATACTGTTCGGACTGTTGTCCTCAGCTTTATTGCCATGTTTATAATGTTTCTGTAATTTTACGTTCCAGCCTTCTTCAGGTGCTAGGAATTTTGAACTGAACCCTTTATTTTGATCACTGGGGTATATCGTTCTTGTTCCATGTGCAATGTCACTTCCAGATGCCATGTAGTTATCTCCCTTTAACTCAATTCTCTAAGTTATTTGTTCATCACTGCTGTAGCCAGGTATTGAACTTATAACTCTTTGGTTCAAGTCACTGGAACTAACCAATGCCTATATCCACTGGACAATGTGTCCTTAGTGAGTCAGCTCACTGTTCTATTCAACTAGTTCTGGCAGCTCCTGCGATGGCACTGGTCCCAAATTGTAATGACCCTGTCATTCCTTTGGTCTAATCAGTGATGTGGAGAGTGAGGATGTGCTACATGGGCAACAGCCTGTCCTCCATACCACACTGCCCAAAGCTTTAGTCAAATGCTGGTATGCTTTTCAGGTATTTGCCAATGATGCTGCTTGCTAGGATCATCTCCACACCCCAATATTATCAGAAAGTCATCTTGAAAAATCAACTAAGTTCTGAACCTGGGTTTCATTGTTGGAATGCTGATGTCCTAACTACTTTGCCATGTGTCAATGCATAATATATAGCATAATAAAATAACATATATTTATATGAATAAATGAATAATATATTAAGTTATATATGTATTATATATATTGTGAGACAATGCAAAGAAACAGTAAAAAAATGAAACAATGAAGGGAGACAGTAAAAATGACACAAAGCAAGAAGACACTAAAAATGAGACAATGCAAGCAGACAAGTAGCTTCTGGCCATTGTTGTTCATCTTGCCAACACCAAACTGTGCAATGTAGTAGAGCTATGAGTCATGATTGGCACCCATTCCGGCATTGAAGTTGCCCAGGAGAATAAGCTCTTCCTTGCTTGTGATGCTGCTGATGATAGCTGTAAAAATGACACAATGCAAGGAAACAGCAAAAAATGACACAAAGCAAGAAGATCGTAAAAAATGCAAAGAGTAAAGCAATATAATTGAGTCATTAAAACAATATAATTATGAGTCATTAAAACAATATAATTATGAGTCATTAAAACAATATAATTATGAGTCATTAAAACAATATAATTATGAGTCATTAAAACAATATAATTATGAGTCATTAAAACAATATAATTATGAGTCATTAAAACAATATAATTATATAAATAATTATTATATGTATTTTATTATAGGCTTTATATTATAACTCACTTTTTCTCATCTGAATTCATCTTGCACATATATAAATATGCCATCCACTTGTGCATTAAATACCGCTGTCACATCTGGCTGGGTGCCTCTGCTATTTATCTTGAAGTTCTTGACAAAATCCAAAGAAGAATATGCAATGTAATCAATCTCGACCTCATAGCTCAACTTCAGTCACTTTCTCACTGACATAATATGGCTTCCCTCTGTCTTTTTTACAAATACTTTCACAGCTTCTGCTTTTATGAGCTTAGCTCTCTGGTGCCACCTCTGAATGAATTTACTTGAGCTACTAGACTGGTATCTCGGTCCCAGTTTTTTTACAGTGAACTCAATCAAATGTAATTGCAACTTTTACTCTATGAGTTTTTTTTCTCACACTTTCTGCCTGTGGATCTCCCTTCTGTATACTTGCTTCCCTAACAGCTACAATCTCCCATAATTTAAATACAATGTCAGTTTTCATCTCTTATCTTCTTGACTTGCATCCTTTCCCTGACAACCCTTGTATAATGTTCTTCTCCCTTTCCACTCTATCTTTATGCAGCTCTTTTTACACCAGTGTTCTCATCTTTCTCTTATCCATTCTCTGACACCTGCTGTAACTTGTTCCTCATTCTCATCAATCTCCTCTTATGTAACCCCCTGCACACCAGTGGTAGTACTGCTGTGGTTGGGGCAAAATGATTATATATATATAAAAAAAATTTACCAGAATAATTGGTCAGCCATTGAACTTTTCAGCCAACCATTGTACATATTCCTCCAATACTGAATATATATTTCTTTTACAGTGATGTTCATTCTGTACAAGGCTTAAGAGCCATTCTAGAAAGAGAGTTACAGAGTATAAGGATCACAATAAATTAATTATACTGAACAAAACTGATATATTTTGAAGATGGTGGTGCTGAGAAATAAACCAAACAAATGTCTTATTCATATAGATGAGCAGTCAAGTAGATAATCAGGTCATTCCAGTCTTTCTAGAATAAACTTAATTTATTCTTTTTCATCAAGGCAGAATTCAACTGCTTTTAGCTCCCAGCAAACTTATCCAATCATGAAGGCATTGACTTTAGCCTTTTAGCATTTGGAATATGATACACAAATTATTTCCTTTTTTTTTCTTTTATATTTTGTCCAATCATGCATTTGGATCTTATTGTTTATGCTCTTCTTTTTTCTCTAACTTTTCATTATCTTTTTTAGTCATTTTCTTTTTTCTTCCAGAATTTGTTCATTATTTCTTTTTATGTTTTTTCTGACACTGTTCATTTTTTAAGAATTTATTCATTTTCTTTTTGTTCATTTTCTTTAATGCTATTCAATTTCTCTTACATAAGCTTCTTTTTGTTCCCTTTAAATGAGTCTTTCTTCATTCATTTTTCTTCCTTTGTTATCATACCCCTTAATGATTATGGCTCTCCACAGATTTTTATTCTTTATTATCGATGGACTGGTATGACTTCTTGAGGAAGATAATGGCATGGTTTCCTATTTTTCTTCTCTGAGACTATCCAAGGTTTAAGGGACCAGTCTTACCTTGCTATTTAACCCAAAGCTGGGATGAGGGAGAAGGAAAATAGTGCAAAAAGTCTAGAATTTTGACTTTTCTTAATAATTTCATTTCTAACACTAGAAATCAAATAAATAAAAACATATTCTCAAAACATGCACTCAGTTCATTTGTTTGAAAAAGGCATCCGAGATGATTACAGCAAAAAGAGAAGTGACAAATCTCAGTCAATCTTACATCTAGTTTATGAATCATCATCATCATAGTTTTATATTCTAGACAAATTTGGAAACCCCATAGATTAACTCCCAATAAGCAATCAGCTTCCACTATCAGTCTTCATGCTAAGACTCAGGATATTGCCCGGTTTCATGTCTGAGTATATGAATATTATATAAGAGCCAAATATATGAATATCCTATAGGTACCAAATATATAAATATCATATACGTACCAAAATCAATGAAAATAAGAAAAAAACTATAAATTAAACAAGGATATTAGATTCATGAAAGACAAATGTTAGATATGTAAAAATGGGTACTGAAAATTTTTTATCCTGAAAAATGAAGAATTCTAAAATAAATTCCGGTGTTCAGTTAGTTTTCTGGAAGTAGGCAAGGTCAAGAACTTTTCAGCACCTCCTCATATAACTCAGTTATTGCAACAACAACATCAAAAAGAATTAATTTCCTGGTTACTGTATATTCTAACTTAAAATACACATAATTAACCAATTTAATAAAAGAGACTCAGCTTCAGAGATAAACATGGAGAAAGCAATCAAGGGAAGTGAACTGTTCATATCAGTTGATGCCAGGGTTGGCAACAAAAGTAAACATCTGCAGCCAAACTCTCAAAGTAATTTACTGGTTCAATAAGCAGAGTCAAGATTCAGAAATTTGATCCTGTTCTCAGATGACTTGAGCCAGTCAGAAAGGCTGCTACAGATGAATAAAGATGAACAAAGGGACCAAGACAGAGAAAGGGTGATGGTGTTGAACCTGTTTAAATATTAGGATACTGATATTAAATATTAGGATACTGATGTTAATAATATAGTGGGAGCAGCAATGTGTTGGTGTCATGTCTCATAGTTCCTGAATAATAACTAACTGGATATTTAAGATATTCCAATTTCTGAGCCAAATTGAAATGAAAGGGCGTAATAGGGTCAAAAGTATAAAATGCCTAATAAAAGTAACTGAAAATAGTTCTATGTGGATATGGATAAAATAAATATTCCATGGAGTGTTTCAGTAAACAAGACAGCATGACATGACTGGTCATGATTGCATAATGAGGTTTACATTTCATTCTCAGAACGTGAGGTTTGAAGTTTTCTGAAATTTTTCGTAAATCTAATTTCGCCGTTAGACATTTGAACTAGTATATCTACCACACACTAGTATATCGTTATAATGGGGGCTCACATCAGTGAGTGGGGCCGGTGTGCAAGTGAAGCTGTTGAGAGGAAGGCCCCAAAATAGTGCACATTCTCTCCCAATGAACTCAATTTAAATATAATTTTGATAGAAACACATTAAAAGATATTCAATGAAGTCATATGCTGTAGAGAAGTTCAGTGGAAATGTTATTGGCATGAGGAGCATTAAACAATCAGCTTGCTTCAGGTGAGTTTCAATTACTTTCTAGTAATTTCCATCATCAATATTTAAGATTTAACAATGATACTGATTTTCTTAGATAGAATTGGCATGTGTGCCTTTTCATTGTGTTAAAACAGTTTTGCTGCGTCCTCTCTTTTTAGTATATATATGTTGGGCCTTGGTTTACTTTCCCTTTTTACTATATTTAGCATTCCTTTTTCTTGAGAACTTCCACTTATTTTCCTTATTTCATTTTCTTTTTTCTTTCCCCCCTTTATCTAAACCTCGTGGGTTGTCTAATGATTTTTCTCCATCTTGTTGATTTTGTTAAGCATGTATCCTGTGGTAGTTGCTCTTGTGTATCTGTTTGTAATTGGGAATCATTGTTGTCTATTTGTTCAATAGGGTTGTCTTCCCTTGTTGTGATAGGGGTCATTATAATGTTTGTTTGTTTTTTTTATACCGTGTTCATTCTACTGTTGGTGATTGTGTGTTCTGTTTCACCTAAGTTGTTTTTTTGGTTTAAGTTCTAATGATGTAGGATCTCAGGGTATTGGCAGTGGTAATGATCTGTGTTGGGCTTTAGGTTTTCCGAATTGGGTCTTGTGTGCAAATATGTTGTCCTTTGAATAATGTCCTTTGAATAATTTGTCTTTTGAATAATTTGGATATGGAGTGTGCTTGCCTATTGTAATATTGTTTACACCTGTCTTGGTTAACAGCCATTTTTTTTCTGGTTTCCTACTGATCTATTGGTGGGGAGGGCTGAGCTTCCTTGTTAGCATCGTTTTTTATTTTCTGGAATTCAGCAGTTCTGTTGGGGACTTCATATCTGCTTTCATTGGTGCCACTCTTAATGAGAGTTTTTTTTTTAATCATATCATCCCGAGAAAGGCGGTAACGCCACTGATGTGCAGGGGGCTACATAGGAGTGAAAAGATTGGAAAAGAGAAAGCCGGAAACCACGTCCTAAACAGGGAACAAGGGATGAGCCTCTTCACCTGTTCAACAGACATGGGTGGAGTGTAAACCGGGCAATAGTTTAGTCTATCTACTACAATTGAAAAAGATAAAAAAAAAAGAAAAGAGTGAAAAGATTGGAAAAGAGAAAGCCGGAAACCACATCCTAAACAGGGAACAAGGGATGAGCCTCTTCACCTGTTCAGTAGACATGGGTGGAGTGGGAACTGGGTGATAGTGTAGTCTATCTACTCCAATTGAAAAAGAAAAAAGAAAAGAGTGATAAGATTGGAAAAGAGAAAGCCAGAAACCACATCCTAAACAAGGAACAAGGGATGAGCCTCTTCACCTGTTCAATAGACATGGAGGGTGGAGTGTGAACTGGGCAATAATTTAGTCTATCTACTACAATTGAAAAAGATAAAAAAAAGAAAAGAGTGATAAGATTGGAAAAGAGAAAGCCGGAAACCACATCCTAAACAGAGAACAAGGGATGAGCCTCTTCACCTGTTCAATAGATGTGGATGGAGTGTGAACCGGGTGATAGTTTAGTCTATCTACTCCAATTGAGTAGATTAAGACATGGGTCTTCTCCTGTTTGCTTGCATTTTATAACGATTCTCTTTATTTTTGGGGCATATTTCTCAATGAACCTGTGTCCTCTGGGATAATGTGGGGATGATGTTTTGATTTGGAATCTGTATTCCTCTACTATTCTCCTGAATTCCCATGATATGAATTGGGTCTCATTGTCACATATAAATTTCTCAATTATTCCTTGTTCTGACATTATTTCCTGTATTGTTGAGCTGATGGTATCAGCTCTTATGTTCTTTCATTTCCAGACTATTGGAAACTTAGAATAGTAGCAGATTATGATTAGATACCATCCTTGGTCGATTACAAATAGATCTTCATCTATTGTGTGCCATGGTCTATTTGGTATGTCAGGAGATTTTGTCTTTTTTTTGTGTGTATTATGCAATTTCAGGAATTTTGAGACTGTGTTTTCTATGTCCTTATACTAGCAGTATAGCCTGGCGTTGTTTGGGTGTAATGAATGCTTTAAAACTAATCCATGGTCCTGGAGCTCAGACTCTTTGGACGTTGGCATGAAAGACTAAAAAGCAATAGTTGTTTCCAGTTAAAGTGAAATGGTAGGCTGAAAGAAAAATGTATGGATGTAAGTCAAATTTTGATTTCCTGGTATCTATATCAAATAAGTTTTTTTTGTCGTAAACTGAATTTTGAAGGCTAAATAAGTCCTCTGAGTAAATGGTATCATGGCTGAGACTAAGAACTACAATTATACTTACTTAGAGCCAAACCCAAAGCAAAAACTAAAATAAAAGGGCTGTAAAAATACAGACATACAGGCAGATAAACAGACACACACACACAAAAATCTAGCCTTTTATATATATATATATATATATAATCGATTTTCTGCACTATTGTAAGAACTGCAACCTTGAAACTTCTGAATGTCATTTCTTTTGTCTTTGTTTATGAGTGTATCAAATTTTATTAAAATCGGACCACTCCTTCTATAACCCGATTTTTTTGATTGTCGATATTTATCAGGGGTACCTCGACACAAAACCTAGCTAAGAACACTCACAGACGCTTATAGTACAACTGCGTAAATTTTCAAGGAAATCGGTTCAGCCATTTCGGAGTCTATAGGTAACGGACACACATACACACACACACAGAGACAAAGTTCCATTTATAAATAAGTTTAGATATGTCAATGCATTAAACTGCAGATTTTCCTATCAGTTTGCATTTTTCTGTGTTTCTATGGCCTTGGTATATTTTCTGGAATATTCCTGGTTGTAGTCTTTTGGGTATTATTATTCTTGATCCAACTCACAGGACACCATTTTTGTATATGTCATCTCTGATAGACCAGTATTGATATATTGTTGGTTGCATCTGGTGTTGTTTTCCTGGCCAACTTTGTTGTGAGATAACTTGTAATTCCTGTTCTTTACTGGTCTCTTCTCTGATCTGTTCTAGTTTGTTGTTGGTGACACTGACAATCTGGTGTATTTTGATGCCCATATTTTTTTATTTTGTATTTATCATTTCCAGATAGGTATGAGAGGGTATAGCTGTTGTGATTAATACAATATAAAAATAACTCTCTTTTCTTTACTGTTTTCAAATTCACAAGCCAGTGCTAAATTAATTTTGACCGGTAAAAGAGAGAGCCTATATGAAAATTGACTTTGACCAATGAAAAGGGAGCAGCTTAAAAACTGAGAAAAAGTAACAAGCCTATGTCAAATCAATTTCTGATATATATATAGGCAGAGAAAGATGAATTAAACTAGAGAGAGAGAGAGAGAGAGAGAGAGAGAGAGCGAGAGAGAGAGAGAGAGAGAGAGAGTCCATGCATCTAAGTTGGTGTCAAATTACACACTGATACATTATCAGCCTCTAATGAAAGCAGGGGAATTTCAAAGAGCTCTATTCAACTTCTAAGTTAAGTACCTTAAAATATATTTTTTTATTTATGTTGAATACAATAATATAACTTTTATGTGAAAAAAAACCTCTCACAATTTGTTTTATGCATTTTGGATTACTTTGTGTTTGATGATTTAATATGAACCTTCTCTCTTCTTATCAATTCATCAAAACTACAAACATTTAATGTTTGATTACTTGTCCTAACAACTTGAAATATGTAAATTTTTAAATAAATTTCTTATCTTGTTTTGTTAAAAATGCTCCATGTGTTTCCTCATCAATATCCTTATATATTTCACTATCACCATTTCTTTCCCTGGTCTAGAGGTCAGAGTAAAATTGCATGCTTGTAGTTGAAGGAATAGCCAGTGTACTCTGGCTGGAGCCTTGTGTGGGTTCTTTTTATTAATTTTCTTTAATGGGTAGTGATCATTTTCTGCATTTTCTGCTATATAGGTAGTTATGAAATTTCTCACATATTGCAGTAGATAGACTAAACATTGGAGTAGATAGACTAAACTATCGCCCGGTTCACACTCCACCCACGTTTATTGAACAGGTGAAGCGGCTCATCCCTTGTTCCCTGTTTAGGATGTGGTTTCTGGCTTTCTCTTTTCCAATTTTTTTTTACTCTTTTCTTTTTTCTTTTTCAACTGGAGTAGATAGACTAAACTATCGCCCAGTTCCCACTCCACCCACGTCTACTGAACAGGTGAAGAGGCTCATCCCTTGTTCCCTGTTTAGGATGTGGTTTCTGGCTTTCTCTTTTCCAATCTTTTCACTCTTATGTAGCCCCCTGCACATCAGTGACGTTACCGCCTTGCTCGGGATGATATGATTAAAAAGAAAAATATACCACTGCCAGTAATTCTCTTTTGATATTTGCGTATCTGGTTTCCCTTTCTGTTTCACTATCATATAGCATAACACTTCTAATACAAGCTGTAGGTTTCCTTTCATCCTGTGATAAAATACTTGAGATGTTAGAAGAGGCAAAAGTTCCCTAAATTTTTTTCCAACCTGATCTTACATGAGATGCTGAACTTGCTTCTGCACCTTTGCTTGCACTTAACATGTCACATTCATGTGACTGAATTGTGTCAATGTTAAGTGGATGATCTTCTGGTTCATCGTATTCAATGGAGTAGATTTTGTTTTTATTATATTCATTTGTCAGGGTTCTACACAATTTTTTTTTCCAGTGATTCATTTTGCCACAAGCTCTACATATTGATCCTAAAGCAAGGAATTTTTCCCTACCATCAAATTTCATGTACTCTGCCACAACATCTGCACAGATTTAGTTTTAAGTGTTGTGTTTGGTTTTATTTGAATTGTTTTTGTTTTGTAATAGTTATTTCTGTCACTGCTTTGTGGTATTTTTCAAATTTAGTGATACCATCTGTGTATTTATGGCTATCAAATACCCTAGCAGTATCTGCTACCACAGTTAGTTTTAATTTATCTTTTCCAATAAGAGACTTTTGGCACTTCAGGGTGGGTACATCCCTATATCAGCTGGTCAATGAATCTTACTTCTTTGTCTTTGAATTTACATTTCTTTGCAATGTTTTTCAGTCTCGATAAAAAATTGTCAGTGGGCTCATCAATATCTTGGCTTAACCTCTGGATTTTATACCTGTGTGTATTCTGTGGTTTGAACATAGTTTGTGATGTGCACTGAATTTTTCAAATATCTTATTTGGCCTGCTGCTATCTTTGATGCAGAGATCCTATGAATTGTATAAATCCAAACCTTTTTCACTGGTCCATAGCAGTACAGGGCTAACTTTTTATTGTCCATTGTTCCTTTGAAGTAGCTTTTAAAAGTCAAGTTATATTTTTGTCTGAATTTCTTAAATGCTTCAATAATGTCGTTAAGTTTCCAAGCCATTCTTGGGTAAAACTTCATGGGTTTAGCAACACTCATCCAACATTTTTTTGGATTCGCTTTTTTTTTTTTTTTTTTAGTTTTTCTTTGATGTGATGTGTAGCATGTCTTATGCCATTATATGATGTCTCATAGTTATTGAACAATAACTAATTTAATATTTAAGATTTAACAATGTGTTACGGTGGGTAACAGAATTATGTGAAATAATACAAAACAACATAATAGTATAAAAGTAGGTGTATTGACAGGAAAGAGAAGTATTTACAAGAGGTGAGGATTAGTAGAATACAGAACAAGGTAATCAGTATACAGTATTGTTGTAGAAACGTGATAGGTTGACTAGTAGAACACTTCTGGTGCAATACCGGAAATACCCGATTGACTCACTCAACTTACTTCCTCGACTTACTTCCCCCTAGGTATAATCACTACTATTTTATATAGTGATTCGAACGGTCCATTTCAGTGGAAAGGTGGATAGCGCCCCAACACAATGGTGTTTATCTTCTTAAATACAGTTAGCACATGTGTCTTCTTTATCGTGTTTTAAACAGTCATGCTGCTGACCCTCTTTTTTAGCACCTGCATGTTGGGGGCCTTCACTTACTTCCTATATGTAACAGTTGATTGCTTAAATAGGGAAGCAGATCTTTGTTATTTGATTCAAGCTATTTGTTAATTAGCATCAAAATAAACCAGATTGGGATCTATAGCCTTGGCTGGCAACCAGTCTGCTGCAGAAAGCAATGACTACCTACTGCTGGATAATCTTCTGCCCAGTCAGTCATGTCTCCAAAGAGACATGATTGTCCAAAGTGTGTATCACATATGGCAGTTAACTAACTGACTGATATGTACCACATCTTTAACCATCTTTGTACTGTTTGGTGGAGTTTTGACTTCAGAGTTGTTCTTCTAGACCCAGTCTGCGCTGCTATTTAACCCGTAGTTGAGGCAGAAGGATGGCTTCATACCTTTTCCAAGGTTAGTTGGTTTTTGTTTAGCAGCATATCACATTCTGTGGGTTATTTAATGCAGGAATCTAAATGTATGCAATTTCTTTTTATATAAATATGGTTTTAGTGATACATGATTTTACAAATTAACCATTAGCTAGAGGGAGAAGAAGTGGATTAATACCTTCCCCAAGTCTATTTTCATATAAGTGAATATAATGAACCCAACAGGAATTGAAACTCAGTTCTCCAATTAACAATTCGGAACTATTGTCTATTGCTCCACCCACACATCCAAGCTTACAGAACCTGGTATTTCCAAGCAGTTATCCATCTAGGTACTGACCAGGTTTGATGTTGCTTAACTTTAGTAATCATAGGGGAACTGGTGTTTCAATATGATGTTTCAATATGATGATAGCTGTAAGCCTCTTTTTGCAAGGGTATTTGTGCAGAAGTCTTTAATTGGAATTTAATTATTGCAAAGACCCTTGCCTAGGTGTTGAGTGATTCAGTCATCATCATCATCAGCCCCAGCCTCATCACTGAATGTGGTCATAGCTTTACTGCTCAGATAAGTAAATGACCAGCTCCTTCCACATGTCTCAGTTGCATGTCAGTATTTGGGTTTAAAATCAGAAAGATATCCTACTTATAAAATACCAATATTATGCTAATAAATGATTGTAAGTATAATAAGCCTATTCTACCAACCAGTAATGTTTGTCTTTATTCCTGTCTGTTTTTTTAGTAGAAATCTCTTTTCTTCTCTCTTTTTCACTACAAAGCATACAACTTGACTGCCAAAACCAATTTTAAGTAAATAATTGTAAAGTTTTCTTTTTACCTAACATTATAAATATTTTATTTATAAGTACAGAACATCACTCCAAATAAACTGAAGATTGGTGGAGAACTGGTAAAGTCAGTAGGAAGCAATAAGAGAAACTGAAAATTTACCTTAATATATCAGATTCAAGTGCAATTGGTACTAAAAGTCAATGGTTATTACTGTTTTATTTTTTACCTTACTAAAAAATGTTTTTCCACTATGTAATGATTAGAGTGAATGAAAGTTTTCAGTATCTGTTACATAAATCCTACCCATGGTAAGATTTATGGAACAAACATACAGGGGCCCGACAATATTTTTCGGACACTTTAGTATTCGACTTTCCGAGTACCATAGAGTGGCAAAATTCCTTCAATAGAATAGCATAAACATATAAAGACAATACCTGTAATAAAAATGGAAGAAAATTGATTAGGTAAGGAAAAATATTTATTTTTCATCATTTTTTACAAAACACACGCGACATTATTTTTCGGACATCGTTGAAAAACTGTTAATAGTCTGTAATATCACCTTTCTTCTCAATAACTTTTATCAATCTCTCTTCATAATGATCAAACATATGCACAATAACATCTCTACGTGTTTCTATTAGTTGTTTTTTGGCATCTAGTATCCGTTCCCATAGTTGAGCCTCTTTCGTTATTTCAGGTCCATCATAAACAAGTTGCGCAAGCATTTCCCAAACATTTTCTATTAAATTTAGATCTGGGCTTTTTGCAGGCCATTCCAAAGTAGTCATATTCACTTTAGCCATCCATTCTTTCATGAGTTTTGACACATGGATGCTGCAATTGTCTTGCTGTAGAACGAAATCATTCCCTATCTCTCTTCTTATCCTTGGTAGGGCTTTCTCGTCTAGCAACTGTTTGTAGCTTTCGCTGTTCTGTCATCCTTTCAGCCACTCCAACCATATATTTCCATTAGCAAAGATCATACCCCAAACCATAACTCCTCCTCCTCCCATCTGTTGTTTGTTCAGTACAGCAGGCTCACCACTTCTCGACTAAGTACACTATCCATCGGGCCCATCAAACTTAAAATGCTTCTCATCAGTAAATATAACCTTCTTAAAGTCAACATGCTTTGTTAACCACCTTTTAGCACACTCCAGTCTTGCTCCTTTGTGTTTCTTTGTTAGTGTAATTTTTTTCTTAGCCTTTGCATACTTCAAACCAATCCTATGCAGCGTTCTTTGTACTGTTCGAACGTTTACATCCAATTCACATTTCTCCTTCCCTTTTCTTGCTGTAACTTTTTCTCCAGATGTCAAAAGCCGTGTCACAGTCACATTTTCTGCTCGGAGTTTGTCTTCAGCATGTATTCAACCATTGATTTCGACAGCTTCAAATCCATGGCGATCCTTCTGATGCTGAGGCCATCATCCCACTTCTTCCGTGCCAAACAAACGACTTCTTTTGAATGCATTTTACCTCATTAAACTTAATTGTTTTGCCAGTAAAATAGAACAGATAATTGATTCTAATGATGACAGCTAAGTGTACAAGCAGAAAATTTGCATACAGCAACATATACATGAACTTAGCTCTTAATAAAATAGGATTTTTTGTCATGTCCGAAAAATAGTGTTGCGCAAGTTTTCACAAAAATCACAAAAAACTAAAATTATAAAAGCCAAACTAAAAAAAATGATTACACTAGTAGTGGATTTTCACTCCTCAACTACGTACTTACAATTTCAAAACTTTTTGGCACTAGTAACCACCTTGAAGTACTTTTTTCAAAGTGTCCGAAAAATATTGTCGGACCTCTGTATGAAATAACAAATACATGAAAGAACTATTATTAATAAAATAAATAGAGATTTATTCAAGAGAATTGCATATAGATGAATATAACAACTGTTAAAGATGAGCTGAGATATCTCTACACTAAAGTAGAAATTCCAAATTCTGAGTTGAGGGAACAGTCACCTTTGACCTGAAGTTTAGTTTTAATTCTTAACAATAAATAAGCATCTAGGTTTTAAAGATTATATGAATTTATGATATTAGTTATTATTGTTTATTACTCTGACTTCATCTTTGTTGGTTTTTCTCATTGCATTTTGGCTATTAAATTTATCAGCCTTAACATTCATTCATCATGGTCTGGTCATTTGACATGTGCTGCTAGTACCATGTAACCCAGCTGCATGGTTGGTGTAATCAGCAACTAAACTGATCGCCCCATTAAGCTTTACTCATGAGGAGGGTGGCTACACATCCAGCAGGAATAAAAACAAGACCGATCAAAAGGTAGATTAACTTTCTTGATGGGGACAATTGCCATCTAGCCAAATAAGGTAGACTCACTTCTTGGCTATGTATGACATCGTATCACAAACTTAATTCAACAGCCGGAGCAGAGGATTTCATCAGTAGAAAACAGTCACCTGTTTATGAGCAAGCCAAGCCTTCAAATGGGAGGCATAAGATGTGGTCTGACATGGAGAGGGATAGGCTGTACCAGATTTGGGTATTTACTCAAGTCATCCTCATAGAGACAGGATATGGCAGGGGCTGATTTCATTTGTGAAATCATAGCTTCTAAGCTCAGGCAAAAAATCTCTGTAGATCCTGCATAAGCATCATTAGGTCTTGTCTACTTTTCCTCAAACAAGTTGCTACCCCTTGGCACATTAGTCTGGGCTCCTCTCCACCTGAAGACAAACAATTTGACAAGTCTGATTTCAAGTGAAAATATGCCAGATTTGTTTGCCCAAAATATGTTAGGCTTGAATAAATAAAGAATATTAACACATTAACTACCAAAAATATTAAGTGACAAAGGGTATAATTTACATAACCTTCTCTGTTTTGATAATCACTCTTTGACTTTGTCTGTCACCACATGTTTTGCACACCCAGTGAGAAATAAACTCACTACTTCTATGTTGAGCAATATAACATCACATTTGCTAGAATTAGCTTTTCCCAAACACATATTCAAATATCTCTTGTATAAAAAATCTATTTCTTCATCTCTTGCTGTATAGAAGTAGTTTTAGCCAACTTTGTAAATCATTACAAAACTAAAACATTAACATGAAAACTTTAGTCTTTTATGAAATTGTCCAGCATTTACTGCTATATTGAAGGACAGACATCTCATAACAATCCAGGATTCTGTTCTTTGTTTCCAGTGAAATTTTCCTGTCTCTTAATACTCTGCTCAACTTCTGGAATGCATCCTTGGCCATGCCCAAACACCTTTGGATCTCAGTGTCACACTTTTCATCCTCTTTTAGAACACTTCCCAGGTATTTAAATTTCTGCACCTGTTTGATTTTTAGTATCCTCAACTTGTAGTTGGCATTTTGGGCTCCTCTTTTTACTGATTACCATGCATTCAGTTTTCTTGGAGTTTATATGTTGTCCTTTCTTTCCACTTTCTGTAACTACTTCCTGTAGAAGGTCTTGTAGTTTCTTTTCTGTATCTGCTATTAGCACTGTATTGTCTGCATATCAGCTTCTTCTTCTTCTATGTGCCCTGTCCCTTCAGGACGTAGGCGATCATGGCTCTCCACGTCTCCCTATCCCTTGTGGCTCTTAGAGACTCCGACTGACACCAAATCGGTCGCGTTTTCGATCCTGGCCAGAAGCAAGTGGATATGTCTAGCCACACTGATGAGCTGTGATACAGCGAAACAGGCATATCAGCTACTGTGCTTGAAAAAATCTATTTTTCAGAAAAATTGCTTTAAGAGAAAGATTTTAGAAATTTCAACCATAAGTATTACTGGCTACTCGGTCAATCAACGCTGAATATTTCCTCATAAAGAAAATGGTAAATATTACCATTGTCATTGTGATGGATATCTTATATACATGTAGTGGCCATGGTAACTTGGAGATTAAACTGAAGTATACATCCCATAGCTTATTTTGGCAATGTAGTCACACTTAGTAATAGGATATAAGCTATCTTTCTTATCTGTTTCAATTCTACTAAAATTAAAGTAGACTGCATTAGGAAAATGATACATAGAGAATTAAAAAGTTTAAGTAAAATTAACCACCAATATTAAACAGGTAGACTTTTTAGATGTCACTTTAGACCTTAACAAAAATTTTTTCCAACCTTATATGAAGGTTAATTCTAAACTAATTTATATAAATCCTAATTCTAACCCCCTCATTAGTCATTAAGCATATACCTTCTTCTATTGAATTTAGAATCAGCACTATTACTTCTAACAAAGTAATTTTTGATCAGCATAGAAGCTGAGTAAAGTACTAAGACACAGGAAAATTTCACTAGACACAAAGAAGTGAGTACTGAATTGCTATGTGATGTCAGTTCTTCAATATGGCAGTGAATGCTGGACAATATCATCAAAGATGAGGAAAAAACTTGAAGCAGCAGAAATGTGGTTCTACAGAAGGATGCTGTGGATATCATGGACTAAGCATGTGAGCAATGATGAGGTGTTGGAAAGAATGACAACCAAAAGGAAATTAATACTGAGCATCAGGAAGAGACAACTGAAATCCTGAGACATGCTGTGAGGAAGGAGGGCTTGGAAAACTTGATACTGACAGGCCAGATAGAAGGAAAAAGAGACAGAGGAAGGCAGCGGATAACATGTATGAGGGGCCTGATCAGGTGGATGACGGAACGAGGGTTGCGAGGTGTAACAGGAAAAAAGCATACTAAGGGCCACCACAGATAGGGAGACATGGAAAACCATGATCGCCTACATCCTGAAAGGACAGGGCATATAGAAGAAGAAGAAGAAGAAGAAGAAGAAGCAAATTTTATAATTCTTCCCTTAGAAATAGTGATTACACAGGTACTACTATCAAATTCAGAAATCTCATTAACAATGACAAGAATAAGAAAAAATCTAGGAAGATCATCTGGTTTACTCCCCCTTACAACCTGATGGTTAAAACTAAACTGGAACAAAATTCTTCAACCATATTAATAAACACTTTCCTAAAACTAATCCTCTTAATAAAATATTCAATAATAATATTCATAAGTTAAGTTATTGTTGTATAGACAATCTAGAAAAAATAATTAAAAAACACAATAACAAAGTTCTCAACAAGTATAAAAATACAGAAAAATTGATGCATTGCAATACTGAGAAGAATGATACCAAAGATAACAAAACTAACGCCAGCAGATGTAATTGTAGGAATTCTAAAGATTGTCCACTCCAGATTAATTGCTTAGCTAGATTCCTAGTTTATCTTTGTACTATCTCTATAATTGAAAATCCTGATATTAAAAAGTTATATATCGGATGTACTAAAAACCCATTCAAACCCGATGATATCAGCACATACTATCTTTTAATAATAGTTCTTATAAATAAAGTAATTCGTTATCCAAGTATTTTTTGTGTTTTAAAGAAAAAACAAAATTCTGCAGTTAAATGGAAAGTACTTACTGAGGCTCGAACTTGTAATTCCCTCCGTGCACCTTGTTATCTTGTCTCAATGAGAAGTTAGCAATCATCAGGTTTAAGGACAAGGTTAATCTTTTACTGTTGACTGTAAACTTTACAATATGAGTTGTAATATTAAGAATTTATGTATACTAATTTTGCTGGTGTCAGTTGTTATTTACCTTGATGGGTATTTTCATCTGACATAGATTATCATGTTAATATTCAATAGATTTTAATCCAGCATTAACTGTTTGGTTAAAATTTAATAAGTTTTTATTGCAGCATCGATTTTTAATTTAATATTTAATAATTTTGATTCTTGAGGCATCAATTTCACATGGTTTCTGAGTTTCATATTAGTGCCTGGTTTTAACTGTTTGGATATCTGTGTGTGTGTGTGTTTTTTTTTACCTGTGTTTAGATTAAAATATATATACTTGGATGCATGAGTTTGTCTATATATTAATGTGTGTATGTAAATGTTCATGTGGGTTTATGTGCTAGTAGACATATTGATATTTTGTTTCACATGCTAATGTGTATGTGTTTGTATGCACATGTATGTATATATGTGTATATATATATATGTGTGTATGTTTCTGTTCTCCGACAGGCAATATGGATTCCGATTTGACAGGTCCACAGCCGACCTGCTAACAACTGTAACGGAGTACATGCTACAGGCCCTTGATGAGTCTGACGAGGCTCACGTGGTTGCTCTGGACATCTCCAAGGCTTTCGACAGGGTTTGGCACCCTGGCCTCCTATGCAAACTACGCGGTTATGGTATTACCGGTCGCCTGCTTGACCTAATCCAATCTTTCTTAAATAACTGCAAAATGAAGGTCGTTCTGAATGGGCGTGCCTCTTCGTCCTACAGCACGAATGCTGGTGTCCCACAAGGCTCTATCCTGGGCCCGACGCTCTTCCTTATTTTTATCAATGACCTCCCAGATGAGATCAAGTCCCAAGTAGGCATCTACGCAGATGACACTACAATATACTCCCGCTCCAGTAAGAAACCTGTTGTGGCGGACAGACATAATCTCGCTGCTGACCTTGAGCGGGATCTACACTCTGTGGTGAACTGGGGCAAGAAGTGGCTTGTCAACTTTAATTCCTCTAAGACCAAGCTGTTGTCTGTCAACCATTACAGGTAACCTCTTCTGCCTCCCATAAGCATGGACCAGATGATTCTCCCGGAGAGTAATACACTACGCCTCCTCGGACTTACCCTGTCCTCAGACCTCAAATGGAAGCACTATATTGAATCCATAGCAAAATCTACTGCTAAGAAGATTGGGTCACTATGTCGATCCAGGATGTTTTTTCCACCTGAATCCATCCTGCATATATACAAGTCAACCATCCGTCCGTGCATGGAGTACTGCTGCCATTTATGGTCAGGTGCTCCTGCCGTTCTCCTCAGTGTTCTTGACAAGCTCCAAAGGAGAGTCTGTAATGTGATAGGTACTGATCTGGCGACTCGACTGCAGCCACTTTCCCATCGTCGAAATGTGGCCTCCCTCTGTCTCTTCTATAAGTACTTTCATGGCTTCTGCTCGGATGAGCTTAAGTCACTGATGCCTCCTCAACAGGTGTTTACCCATGCAACCAGACTGGCAACTGGGTCCCACCCATTCACAGTCAGGTTAGCCAAACGCAGACGACAATTCTACTCCTGCAGCTTCCTCTCTCGCACTTCCCACCTGTGGAACTCACTCCCGTATTCTTGCTTTCCTGACGGCTACGACCTCCAGAAATTTAAATGCAAAGTTAATACTCATCTACTAACCACTGGACTCCAGCTCTCTCCCCTCCCCTGTATAACCTTCCCTTTCTCTCTGCCCATGTATCTGTCATTGCACCTGCTTTCTCAGCTTTCTATTGTTCCTTTCTAACTAGCTTGTACTCCTCACTCTTTTCTAATTAATCATTTTACATTTATGTAACCCCCGGCACATCAGTGGCGTTTCTGCCTTGCTCGGGGTGAAATGATTAAAAAAAAAAAAAAATATGTTCATATTTCTATTTGTATGTGTATTTGAGTGTTATGTTCGTATGCTCATGTATGTGTGTATATATAAATATATATATATATAATCACATATATTTTCTTGTCTGTGCATATATATATGCGTGTATGCTTCTGTGTGAGTGTTCTTATGCTTATTTTTGTGTATTTATGTAAATTTACAATAATCTAAATCTAATGCTTTGTTAAATTTAGAATTTAAAATTTCATAGCTTCAAACATTCATTCGTAATAAATATATATATATATATATAGTTATAACAGAAAATAACATGTATCCAGTACTTATGCATGTCACTATATATATATGTATATATATATATATATATATATATGTATATAGTGACATGCATAAGTATTGGATACATGTTATTTTTTGTTATAACTCTAGTTTATGTTCTCCATTTTGCCTGATATTTGGTTAGTAATATCTCATAAAGTTGTTTTAGTCGTATGTAGAAGGAAAATTAAAGACTCATAGTTGAATCCATTTTTTTTATCAAAGTTCAAAATTACCCTATGCAAAAGTATTGGATACATAACACTTTTTCAAATTTCCAATCAAAACTTTGTATTTTAAAAGATTTTAAATATTCAAATTTTTGATAGTATTGGAATGTTATCTCTGACCAATCAGAGAAGCACCCAATTGCTTACAAGATAGTGCTACTAATCATATGACTCTTTGATGTGCATTCTGCAATTCAAGAATTAAAAATGGCAAAAACTAAAGAATTATCCAGAGATATGTGGGATAGAATCATTGAACATCACAAAGGAGGACAACTTCTTTAGAACATGGTTGGAATTTCGTACTTCAACACAACAATGATCTCAAACATACCGCAAAACTTTCAAAGGAATGGTTTGAAAATAACGGTATTAGTACTCTCAACTGGCCAAGTCAGTCTCCTGACTTGAATCCAATTGAGAATTTGTGGAATACTTTGAAGGTTAAAGTTCATAAGCAGAATCCACAAAATATCAAGTAATTAGAGGAATTATGCAAGGCAGAATGGGGTAAAGTAACGGTGGATCAGTGTGGAAAACTTGTGGCCAACTATAGAAAGTGACTGGAAGCAGTGAAACAAAACAGAGGCTACGCAACAAAATATTAAACTGATGTATTCAATACTTCTGCATTGGGTAATTTTAAAAAAAAAAATGGATTCAATCATGAGTTTTTAATTTTCCTTCCGCATACAACTAAAACAACTTTACAAGATATTACTAACTAAATAACAGGCAAAATGGCAAACATAAACTAGAGTTATAACAGAAAATAACATGTATCCAATACTTATGCGTTTCACTGTATATATATATATATATATATATATATATATATATATATATATAAACATGCGGTGTAGATATAAAAGAATCCAAAGGAGTGTCCTGTACATAAAGTGGTACAATAACTCTCTAGGAGAGCTCTAAATACATATCGATATAAATACATATAGAGCAAATATATGTGAAAAAATAAACAGACACATTCTTCCATGGTTAAGTGGAAGTATAGGCTTATTTCAGGCAAACCTTTTTCAGCGTCCAACTTTATTGTTCAGAAGATTTTAAAAATCTTTTAAAATTTTTTAAAAACCATTTTAAGTTTTAATTTTCACACACACACACACACACATATATATATATATATATATATATATATATATATATATTTCTTAAGAAATGAATGAAAATAGCATCTGTCAACATTGCAGCTCATTTCTGACATCTTTTGATTTTAATACGTGAAAGATTATCCAAGAGTATAAACAGATTTTATTAAAAATAAGCAAACATAGTGTTTGCAATTTATTTAATCTGACATATATATATATATATATATATATATATATATATATATATATATATATATGTTAGAGTGTTATTATACCACTTTATGTACAGGACACTCCTTTGGATTCTTTAATATCTGCACCACACACACACTCCCCCCACACACACGCACACACATATATATATATTATTATTTATTCATAAATTATAACATGGATATGTTACAATATCACTACAAAAGTTGCCATTTTGTTTCAACACTTTTGTGATGTGATGGTTCTTAAATGAATCATTTAAAAACCATCACATCACTTGAAAAGACACAAAAGTGTTGAAACAAAATGGCTACTTTTGTAGTGATATTGTAACATATCCATGTTATAATTTATGAATAAATAATATTATTAGCTCTACTTTTGTATTGAGCACTTTCTTAAAAATAATGTTTCTTTTGACAAGGAATATTATTCCAACAATACTTGTGTATATATATATATATATATATATATATATATATATGTATACAGTGACACGCATAAGTATTGGATATATGTTATTTTCTGTTATAACTCTAGTTTATGTTCCCGATTTTGCCTGATATTTAGTTAGTAATATCTCGTAAAGATGTTTTAGTTGTGTATATATATATATACATAAACACACATACTTTTCTTATTTATCATAACTATTTCAACTTGAATGCACACTGCAGCATAATTTCTCATTTTCAGCAACTTTGTAAATAACTAATTAAATCCATTCTCCATGCACATTGTTAATTATTTATATTATTTACATTGTTAAAACTGTTGTCCCCATCTTTGTTGCCATGTTCACCACATTTTTCAATTGCATGCTTTGAACCTCTTTTAGGATGCATGGCCAGGTAGATAAAAGCATTGGTTGGATCCAGTAACTTGATCCAAAGAGTTGCGATGTAACACTATTTGGTGCTGAAGGTTTAAAAATTGACAGAATGACATCCTGATAGTAACAAATGAAGATTTTATTGTTTTTCTTTTAATTGCTAAAACATAAATAAATTCCCCATGGAAGAAAGCAGATAGCAAGAAATGTTATGGAATATGGCGACAAAGATGAGAATAACAGTCAAAACAATGTAAATAGTGTAAATAATTATAATACCTCATCTCAGAAATATAGACAAAATGTCTTTTGTTAACTCACAAAAATGCTGCAGGCTTCTAAACTGTTCAAAGTTTTTACAGGGAATGATAAAATATTATTGATAGTTCTTCAAATGTCATTGTTCATTGAGTATGATAGTCTGACCTCTGTGGACATTGCACTTCCATTTGGTATGGATGACAAAACTAATTCCATAATATTTACCGTTTCCAAAGTTATTAACTTGTGTTGTTTAACTCCAATCTTAATACCTTTACCTTTGATTTCAATTTCTTGAAAACTACACATGGCAATGTCATAACAATCAATACAACGTCCTGAGCCAATAATTCCTTTTTTTCTCTTTTTCCAAGTTGTCTCATGTGAAATATCCTGATGGTAAACTGTTTACTGCAATTGGAAGCATTTACAAAGTTTTAAATAAGAAGTTGACAAACATAGAAGTTATTATTTTCTCCACCAGGAATACTAATCATAAATTCAAATATATTCATATTCTAAGCATGTCGTAATACTTAAATTTTGAAATATTTCTCACTGATCCCCAAAATCAAATTCATTCTGCATTAAGCACATGCTAAAGTTCAGATTTTGAAATACTACATCTTCGATTTGTTATTATTCTACTTAATATTATAAGAATTTAATGCTGTATGCTTTATATATTATTTTTTCTTTTTAATACTTATGGAGATTAAAATTGTGAAATTCTTTATCAAAATATTGGACATATCTCAATAATTTAATTTTGTTTATTTTTAGGTATTGATTATTTATATATATATATATGTTCATTTTATACATACATTTACGTAGACATTAATATACAGATATGTGCACTATACATATATGTAAAACTGCAAAGCATATATAAACATGTATATACAGTGTGAGATAGATAAATTGTCGTGTTAAGTGTTAAGTTTATATTTTTTATTTTGCCAAAAAAGGGCTGTGATGCAATTCAGTCAGTCAGTTAAGTGCCATACATGATACACACTCGGGTGATCATGTCTCAAAAGAGACATGACTGACTGGACTGAAGATTATCCTGCAGTAGGTTGCCATTACTTTCTGCAGTAGACTGGTTGTCAGCCAAGACTATAGAACTCAATCTGTTCTGTTATTTAACCCATAACTGGAGGGAAGAGACAGATTAATATATTTCCCAAGAGTATTTGCATGTTAGTGAATGCAAGGAATTTAACTGGAATTCAAACTCAGCTCTCCAATTTGCCATTCCAAGCCAATATCCACGGCACCACAATGCACATGATGCAATTCCCTAGACCAGAAATTTAGAAATACTTGGTATTCATGCTGGAAGCTTCAATATGAACATTTCAAAGTGTTGAGTGTCAGTCTGAGGACAGTGCAGTAGATTCAGAAAGAGGTGGATGAGTCTAATGGGGATTATGAAGGTGTTTGGTGTGATCACTAATGATGGCGATGTTACATCTCCATTTATCTTTCAACAGAGCCTCTGACTACACACGGAAGCCTATATGAAGTGGCTTGAGGAGATAATGCTGCCTTGGATCAAAAGAGTGGCTGCTGGAAGACTCTCTGTCTGCCAATAGGACTTAGCACTATGCCACACAAGCAGGAGAACCGAGTCATGGCTGTCAGACAATTTCTGCGACCACATCAGCTATTACATCTGGCAATCTAACTCCCTAGATTGCAACCACCTTGATTGCTATTTTTTGGGCATAGTTGTGCAAGAGACTACAAAACTCCTTGTGACACCAATGATGAATTGTATGAAAGGATTATGACAGCATTCACCAACTTAAACAAGGAGTATCCAGAAGAGATGCAGGAGATTCCAAAGTTGTTTGGAGGCCATGGTTAAAGCCAATGGTGATTTACACTTTAGTATTTCAAGATATTTTTGTATGATTTTGGTAAATATATGTGTTAAAATGAGATTTCAATATCATTTTCATTATTGCGTCATCTAGATGATAATTTATCCATCTCATGCTGTAGATAGAATTTGTTTTGCCTAATTGTGAAAACAGAAACCTTTGCAATACACAAAATTGTTCATTATATTTTGTTTATTTTAAATTACTTTGTTAATAATCATTTCATTTAGTTATTTATTGTGTCAGCTAACCAGACAAGTTCCTTGAACATTTCTTAATTTATTGAATATATATATATAGGTGTAGAAGAAATATTGTTGCCCAGATACACAATATATATATATATATATATATATATATATATATATGTGTGTGTGTGTGTGTGTGTGTGTGTGTGTGTGTGTGTGTGTGTGTTGTGGTGCAGTAGATATTAGCTCAAAACAAGAAATCAGTGAGCCAAGTTCAAATTCCAGTTGAATTCGTTGTATTCACTGATGCGCAAATACCCTTGGGAATAGTATTAATCTATTTATTCTTGCTCCAGCTAAGGATTAAATAGCAGGACAAATTGAGTTCTCTAGCTTTGGGTGGCAACTAGTCTACCACAGAAAGTAATGGCAACCTACTGTGAGAAAATCTTCTGCCTAGTCAGTCATGTTTTTTTCTGAGACATGATCATCCAAGCTCATATCATGTATGGCACTTAAGCAACTGATATATCTATAAAAGTAACAGGTTTATTTTTCATCCAATATTTTTTATTAAAGTGTGAAAGCTGGTAAGCATAATACACACTGTTTAAAAAAAGGATGTTTAATCAAACACAAGTATCCACTAAAATAACATTTGATTTAATATATATTTATATATATGTGTGTGTATATATATATCAGAAAATTAAGGCAGACACGTTATTTCATGGTGAATCAGAAGTATAGGCCTATTTCAGGCAAACCGTCATCAGCTTCTGCTTTATTTTACAAAGAATTTTGCACGATTTGTGAATCAGAAGTATATATATTTTAGACATCTGCAGACAGATCTGTTTCATTCTATCACAGTTTATCAGTATGGTCAGACATTCGATTGCTTCTAACCAGGATTGAAACCCTACTGAATTGACATCAGTCGGTGATTCTACCTGTGAGCTATGGGTGCTCAGTAAAGGAAGGCGGACTTTAGCATATTATATACAATGTAAACACATGTCAGTAGCTTAGAGTATTCGAATTCATTACTGAATGAACGATGAACAATTATATATGCATAATGATGGTACATTCTTGTCAGAAGTACACTATCTAATCATTCATCACTGTATGTGAATGTGCATATATATGACTTTTCAGCCCAACCTCAGTCATGCATGATTGTTTATATATGTGACACTTGAACTGCCCATCTTTCAAGGTCATCAGCATTTAGGAATCTCTGGTCAAACTGCCAACTGACTGAGATACTAACCGATCTGTGGGGACAGGTATACTGTTCATTTCATGAATTGCTAAATATTCAAATCCTGACTGTAAATAAACTATACATATTTTTGCTCTGTTTCACATGTGTTTTCAACTAGATTAGTCATTATCAAAAACTGAATGTTTTTGGTCATTATCAAAAACTGGAACAAAGAGGAGTTCTAGATGGGAGGGACTAGAGTTCCACAAGAAAAGAGTAAACTCACAAAAACTGGATACAAGGTCATATCACATTGATGTTGATGGGGACATGTGCCAAGGAAACTGGATCAAAAAGAGCAGAGTGACCCCCAACTTCATCTGTGGGGATTCAGCTAAACCCAGTTCAAGGCAATCACCTAGAGACATCAGGATGATTCAGTATTCTGGGAGAATAGTCAGCACACCAGCAAGGCTGAAAGTCTCAAAGAAAAAGAAAGTTGAGTGAAGGAGCAGAATAACCCATGTAAGGCAAAAGAGCAGTCTATCCAGTGAATGCCTTGGTCATTCATCCCTTGCTCATTCCCATTAAGAAAAAAAAAAAAGAAAAAAGGGGAAAAAAATTTATGAGACACTGCTTATGAAGAATAAGCCAGTCACTTGATATAGGAGTGTAGGCAGTTGGAATTAGCATGGACTACTGTGAGGATAAACATGTCAACATTGTGTTGATGATCATAGGCAATACTGAGCATGGAACACTAGCAAAGTATTCTCAAATCTAGATACCTAATATGCGAAATTTAAGATCTCCACTGAACTACTTGCTTAAAAAGGCATAAAGTTGAATTGGACTGATAAGTTTCAAAAGGTGTTTGAAGAAATCAAGAAAATACTAACGTCAGACTTATCATTAGTGCACTGCACATCAAAAGCAGAAAACATATTGGTTTCAGATGATAGTAATGATGATATAAGAGTGGTAATTCTGTATAAGATGATTACATAAAGTGTTGGTTGGGGGATGGTGAATGTATCCAGTTATCCTGAATGAATATTTTTTCATTAAGAATTTATTATTGTGTTTTCAAGTAGCCATCAACTCACTTCTCTGATTTAATAGTTTACTGCTTATTCATTGTAAAATTATTAACTTTTCAGATAAACATGGATTAGACCTCACCCCTCCTTCATTAGAGACACTAGCTTTGGCCACAATTTTTCAACTTAGATTCGAGTCTTCTTTATGCTTTTTCATTCCAGAAAATGTAAAAAGAACATTGCTATTTTTGTATTTTTTATTGCTCAAGCTTATTCTATGATTATAGAAACACCTTTTTCACTCTCCTTCAACTGTTCCTATATAATATTTAAGTTCATCTCTATTAGTTATTTTTATAAACATTTGTATAATAAAAAAGAAATGTAAAATTATATAAAAATAATTATTAGGTAAATAAAAATTATACAGTAGACTAGGTTTGTTTATTACACTTTCTTTTGAGATGAGTTTTTTTTAAAGACGTTCATTAAAAGAAGCTAATAACACAGTTTCTTTAAATAGAAACAGATAAAATAAAACCAGACTGCTAGTAAAAAATAGCTTGAATAAAATGAAGTATAAAAAATTGTATATGCCTGATGTTGTAAAAATTCCAAAATAAAGCCTGATTGTTTCTTGATTGTGCTTAAAACTTGTTTTTCCAAAATTTGTAAAAGAAAAAGCTCTAGTCTGATGGTATCAAAACCTGCCAAAGTAAAATTTACAAATAGGTGTGGTCTTAAAAGATACATTTTGTGTTTTTTAACCAAAGTAAGTTACACCATACAGTTTTCAATTTGATTAAACTTTTTAGTCAAATTTGTAAGTATTTATAAAGTCTGATTGGTCTAAGGACCAAAAGAAATTTGGCTTTAGTAGGGGAATGACCATGAACTATTTTTGGGATCTGAGATCTGCTCTGGATTCATGGTAGGGTAAGCTGATTGCCAAGTTGATAGTGTATGTCTGTAGTAAGTTCAATGGTTATAGTGATGACTGTGAGAGTATGCCTTAAGCATGTCAAGTGGCTGAGGTGATGGTGACAAGGGATTAGAAGTAGCTGGTAGGCCTATAGTGAAATGTTTCACTATGAGAGTATTCTTGTAGAAAATTGATGACTGTAAGGGTATGCTTGTACTAGTAGTGGCCAAGGTGATGGTGGTAGTAATGAGGATTGTGGCTTGGTAGTAAGGATATTGAGGTGTTACAATTCATGGTGATTGCAATCAGGAGCCTGGTGGTGTTGAATCTGGTCTTTGTTGGATTCCGTGTGTGATGAGTCAGATGAGATTAATCAGTGTGTGATGTTATGATTCACATTGGTGTGTGTTGGAAGCATGACAGTGCCAAAGTTGGACTCTGTTGGTATCTGCATGTGAAGTGTTAGGTGAGATTAGTTAATTGTAACAGTTGTGTTGAGAGGAGCAGTTATGGTAATGATGGTTGCAGTGGTCTGCATCTTAGTAGGTGGCCTTATGGCCCGCAACTGCTTTGGTGATTATGCGAGGCCTGCTTTTAAGTGGATCTGGCAATCCCCAGGGTCATCTACTTTTTCAGTGAGAGTGTTTGTGGTTAGCCACTGTATCAGTTTCACTGGGGAAACTTGCTTCCTATATACATAGCACAACTTGTTTATTTTGTTTTCTGCCTTCTTTGGCATTCACATCTGGCTGACATACATAATGAATCTGAGATCAAATTACAACAGAGTTGAACACTTTTGAGTCCACAATTCTCCTTCATGATACAAGACCAATTTGGGGGCATGTTTGATATTTGTTATTTTCTCCTGGCCAACTCCAATACTCCTCTCAGTAACTTTTATAGAATTGATGGGTAAAATTCAACTAAATGTTCACTTATTCTTTTTCTGAATATTCTTGAACCACTCAATAGCTTTTTTCATATTTTGCCATAAATTAACCCCCAGCATGTTACATGTATTGCCACCTTAGTATTTTGATGATATTTTTGCTAAAAAGAAAATAACAGAAAGTTTCAGTATAAAGTATAAGATGGTTAAAAGGTACAAGAAGAACTCATTCATTACAATAAAGGATCACAAAGAAAGAATGAAAGTTGACAGAGTTAGAAAGAACGAAACAAAAAATAGAAAGTTAATCGAAAAAAGAAAGAAAAATGTAAATTAATAGAAAAAGAAAAAATGAAAGCACATTAATAGAATTAGAAAGAAAGAATAAAAAAAGAAAGTTAATAGAAAGAAAAAAGTTGAAAGAATAAAAAATAAAAAAAGAAAGAAATAGAGAATGGGTGAATGAAAGAAGAAAGAATGAAAGAATGAAAGGAAAATATTTAGAATGAAAGAAAAATAGGAATAAAGAAAGAGTTAGAAAAAAGAGAAAGAGCAAAAGAAAATAAGGAAACAAAAAAGAAAGGAAGAAAGAAAAACTGAGTTAGAGAGAAAAAAGAAAGACATAGTAAGTGTTAAGAAAGAAAAAGATTTTAGAAGAATTGATGATTATGTAAACTTGAGAAAGGATGTGAGAACTGAAAACTTTCCAGAAAAACAACTGCAGATGTAAGAGAAGGAAAAAGACAAAGAAAAATATAAAAAAACTTTTAATAAAAGGAAAATGTTTGAGAAAGTGACAGATGCAAAAACAAATCAAGAAATAAATAAAAATTCAAACAGTGTGAATCAAGAAATAAATGACATCAGATGAAGAAGCAATAAAAAATCTGTAACCATAGCAATTGAACTAATCAGAGGAAACATCTTTTGTTTCCTTGTTGTAATGTAATGGTTAATAAGCATTATGACTCCATACCAAATTCAATCTTCACTAGATGGTGTGTATAAACTAAGCTCTGCCAAGTAAAAAAAAATAAAGTTTTTATTTTGTTAAAAGCATGAGGCCAGTGATTTGCATTAAATTTGAAGAACTTTTTTCTTCTTTCACATAATGTAGGTGACCATGGCCCTCCACATCTTCCTGTCTCTTGTAGCTCTTAATAAGTTTTGTGTTTTTTCTATTTCTCTCAAATCCTGCTGTATGATCCATTTACTTAAGCTCAACAAAGTATTTTTTACGCTGCTTTTCTCTGTGTTTCTTACCCTGAATCTGTCCCTGTGAGTACCAGATTTATCAAGCCCTCTTTCATAACTACATGTCCCAGAAATTTTAACTGCTTCATTGGAAATTTCAATTCTGATTGGTTTAGAAAGAATGGATTAATTATAATTGTTATAAATATTATTTTATAATTATTTTTGATTCTATAATTAATTTTTATTTATGTTTTATGGGCATGACACAGTGACAGTATAATTAATTTTTTAATTTGTGTATATTTTTATGGACATGAAAAAGGCCCCCCTCCAGATCATTAGAAATTTATTTCTAGTTATTTCTAAAAATAATACTTTAATATCTAAAATATGTTGTGGCCAATGTACTTGTCTTCCAAAACTTGTTGTAATATTCTTGTATGTTGGTGCTTCTGATGGAATATTTTTGCCAGTAAAGGTGAACAGAATGGATTATCCTTCTTCTTCTTCTATGTGCTGTGCCCCGTTCAGGATGTAGGCGATCATGGCTCTCCACATCTCCTTGTTCTTTTTAGCTTTTAATAACCCTTCTCCTGTTATACCACTCAAACCCTTCCTCACCATCCATCTGCTCAAGTCCATCAAGTATGTCCTGTATTGCTTTCCCTTGTCTCTCTTTCCCTCTCCAAGCCCTCCTTCCTCACTACGTGTCCCTGAAACTTCAGCTGTCTTTTCCTGATATTAAGTATTAGTTTCCTTTTCACACTCATCCTCTCCAAAACCTCATTGTTGCTCACATGACCTGTCCATGGTATACTCAGTATCCTTCTGTAGAACCACATTTTGGTTGCTTCAAGTCTTTCCTTCATCTTTTATAAGATTGTCCAGCATTCACTGCCATATTGAAGGACAGACATCATGTAACAGTCCAGCACTCTCTTCTTTGTTTGTAGAGAAATCTTCCTGTCTCTCTCAAAAAAAAAAAAAAAAATAGCTCATCAGAGCAGTTGCCATTAAAATATTTGTAGAGAAGACAGTGGGAACCATGTCACATTGTTGAGAAACTGACTGGAGTTGAGATACCAAGTCAGGACCGATTACATTATGTGGGTGTCAATAGTGTCACGGAAGCTTCAAAATTTATTAAGCAAGGTATCAACATTTTATCTCCTTCTTCTTTTTTTATGTTCCATGTCCATTTAGGATATAGGCAATCATTGCCCTCCACATCTTCCTTTCTCTTGTAGCTCTTAATAAATTTTGTCTTGTTACTTCTCCTAAACCCTAATTTACCATCCATTTACTCAAGACCATCAGGTATGGTGCAGGCCATCAGCTGTAGACCAGATTGATAATGCTTTTTTGTAATTTGTCAATTCACTGCATTTCCAGTTGCTATTTTAATAGAATAAATTAACTGCTAAAGTATAGGCAACATTGTAGCAAATTAATGGTGCTTACTTTGACTAAGTTGTTTTTGCATTGTATTATGAAGTTTGTGATACAAAATGGCTATTCTTCTAAGTCACATATTGAACATATCAAAATTAATTCTTCAAGGTCAGCTTTTCTCCTTACGTACCACTGACCCAGACTTGTGAGACAGTAGCTGTCATTCTTGCCACATCTAACAATCATATTGTTTTGTATATAAATGTAAATATATTTGAATGTTCAAATATGTATTTATTGCCTGACAGATATTTTCAAAAGAGTTACTAATTTTAACAGTGTGTATCTGTGTGTATATATTCTCATCATCAAATTCTCAATTCTCTTAACATTAGAGTAGCACCTGATATGTTTTTATTTGTTTTAGACTAAGGTTTCTTTACATTATTTACAGTATTCAAACTGTTGTCCTCGTCTTTATTGCTATGACATTTTGGCCGTTGTACACTCCAGCCTTCTTCAATTAATAAGAATTTCAAACCGATTCCTTTATTTTGATCACTGGAGTATATAAGTATGGTCCAGTGGATATAGACATTGATTAGTTCTAGTGACTTGACCCAAAGAGTTGTGAGTTCAATACCTGGCTACAACAATGGTGAACAAATAACTTAGGGAGTTGAGTTAAAGGGAGATAACTACATGGCATCCAGAAGTAACATTGCACATGGAATGAGAATGATATACCCCAGTGATTGAAATAAAGTGTTTAGTTCAAAATTTCATGCACCTGTAGAAGGCTGGAGCATGTAATGGCTGAAGCATCAGAAATATGGCAATAAAGATTAGGACAACAGTCCGAACAGTGTAAGTAATGTAAATACTGCCTCATCTCAAATGTATAGACAAATAAGATTTCTTTTTATAATAATTCCTCATAATTTCTAGAAAAAAGGAATGAGTCACATTCTTTGATGGCTGACTGTAGGTTCTTAAATAAGACAAAATGATTTCAAGATATTTCACATAAAATGGATTTATTTTCTCCCTTTTGCCTCCACTTTTACGTATAAATGTGTTCCTCTTTTTCCTGTGCTTTACAAACTATTTTGATAGGCGTGTGTTTAGTCCTTACTGGGTGTGCAAAATTTGTGGCCTTGTGCCAGACAAAATTAGGCTTAGTAAATACCTATAACTCAGTATCCTTCTGTAGAACCACATTTTGGTTGCTTCAAGTCTTTTCTTCATCTTTGATGAGATTGTCCAGCATTCACTGCCATATTGAAGGACAGACATCATGTAACAGTCCAGCACTCTCTTCTTTGTTTGTAGAGAAATCTTCCTGTCTCTCTCAAAAAAAAAAAAAAAAAATAGCTCATCAGAGCAGTTGCCATTAAAATATTTGTAGAGAAGACATTTTATATAAGTATTTGTTAACTTATACATGTAACCAAAATAAGTACTTATTTCTTGAAGAAGAGAAAGAGAATGAAAGAAAAGTTTGAAATAAATTGCTGGGAAAATTTCATTGGAAATAAACGCTAAATGAAGGAAGGAAACTGAATAAAAATAATGAATTTGTAAAAAAGTATTGAGGGGATTACTATCAAGAATAAAATACAAGAAATAATTCAGTCAGTTAAGTAGCATACGTGATACACACTTGGGTGATCATGTCTTGAAAGAGGGATGATTGACTGGGCAGAAGACTTTCTCAATGTAGGGTGCCATTACTTTCTGCAGTAGATCGGTTGCCAGCCAAGGCTATAGCACCCAATCTGTCCTGTTATTTAATCCATAGATGGATTAATACCTTTCCCAAGGGTATTTGCATGTAAGCGAATGCAACAAATTCAACTAGAATCTGAACTCAGCTCTCCGATTTCTCATTTCAAGCTGATATCCACTGCACCACAATGCTGCATATCTGCACAAGAAATAATTACACATTGAAGATAAAAAAGAAAAAAAAACTGATAAGAAGAATTTAATCCAAATGAATATTAAATGAATAAATGTTATTTTTGTGCAAACATGTGTTTGTGCTGATGTCCTTGTTTTTTCTAATTTCTGAAACACTAAAATTAATATCAACTGGCTTAGATCAAGAAGTACTTATAAAGAAAACAGGAATTGACTAAAGAAACCACTCTTAAAGACAAAGTGTTCCTCTACTAATTAGCCCATGAGTAAACCATCATAATAAATCAATGTTCAATTACTTACTTAAAGAATGCACACCTGTATTATTGGGAGCCTGTTAATCGAATTTTTTTATTATTATTATTTTATAATAAGAGATAATACTGGATTAAAAAGTCCCTTTAGAATTTACTGGGTTTATGCTTTGGGTATGAAAGTAAAAGTAACAGATATAGATTCAAGAGGTCTATTAAATTGAATCTATATGCATTACCTTAGCAAACAACTGAGCCTTGCGTTGTATTTGTTTCTTGTGATATAGTCAGTAAGGGTACACAATTATAAGAGTAGTTTTTTTTAATTTTTTTTTTTAATCATTTCACCCCAAGCACTGTTGCGCAGGGGGTTACATAGGGGAAAAGTGATGAGAAAGAGTGGTTAAGGGGTTACATAGGGGAAAGTGATGAGAAAGAGTGGTTAGGGGGGGATTTTTTTTTTTAATCATATCACCCCAAGCAAGGTGGTAATGCCACTGATGTGCAGGGGGCTACATAAAAGTGAGAAGATTAGAAAAGAGAAAAACCACATCCTAAACCGGAAACAAGGGATGAGCCTCTTCACCTGTTTAATAGACGTGGGTGGAGTGTGAACCTGGCGATAGTTTAGTCCATCTACTCCAATTAAAATACATAGGTGAAAGTGATGAGAAAGAGTGGTTAGGGGGTTACATAGGGGAAAGTGATCAGAAAGAATGGTTAGGGGGTTACATAGGGGAAAGTGATGAGAAAGAGTGGTTAGGGGGTTACATTGGGGAAAGTGATGAGAAAGAGTGGTTAGCGGGGATACATAGGGGAAAGTGATAAGAAAGAGTGGTTAGGGGGTTACATAGAAGAAAAGTGATGAGAAAGAATGTTTAGGGGGTTACACAGGGGAAAGTGATGAGAAAGAGTGGTTAAATATAGGAAATGTCAGAGTGGAGGTGATAGACGGGTAAGGATACCGAGGATCCTTCATGAAAAGGAACACAGGTTCAATTCCTGTCGGGAAGCATATTTTTCTTTAGTTGAACTTCTTATTCTGGACTGCTTTATATTATTTTTGCTGTTTGATAAAATATAAAAGATATCAACTGAAACATTAATAAAAAAAAACAATAATAAGAAATTAAGTCGGATTATAAAATTCTATTTAAAATTGAGTAAAAAATAATAAATAGTTTATGAAAAATTAATGAAGCATTGAATAAAGATTTAATAAAAATGAAATATAAAAAAATGTTTAGAGAATGAAGACGAGATGAATAAAAAAGTTTCAGAAGAATAGGTGAATTTCTGTAAAGCCAAATAACAGTAAACAATCAAAAGAAAGAGAAAAACAATGAATGAAAAAGAAAAATCACTGAAAAATGGAATCTAAAAGAAAGCTAAGACATAAAAGAAAGAATTAATGAAAACTGAAAGAAAGCAGAGACACTAGAATGAATGAAAAATGAAGCACATTTCCAACAGGCTTATATCAATTTCAAAAAGAGAAGTTGCAACAACTGGTCTTGAGATAAATGATTTATTTCTATGAGAAATTCTTAAGTAGTTAAAAGGAAAAAAAATGAATGAATTAATAGAAGATCAAAACAACAGTTTCATTTATAAAAAATGAAAAGGAAGACAAAGAGGAAAATTAATTCACCTTTATGGGTTTTAAAACTCAGTCTTTGTTTATAAAAGTGAAAAAGGAAACCTTTTTAAACAAAACAATTACGTACAATTTGAACTTCCGCATAGAAATGCTGTTGGCATAAATTAATTTATATCGTAATTATCCTAATATTGATCTTTTTACATTTGTATTGTTACTATAAGATTACAAAAATGGCACATAGTAGCACAATCTTTGTAGAGCAATACTGTTGGTGAATAAAACAACTTCCAGTTCATTTGAGTTATGGGTTTCCAACTAAGTTTTGATTTGTGATATAGTGACAAAAAAGGTGTCTCAGGGAGATAATTTCATCTCTGCTGATTCCTAATTAACAGACATTTCTCTGATTTTTTTAATAAGTAACTGAAAAATAAGCAGAGAGGAATCCACAAATTGGCTGCCCTCTTCCCTGTCAATCCTGATGGCATATTAAAGATGATACTTTAATAATAATTAATAATAATAATACTCAATGATAATCTTCATTTGAAAATCATTTTAATATAAATTCTATAAATACAAAGTGGCTTGACATTGAGTAAAAGCTGCAGAATGTAGAATTTAAGACAGAATGTTTAAGAATAACTAAAGTAATTAAAAATTCTTGTTTCTTTTGTTTCACAATTTTTAAAGTTATCATATTTTTCAAAAGAAAAAGCAGTTAAATAATTTTTCCATTTACACATAAAAATGATATTGAAATATATATATTGATGATTAAATGTATTTGAATCCTCAGAACCTGTATAATTCTGAATTTACAGGAAATGACAAGCATTTAAATTAAAATCTAACATATTCTCATTGTGTGATAAAATGGTCATGATTCTGTTGGCGATTTTTACTTTTGATTTCAAAATATTCTGATCAATTTACTGTTGCACAAATTAATGAAACTTCACATGCACTAAACTCATATTTCTATCCTTTCCTGATATTTGCCATTAAGATTACCCACCAAAATGAGAAGATCTCTTTCATTCTAACTCAAATAAAACCCACAAGGTGCTGAATGACATTGAAAAATTTTAAATAAAATTGGTTCCCAAGTAGACATTTATGCAGATGATACCACCATTTACTCCTGTCTCAATAGTAAACATGCCAAGGCTAACAAAGTAAACCTGGTTGTGGATCTTCAAAAAGACCTCCATTCTGTGATGGACTAGGGTAAGAAATGGTTCTTAAATTTTAATGCCTTCAAAATGAAACATCTCTCCTTTAACCACCATAGAGAAAATTTCCTACCTGCCATCAGAATGGATGATGTTAGTGTCTTAGAGGGCAACACACTGCACCTCCTAGACCTCACTCTCTCAACCGAACTGAAGTGGAAATCAAATCTATAGCCACATATACAGCTAGGAAGGTTGGGTCACTGTGTCAGACCAGAATGTTTTTCTCGTCAGAATCCATCATGCACATATACAAATCTACCAAACTGGCAACTAGGTCCCACTTTTTTACAGTCAAAACAGTCAAATGTAACTGCCACTTCCCTTCTAACAGCTTCTTTTCTTACACTTCCTGCCTGTAGAATTCCCTTCTGTAGACTTGCTTCCTTGATGGCTATAATCTCCAAGAGTTTAAGTGCAATGTCAATTACCATCTTTATCTTCTTGATTCCTATCTTTCTCTTATCTTTTCTACAACACTCCCAGTATTTTGCTCTTGTTTTTCCACTCTCCTTTCATGTAAAAACCTCTTGCACCAGTGGCAGTACTGACTTGCTTAGAGTGAAACAATTACAAAAAAATCTTTCTAGGTAGAAATATATAATACTGTAATCATTCTATGCTTCAATTTACAGATATTTTGCATTCAAGAAACGCATTATTTTTGTTGATTATATTATTTTACATATATATACAGTACTGTGCAAAAGTATTAGGACAAGAACTATATTATCTTTTATGAGGCATAATGAGAGAAAAGTTTAAAATCACCCCTGTCCTAACACTTTTGCACACTACCGGTAGAGCACAAAAGTATTAGGACAGGGGCGATTTTCCTAAATACCTCACTGAAATTCAAATACAAGGTGAAAAGGCAAGTAAATTGCTAATAAATATTGATTATTTAAAACTAAGTGTAAAAGAAATGTATTAAAAAGAAGTTATATTTAGTTTTTCCTATTTTCTATTAAACAAGTTATTTTGAAACTACTCATTATTCTATTATCCTTGGATATGACTGACTTTTTTCTTATTCCCTCCTCTCAAATTGATAAATTTAATGTTACTTTGCAAGACACACTTTGGAAACAAATACAAGCTGCTTGGCAGGAGATACCATTAGATACATTGAAGAAGCTTGTGATTTCAATGCCTGACAGAATGAAGGCAAAAGGCTATTATAGTAAATATTACATTTATTTTATAACAAAGGATTTTTTCTTGTTAAAGAATTTGTTGATTAAATCAAATAAAATTACTTTAATCAAATTGTTTTTTTTCTGTCAATATGCCTCATAAAAGATAAAATAGTTCTTGTCCTAATACTTTTGCACAGTACCGTATATATATATATATATATATATATGTGTGTGTGTGTGTGTGTGTATGTATTTAGACAGCAAATTTTCTTTTAGGTATGTCACATTAAATAAATTGCAAACATTGTGTCTGCTTATTTTATTAACAAGACCTCTTACATTACACATGTCTGACCATTTGTCTATTTCTAGACATCTACAACAACATTCCTGTCTATATTCACAAAAAAAAAAATGTCTATATTCACAAAAAAAAATAATGATTAATAACGCAATTATCCTACACCAAGAAAGTAACAAAAGCACACTACAGATCCTCGAGGCAATATTCATTAAAAAACTTAAGCCATTAATTAATAGAATCAGCTACGAATGCTGTAGTAATGTTCTAAAATATTTATTAAAAGAACAGTTTTTTCATGCGTTAACATGTACATGACCATGACATTACAACATAAAGAAATTTCATTGTGGATAATTTTCATGTTCTAATGAATGCTAAGTAATTTGTCAACCATTACATTTGAGGCAAGAAGAAAATTTACAGCAACTTTTAGCAACACAGCTTTGCAGTTATTTAGTTACTACAACTACCACCCTTGAAGACAATCTCAGAAGAAGATTGAAAGTACTTGGGAACATCAAGAAATGAATAATAAAATCATCTGTCAAAGTTATAGCTCATTTCTTACGTCTTTCAATTATAATAAACAAAAGATAATTCATGAGTATGAATAGATTTCATTAAAAATAAGCAGACACAATGTTTGCAATTTATTTAATCTGACATGCCTAAAAAATTTGCTGCTTAAATACACACACACACACGCGCACACACACACACACATTTATATATATGTGTGTGTGTGTGTGTGTGTGTGTGTGTGCATATTTCCTTATACACACTGCATAGATATGTGTAAATCAGTATATCGATAACCTTACACAGATACACATTTTGTTAAATATTGCAGACACGGAATATTTTATAAGTTTTTAATCAATTTTTTGTCTCCTTCTGTTGGGGAGTAGTTTTTGCACTGAAGGTTATAATCGTGTTATGCCGGTTGCTAATTGACTTAACTTACCCAATATGTTAGGAACTTGGTAATCTTCTACTGAAAGCTGACTCCTTAGTATTCGGCTAACTGACGACTAATATCAACTGTCTAGTAGTTTTACTGAACTCCAATAGAAGTCTAAAGAACTCTTATGAACTTCCCAAGTACTTCCTGTTAACTCCTATTAATATAAGAGGGAGAGTACCTTATCTGAGGAATAGGTGTGTTTCCCTATAACACCTTCATATTGTTCTTTTTGAGGACTAAGTGTGGAAAAATTGTCTGCAGTCTCTATTGTCTTGTATGGTTGCAAGTATAACAAATAAAAAACAGTGAGGTGGAAAGAAAAGGAGACAAGATATGTTAAAATAAAATTATCTGTATTACCAATGGATATATTGGATTGAAGTCAAAGGTCCCCTGTAGGGGAATGAAGTGGTGTTTGGGAACAAAGTGGTTTGGTCTTAAAGATGGGAGAGTTGTTTGGATACTGGCCTCATGTTGAAGCTTGCATTAGGTTGGTTGATGAAGAGCCACTATGAACTGCCTTGAGGGTTGCCAAACAGGTCCTTTTAAGCAGTCAGGGTGGATACATGAAAGTATTTTTGTTATGGTTTTGCCAAAGAAGCAGCATTTGTCATTAGCTCAAATATTTAAATTTTTTCAGAGACTCTATGCAGTGATTTTTTTAAATTTTTAATTTTGCACTCATAGTTTTCTCATCCAGCTGACAGATTTTGATTTGGAGTGAATCAAAAAGATGTCTAACTTTAAGCAGAATATTACAGCACTTTAGGGTAATGTATTAACTGAAAGGATGTGCATTGTGGTGCATTGGATATTGGCTTGGAACGAGAAATCGGGGAGCCAAGTTCAAATTTCGGCTGAATTCATTGCTTTCACTTACGTGCAAATACCCTTGGGAAAGGTATTAATCCGTCTATTCCTTCCAGTTATGGGTTAAATAACAGAACAGATTGGGTTCTATAGTCTTGGTTGGCAACCAGTCTACCGCAGAAAGCAATGGCAACCTACTGCGGGATAATCTTCTGCCCAGTCAGTCATGTCTCTTTTGAGACATGATCGCCCAAGTGTGTATCACGTATGGCACTTAACTGACTGACTGATTAGCTGAAAGCATTTGGAATAATGTCTCTGCACACTTACTTCTCAAAGAACACTGGAAAAATTAAATAAAAAGCTGACAAAACATTCCTATTTAATGAAATATGCATGAAGAAAGGATTGCTACCTAAATATACAATGTATGTGCATGCTATTCTATTTCCTTTCTTCCCAGAAAAAGTGACACTTGTGTTTTATGATGAAAACAAGAGCAGACAATTAAAAAATCTTTTACCTGTTTCAGAGAAACATGTTTCAACTTGTTAATCAGTCTTGAATCAGGCAAACTATAAATCATGTCTTTTCTTTCTTTTTTTCTTTTTTTTATCCCCTTTTATTAACATTTCTATCATTGTGTTAATTATGTCATCAAAATTTACCAACTGGGATTCAGTTTTTCTTTTTGAATTTTTTTCACTTCAAGACCAATTATGAGTGTCTGAATCAGAAGCAAACATTTGATTTATATGTAATAAGTTTAAAAAAAATTGAGCTGGAAGGGGTTAAAACTGAATATTATATACTTGAGTAGAATGGAACCACTACTTCAAGCAGTAGGTCTCTTTCAGAAGTGAGATGAGGTGCCTGAAGCATCATCAAAAGAAGTGCCAAGAGGACTTAAATGATTTTGATCCATTATCCATGGCACATGTAGGCTCCCAAACCACTTCAAATTTGACACAAAATCTACTTTAGTGAGCATTCAGCTAAATCCCTATTGCTCTGACCCAACTGGACTTGGATATTTAAGATTAATATCATCTACTCAAGTTCTCCTATAACCCCATGTCATAACTCATCATTGGGTGGTGTAAATAACCCACCACTGGTGACTAAATGAACTTGTTTAGAGATCTAAATAAAGTACAATTTAGTGGTGGACATCTGCTGTATTTCCACAGCCCTGGCTGAAAGAGCCAAACATTTTGGCAATTAAATAAAAGAACTGAGATACTTACAGTCTATCAAAAAATATGGCAATAAAGATGTAGAAGTCCCCAAAACTTTTCTGAGACAAAACGTGTTATCACAGTCATCCAAACTGGGTTAAGGAGATCAGCAAATCATACAAAATTTCACCCCTAATTGCCACCATCAAAAGCAGTAAAATAAACAACAGTTCTGTTGAGGAAGGATCCCAGTTTTAGTTCCCTCTCTTTTCTATAGGGCTTTAAAACTTACTTATCCCTGTGACATTGGCAATTTCTTCATGAAGTTACTATCAAGAATGAGATGGGCCAAATTTCAATGAAAGACGTGGTTGACATCCTTTCCTCAATCATGTTCAAGCCAGATACCCAACCCTAATCAGACTGATAATGACTCTCTGGTTAGTGAGCTTGAATGCCCAAATCTTGAGGCTAGAGTCTTGTAAGGCAAGGATTATTCGCGATCTTCAGCATCTCGGGGTGGATGTATGTTGTTTGCAGAAGACCCATTTTTTAATTTGTGACCATGAAGATATTATGTCTAACAGGTTTGTTTTCTATTCACCATGTTTTAATGGACACTCAAGAGGTGTTTCCTGGCTGGTAAGAAGGTTTGTGAAAGCAGTGTGTGCTCTCATCTTTGCAGATCCAGTGGGCAAGCTTTGCCTGCTAGATATTGCCATAAAAGATAAGGCTCATCATCTCATTGGGGTTTATGTACCCAATGACCATGTGGAGTAACCTAATCTGTTTTGACAAATTAAGGCATTTTTGATGACATCAGGTAGTTTTAGTGGGCAATTGGAATGTGGTCCTTGACCCCAGTATAGAGTGTATCAGGAAAGATCAAGTACTTACAACCCAGATACAAAATCATTTCAGGAATTTATCGGCAGGCTTGATCCTGTTGATAAATATCACAATGAGCACACTTAGTGTGTACCTGGACTAATAGAATCAACTCAGTTTCAGTGTTGTATACTAACTACTTCAACCGACTCCTAATTAAGAGTTAATGTAGGGCTTTTAGGTCGTCCAAGTTTTCATCCGATAGTTTACACAGATCATAGACTCATCTAGATTTTTGTAAACTAGTTGAAGGTTAGGTTAGCTGGTTACTGGAAATTGAATGCATCATTATTTGGTGAGCGAGATTTCCAGGATTAGCTGCTATTAATTTGGAAATTTTAATGGAAATTGATGGTGTCTATGGTTGGGAATAAGTGGTAGGATTTATTAAAACCCAAACTTAGATCATTTGATGGTCATTATAGTAGCTGACTCAATCTAGCTAGATGACCAGCACAAACACTATATGAAGAGATTGTTGATCAAGTTATTAAATCCTGTGATAATGAGAAAATAGCCTTAGCTAAGGTGGTGGCTGGACTCTTTCTTATCAAGAAGGATCAAGCTCTAGTACATAAGGCTAGGTTAAAAATAATGTCATCTAAGACAACAAACATGGCCACTGAATTGGGTGCAGAGGAGGCTTGGAATGCATCCAGGTAACAAGGACTACATTCCAATTGCCCACTAAAAGCATGACATTGCCAGACAAGCGGACTATGATGACAAATCTAGTCATATGTGGGGCTTTTCAAAATTACTTTCAGGATCTGTTTACTAGGGAGCCCAATCAAAGCCCTGCTCAGTTTGATGCCTATTTAGCCAACATTCCCAGCCTTGAGGTGACTGAAGCAGTTGGATGCAAGTCTGAGATCTGGGAAGTGCTGAAGCTGGTTGGCTATCTTTGTCTCTTTGCTGCCACTGATTTATAAAAATTGGATGAAAAGGTGATTCCTGGCTGGTGAGCAAGTTTGTGAAAGCAGAATGTACTCTCATCTGTAGCAGTGACTTACCTCAGCAACCCAAAAGAGCCAAGTCAGGTGTATGTTTTGCAAGGGAGTGTGGAGACGGTGAATTGGTGAGCATTGGTCGGGTAGAGAACTGGACAGTACTTTGTGGTAAAAAAAATTTTTGTCACTTGTAGCCATTTATATTTACTGTGCTGAGCGCTCATTGGCTGAGTGTTAGCCAGGTCAAGTGCATAAAATGTGGTATTCTCATTTGAGGGTGTGGTGTTGTCATTTGAGCCATTGTTTGCATTAGAATAGTGTTTCAAAGATTAAGACAAGACTTGGGAATTTGGTTTGCCTGTTTTGGAATACTTTTCTGTGATTGTTTCCTACTGAATCTAAATTTTTTTCCCCTTTTTGCAACATCATCAAATTGCTTTGCAAGAGCAAAACAGTAGGGATAATCAGCCTTTGATGATGTTAAAGAGTTTAGCCAAGATCTTATCCCACTGTTTACAGGCTGTCCTCTTTAGCAAACTCAAGCAAACTTGTGCTTTAAAGGGTAGGACTATTCAGGACAACCTTCATTTGGTATGCTTGATCATCAAACAAGTTTATAGAAAAGCCACATTGATCAATTTAGATCAATCCAAGCATTCAGTAGGGTTGATCATCAATTTCTGTAAGCTATTCTTTCTGCCACTGATTTTGGGCTGTACTTTCACACTAGGATCCGACTTCTGTATGCATCCCCTAGCATGCTGGTAGAAGTGAATGAATTAAGACCAAAATCTTTCTTATTGTCTCGCTCCATTCATAAAGGTTATCCACTTTCACCTTTGCTGTAGGTTCTTGTGTTGGAGCCTTTCCTTTGGAGGTTAAACATGAATCCAGTCATCTACAAAATTTCCCTACCTGATATGACCACCTTGTCCAGGTACTCAGCATATGCTGACCATGTTTTGGTTCTTGTGTTGAGCAGAGCTGAGATTGGAGAAGTCAGCAATGGAATCAGAGGGTATGAGATGATGAGAGGAGGTAAGATGAACTACAATAAGTCTGTTGGCTTCCCGTTGGATACATAAATGGGAGTTTCTTATCTCGGGCCTTTCCTCTGAACAAAAAGGCTAGTCAAGATGCTCAGCATCTGGTTTGGTCCTGATTTTTTTGGAAATGGGTTGGATATGTGAGAGAAAGCCAAGATTACAGTTCATCCGTGGTTCCCGAGGAATCTTTCGTTAAAGGTAAAGGTGTAAGTTCATGCCTCACATATCTACTCGACTTTTTACCGACTTTCTGTACTTCCACTTCCACTTTTGTTTGCGACACTAATGTCATTAGTAAATATGTTGTTCTTCTTTTTGTGAGAAGAAAATGCTCCAAATGTATGTTGGCAGATCTGTTATCTTCATTCTTCTGAAGGCGATCTGGGTATGCCTAACATTGAAATTCATTAACATAAGCTTCAATCTTTTTCCTAGAGCCAATGTGTTTGAAATTAAGTAAGAATAATGAATTCTGGAAGGAAGAAGCCCTGAGAAGTGTGCACTTCTGCAAGTGTTTACCCTGAGGTGAGTGCCCCTTCTATCTTAAATGTTGGATTCCTCTTAAGTCCCTCTAATGGGTGATGGATGGCTTCTCTGACATCTAGACATTGTTTCATAAGGCTAATTAAATAGTTCATTCAGGATGATCTGATCAGCCAATTTGGTTTAATGAAACTGGAGGTTCACTCCATAGGGTCATGGACATCGGGGTTGAAATACCTCACTAACAATGAGGCATCAGTCACCTGGCTGGTGATTGAAAGGGCCCACTTTGTTTATTGAGGTTAAAAAATCATGTCTTCTTTGACTGTAGGGTGCAAGTTTATTGAAGACATCCTCATTCTTATGCTATATGGTTACTCCTTTCTTATTGAGGCCAGTTCTGTTTTTAGTTATGTTGTACCATCATTGACTAAGACTGAGCATTATGTATTCTTTTGCTTACTAGGCATTATGGGTCATGATATAGATGATGTGACAGAAAGAATTCTATGGGGACTGGAAGTTTACTTCTTCACAACTAATCTTGTTCTTTAGGCATCAGCGTAAAGATTAGGATGGAAAGTTGATGACTCCATCAGAATTTGACAAAAGGTGAGTGAGTCTTGTGTGTCTATGCTGAGTAAAATGAACTGACTTAGAGTGGCATTCTGGTGCCGGTTAGACATTAAGGATATTGGGAATTTCTGGAGTAAACATTGGCAACCGTGCTCAAAATAGGGTAGTTAAGGCTTTTAGATTTTTCTGTCAAAGTTAGAGGATCTATGCTCATTATTTCCTTTTATTTTTCCTCCCAATTTCTTTGGTTTAATTCCCCTTCCCATCCCCATTAGGTGACCTGAGATATCACTTCTCTGATGGATATCAGGCACTTTTTCAAGTGCATATTTTGTTTTTGTCATTGTGTTTGGATGAGTGTGTGTTTGATCAAATATGAGAATTTTTAAAGTCCAGCATTAAATTTGTCCTGTTAACTGATGTTTCTGTCACATTTAAGGACTGTGGGGTGATAACTAACACAATTTCTGTGTTGTTTCTTGTAAATGCATCTTGTTTTCATTGAATCTAAAAAAGATAAAATGTTGTTATTTTATTTTCCATCCTCCACAGACAAATTTTATGTTAAGACTTCACAGAGTCTTTAGCTGTAGTTAGAATGGTAAGTAAGAATGTGTTGTTTTGGTGCAAGGATTATTGTAGTATGTTTGGATCCATGACTGTGGTTAGCTAAGTTCAAGTATAAGATAAATATAAGACTCCATATTATAACCATGGAAAACAAATTGTAACAGAAGTGATGAGAATATTTGATACTAATACTAAGTTAACAAGTAGAAAAAAAACTTGTTGCTTTGGCATACAGGATACCAGTGACGATGAGAATTTTAACCATGTTGGTTTAAATTTTTTACTTTGCATGTAGAAAAAAGGAAGAAAAAGATAAAAAGCATTCTTTCAAATATGAAGGAAATATTGCAACAGTAAGAGCAGCAGTTATTAAAACTGCAGGAACAACAACAAAAAATTGATAAAAACAATTCTGAAGGGAACAAAAAATTGTTCAACTTCTTTTTCTCCCAATGCACTGACAAATGCCATATTAAAATATCTAAAACATCCAGATAATGACCTTTTCTGTGTATTTGAATAGATACGAACAAATTTCAGAGAAGACTGCAGTGATTGGAAAGATGAGAGAAAAACAAGGCTTTTGTTGAGAAAGTTATCACTGGTAGAACATGAAAAATACTATAATTATGTACTACTGAAAAAATTAGGAGAGATTTGTTTCAAAGAAACAGTGAATATTCTGTAAAAAATTTTTAGGGAGAAAAGCTCTTTATTCAACACGTGTTGGAAATGTATGAACCTTACAAAGAAAGTAAACAAAGATTTTTAACAAAGAATGTGAAAGTTTTAAACTAAATGAACTGACTCTAGATGTAATTAAAGGATTAATTTTTGTTCAAGGGTTAACTGTGAAAAAAAGATGCAAAAATAAGTGCAAAAATTATAACAAAACTTGAACAAAATAATAAACTTAATCCTAAATCTAAGACATGATGCCAAAGATATTTAGGAAAAAGAATGTGCATACATACAAGCAAAAAAAAAAAAAAATGTACAAGAAAGAGAATGAATCTATGTTTCAGATGTCGAAGGTTACATCTTATTTACAACTCTCCCTTTAAGAATTCAAAATTTTATAAGTGTAGTAAAGTAAGATATATAAAGTCATCCTGTAAAACTAAGTCGAGAAAAAATTTTTTACATAGCATTATGACAGAAAAAATAATCACAGGAAACAAAAAAAAATATTGTGAATGTGAGAATTTATAATGTGAAGTGACAATGCTACAAGACACTAGTAGTGATATCATAATAATTAGTGATGCCGCATGAAAAGAAATAGAAAGTCTATATTAAGGACTTTGAAAGTTGGGAGGAGTGTTTCAGGTGAGAAATTATTTTTTATTAGTAAAATGACAATAGAAAATAACCACGTCTCATTTTGTAATAAGTGTGTAAAATCTAAGGCTTATGCGTTAAAAATACTTCAAGCTTATTCAGTACTGATTGGATGAAAGTATTTGAGCTTTGGAATTTATCTATAAACCTTTATCACAAAAAGGAAAGTGAACAAGAAACTAATGTAAAAAAAGAAACAGTGAAAATTTAAAGAAAGAATTTAAAGGAATATCCAATATATATATATATATATATATGAAATGAATTGTTTGAACATTATTTTTTATCGATACTTGTATTTAAGTAGATATTCTGTTTTTTTATTAAACAGTATTATATATTTATATTTACTGGCCTGATTATTTACGATAAATTGTTATTACAAAAATGTGTGCCATTTGGCAGGATTCAAATCTGCTACCCCTATTTACACAGGGGAAGCTACCATTTGATCTGGCAACGTCTTAGACCTCTCAACCACGAATAGCCTCCAGTCTAAACGAGGTTCAAATCAAGCCTATATAACAGAATTTTTGATTCATCACAAACAACCATATCTGCTCTGAAATGTATCGCAATGTCAACAAATGTAAACATGTTACGGAAATTAATGAATTTTAACAAAACTTGGTTATAAACGACTGACAGTTTGAAATGAATTGTTGGAATATTTTTTTTTTTTATCGATACTCGTATTTAAGTAGATATTCTGTTTTTCAATTAAACAGTATTATATATTTATATCTACCGGCCTGATTATTTACGATAAATTGTTATTTCGAAAATGTGGGCCATTCGGCAGGATTCGAACCTGCGACCCCTATTTACATAGGGGAAGCTAACATTTGATCTAGCAAACATCTTGGACCTCTCGACCACAAATAGCTCTCGACCATGAATATATATATATATATATATATATATATATATATATATATATATATATATATATATATATATATATATATATATATATATATATATATATATATATAAAAACAAGGTGAGATAGATATATAGAAATTAAAAAAATGAAATAGATATACAGATATGACCAAACTGATATAGACAATCTCATTAAATGTGAAATATGTTTATGTTGCATTTTTGTCTTTGCAGACACACAGACTGTCTTTATTATTTTTCTCATTGAAAATTGCTGCCATAAGATTCAAATTGAAAATGTCTATCTATAAGTACATCTTAGCACAAAACAAAAATTAAATTTTTGAATTAATTATATTAACAGTTAAATTACTCTTAGAAAATTTAATTCCCATGAATCTTGATTGATTATTTGAAGCAAGATTAGATTTAATGGACTTTTTCTTTTTTCTTCTGTCAAATACAATCATTGATACTTTATTTTAGAAATTTCCCATAATAAAATTTTTCATTTTTTTTTAATTCTAAGAGTCACTTAACTGACTGACATTCTCATGAGTAACCAGGTTGCTAGCTTATGGGCGTTGATTGAGACATTGTCTCCAAATAAATTTTCAACCAAAACTAAAAAACTTTTATATACTCATTAGTTGATGACCTGTGACTGCATAGTAGCACAGCCAAACACTTCTGTCTACCCAATTTTGCTGACAAAAGTTAAGGTCAACCCATGATATGGTTTTCAGGCATTTCCCAATTGTACTGTACTCTGGGACCATTTCCCCAGAATGATATTATCAAGAAATCACCTACATGACTTATCCACTATGTAAGAGCCAAACCCAAGTCTCATTTTAGAATAGTCGTGTGTCATTGTCACTAATTATTCTGAGACATGTGCTGGTGTTTGAGTAGGCTATGGTCACTGCTTCACAGTGTATTACATTTGTTATCCTCAGGGCAATACTCCAATGTTGCACCATCTTGATTCTTCAAACTCATCTTTTCACATGCAGGAGGTTTGCCTATCACAATAAATAGCACTGTGTATGGAGTCTGTATTGGCAGATCTTTATTGCCTCCAGCAGGAAAAGTTACCGACTACTCATTAGAAAGATGAGTGAGAAGGCAAGATGAGAGAGAGAGAGAGAGAGACATTCTCTACCACAGCCTTCTTTTTATTAGGACCTTGAATAAATTCTTGCTGATTTTTCATAAAAGGTAATGTTTTATTTCCAAAAGTTAGTAAGAAACATATCACTGAAAGTATTGTCTAACACCATCCACTACTTTTTCGTAGCATTTGAATTCCACATCAGAAAAATGACATCTTTTGAGATTAACTACAATCAACCCATTTTTTAGTATCTTCAAAAAAAAGGAAGTGCTGCTCAACCAGGCCTTGTGCCATTGATTGGAACAAGTGATAATCGAACAGGGTAATGTCTGGTGAATACGATGGGTGGTGTAGGACTTCCCATTTAAGTGTTTCCAAGTAGGTTTTCAGCCTAGCACTGTCATGTTGCAAAATCACTTTGTCTCTGCTCATATAGTGACCATTTATTCTTCAATGCTCAGCTCAAACACATCAAACAAAATAAAATAAAATGACATAAACTGAATTTCAAGCTTGCCTATAGAACTTCCTTAATATTTGACCGTGCACTTGATACCAAGATAAAAATCCTCAATGAAAAATTTAGGAAGAGAAACTCCATTTTTACTCAGTAATCCCACTTTCTTGCTTGTTCCTGATTAGGTCATTCAAAGACAAATTAAATCACTTTGCTGTATCCTGTTTTATTTTTAGTGTTGTTTTTTTATCATGGGACTTGTGACTGTCAACTGGCTCTGTCAAATATATTGTATTTTAGAAATATGATATATTTCCAACAACCTATTTATTAGGTAACAATTTTTTCCTTTATATCCTTAACGTCAAATTCAATCAGACAGTTAAGTGCCATATATGATACACACTTGAGCCATTAAGTCTCTTTCAAGACATGACTAACTGAGCAGAAGATTTTCCTATAGTAGGTTGCTGTTATTTTTTGTAGTAGACTGGTTGTCAAGTAAGGCTATAAAATCCAATCTGTCCTGCTATTTAACTCATAACTGGTGGGAGAAGAGATGGCTTTATACTTTTTCCAAGGGTATTTGTGCATAAGTGAAAGCAACAAATTTGACTGGAATTCAAACTCAGCTCTTCGATTTCTCGTTCTGAACTGATACATCGATCCACCCACGTCTATTGAACAGGTATAGAGGCTCATCCCTTGTTTCCTGTTTAGGATGTAGTTTCTGGCTTTCTCTTTTCCAATCTATTCACTCTTACATAACCCTCTGCACATCTGTGGCATTACCACCTCGTTCGGGGTGATATGATTAAAAAAAAAAATATCCACTGCCCCAAAATGCACTTCCAAATTATTCTACTTTACATGACACCAACAATGTTACAGCTGCACTATTTACATTTTGTTTAATTATTTTTTAGTAAGAAATTTTTAGTAAGTGTTTTTTATTTATTATTTTAGATATTTTAATATTTGAATAAATCCTGACTCACTATCATTCAGAGCTGAACATGCAGACATAAATATTTTCTCATTCTAACTGATCAGTTGTTGTTGCTGCCCTGTGCTAGCACTGACATTTTGTTAACAAGTCATTTCCTAATCCAGCAGCGAACAGCCCCATAAACTGATATGTTTCCTCTGCTGTTTGCATCAAGGCCTCCTTATCTTTTCTGCTAATAAATGTTCACATGAACTCCATTCTTTAGTTCCAGCCAGGACACACCTATATGCTACTTACACTGAGTTGGGCCAACCTCGTTAATAGCAGCAAATTTCACTTGGATTCATTACATTCACTTATGTGCAAATACCCTTGAGAAAGGTATAAACTGATCTCCTGCACCCCCTCCTGCCAGCTATGGTTTTAATAGTATGACTGTACACGGAAAAATCTTTATTATTCTAAAAATAAATTTTTCATGCAAAAAAACTCAAAACAAAAAAATAATGTTCTTACAATCAGATCACCTAACTCAATCAACCAACCCTCATTTCTTCTATGGTTTATGCTGTGGATCTTCGTCGCCAATTTGTTGTAGCAAATTTAAACGCAAATCTTCGTCACCAATTTGTTGTGGGGTTTTTATGGCAAAATTTCACCACAAAGTTGTAGTGACCAGTTTGGCCGGAAGTAAGACACAAGAGGTAGGTTCAAAACAGTGTATTATTATAACAAGAACATATGCAAAAAGTAAGCATTAGTAATAAGTAAATAGAAATAAGTAAGTCCGAACGGTACAGTTACACTGCTTATTGTCTAAATCATAGTTGGCTTTAACTGCATACTATCTGTCATCAACTGGGTACTTAACTGCCACTTTAACTGCCTCCTGCAGGTAATTATATAGTAAGAGGAAGAGTCCATTCCTCGTGGGAGGGCACCATAACAGTTTTTCCCAAGAATTGCCACTTTGTGGTGCAGGCTTCCATGTGGATGCTTTCTGGAGCACTACAATCTTAAACTCTTCAAGTCAAGAATCTGTCATATCTGTCTTCCTTATGTTCATGATCTTCACTCTCTACCACCTCCTCATTTCATCTTAACCATTTTAACAGCAATCCTCTACCTTGAGTCATTCTGGAGCCTTATGGTTGGTAAAAAGAACCTTCAGATGAGGCTTATCAATCCACAACTTCAGTATCCACCCTTTTTATTTACTTCAATTAGATTGTTATCACAGCAAATCAGTTGAATATGCCTTTTGGCACAGAGACATTTTCAAAATTCAAACATTAATTCCCTCATATCCACTTGAGATTTTTACCTAAGAAGTATATGGCATATCTCCCAGAAAAACTGCCATTAAATATAGTTGCATTGTATAATTTTAGAATGCGTAAAAGACTTTAAATATAAGATAAATACTTTATTAATGTGCCCTGAAATCATCATTATGAAAAGTGGGAGAATTATATCTTGTTATATCAATTTAGAAGTTGTAATAAACTCTCATTGTTGGTCGCAGTCTGAACAATATAAAATACACAGATGATACAGTGCTAATAGCAGATACAGAAAAGAAACTACAAGATATTCTACAGGAAGTAGTTACAGAAAGTGGAAAGAAAGGACTACATATAAATTACAAGAAAACTGAATGCATGGTAATCAGTAAAAAGAGGAGCCCAAAATGCCAACTACAAGTTGAAGATACTAAAAATCAAACAGATGCAGAAATTTAAGTATCTAGGAAGAGTCTTAACAGAAGACTGAAAGTGCATTTTCAGACATCTGAAGGTGTATTGGCATGGCTAAAGGATACATTCCAGAAGCTGAGTAGAGTATTAAGAGACAGGAAAATTTTGCTGAAAACAAATAAATGAGCACTGGATTTTTATGTGATGTCTGTCCTTCAATATGTTGAACAATCTCATCAAAGATGAAGAAAAGACTTGAAGCAACCAAAATGTGGTTCTACAGAAGGATGCTGAAAATACCATGGACAGAACATGTGAGTAATGCTGAGGTACTGAAGAGAATGGGCACAAATAAGAAACTGATACTTAGCATTAGGAAAAAACAGCTGAAGTTTTTGGGACATGTAATGAGGAAGGAGGGCTTGGAGAATCTGATGCTCATAGGACAGATAGAGGAGAAGAGAAACAAAGGAAAGCAACACATGACATACTTGATGGATTTCTGCAGAGGGATGGTAAAGTAAGGATTGAGTGAGATAACAGGAGAAGGAGTATTAAGAGCAACAATGGATTGGGAGATGTGGAGGGACATGATCACCTACGTCCTGAAAGGACATGACACCTGAAAGAAGAAGAGTGAACTGTTACAAACATTTTATATTTTAGTACCGTGATTTAAAATAAGCATTAGTTAAGTAAATAAATAAATGTTTTAATCATCTCACTTGTTTTTTCACACATATTTTTTAGAAAAGTTTATTGTGAATAAAAGATAGACAGTTTGTAAAAAAAAATTATAACTGTGTGAAAATGTTTATTTTTAGATTTAACAGTTAAAGAATCATCAAAACTATTTTGTGAATATTTTTTTGATTAATTTTTAATTTGTGGAAAAATATATTTTATTTTATTTAATGATCACTCAGAGATGTAGTCTCATGTTTTTGTAAAACTTGAGGGGGATTCTCTGAGAGTCACTTGTTTCTCATAAAAGGTCAACAGATATTTTGACCACCAATGGTTATCAGTGAGTGAAGTCAACTTCGAAGTACAGCGCATGAGGCTAAAACAGAGAGAAAGTCATGGGAAGATATTAAATTACTTTTTGTTTAAACAACACTGACAAGGCAAAGAAAATTGTCATCTATAAAACTGATCATCTCACAAAAAGACACACAGAAAAAGGGGGTGCAGGCCTCAGAAAACAGACAGGATTGATATCTACTGGACTGTCCATTACTCTTACAATCATCTCTAATTTGCTCGCTTATAGCAGCAGGTTACAACCCAAGTATAAAATCTGGTGTATTGCTAGAAATCTCTCTCGCAAATATTATAATGTTCTATTGGCAGAAGAGAGATTTAGAAAAATTATTTTTGGCTGCTGAAATATCAGAGGGAAGAAAAACCTTTATAGCGTGTATAGTTTTGTATAGAGAAGGTAGCAGATTTGGTGGGAAATTTCCTTGAAGCAAGCCCAGATGAAACAAGCATTGAGTTAAGGGCACTGGTGGACCAATGGTATGTGGAAACTAGATCCTACGGAAGCATTACAGTGATTATTAACCATCAGAAAATTAGAGAGGAAGAGTATAGAAGAATACAAATTTCAGGTAGTTTCCATGTTTAACAAGACTTCAGCTGACTTGTATTGCTACAACAAATTTTTCTCTTTAGGGATAACTTGTGACTACTTAAAAAAAATTTATTATTTCTCATGTTGCTAGACAACTACTCCAACTTGAGTGCGCATATCAATCTATTTTCTTGACATTATTTGACTGCTAACTGTTCACCAACACAATCCTTGAAACAAGTGACAGGACATGATATGATATTACAGTCGTAATAAGAGTACTGTTAATTCATCTCTCTACACTTCTTTCTTTTTAGAGAAATACCAACGTCTCTTTGGTTTTCCTATTTCAGCTTTGTAATGATAATGCTAATATTAGTTGTTTTCTTATAAGGAAACATTTGGAATGTATTAACTGAGCATTTAGACTTGATGTAAGTTGTGGAATAGGGAATATTGGCTTGAAACAAGAAATCAGGGAGCTGAGTTCAAATTACAGTTGAAGTGGTTGCTTTCACTTACATGCAAACACCCTTGGGAAAGGTATTAATTTGTCATGTCTTCCTCCAGCTAAGGGTTAAGTAGCAGGACAGATAGGGTTCCGTAGCCTTGGTTGGCAACTAGTCTACTGCAGAAAGTAATGACAACCTACTGTGGGAAAATATTCTACCCAGTCAGTCATGTCTCTTTCAAGACATGATAGCCCAAGCATGTATCACGTATGGCACTTAACTGACTCTCAGACACCCAGGCTTCCACTCCCTTGATTATTATGTTTGCGGCATAGTTGAGTGAGAAAACAACAAAACTCCTTGTAACACCACAGGTAAGGATTATGGCAGGATTCACCAACTTAAATAAAGAGACTATTCCAAGGCTGTGATTGAAGTGGCAATTTTATTATAAAAACTTACTCTTTAGTATTTCAAGATCTTTTTGTGTAATTTTGTTAAATACTAGCAGTATAGCCTGGCATTGCTCAGGTGTAATGAAAGCTTTAAAACTAATCTATGGTCCTGGAACTCAGACTCTTTGGTCGTTGTCATGAAAGACTAAAAAGCAATAGTTGTTTCCAGTTGAAGTGAAACCACAGACTGAAAGAAAAATGAATGGATGTAAGTCAAATTTTGATTTCCTGGTATCGATATCAGATAAGTTTTTTTCGTCGTAAACTGAATTTTGAAGGCTAAATAAGTCCTCTGAGTAAATGGTTTCATGGCTGAGACTAAGAACTACAATTATACTTACTTAGAGCCAAACCCAAAGCAAAAACTAACAGGCAGATAAACAGACACACACACACAAAAATCTAGCCTTTTATATATATATATTATCAATTTTATGCACTATTGTAAGAACTGCAACCTTGAAACTTCTGAATATCGTTTCTTATGTCTTTGTCAATGAGTGTGTTCAGTTATAGTTTGTCTCTTAGAATGGATGCCATTCAGAACCAGAGAGTCCAGTCTATATTGTTATCTAACTTAGGAGAAAGGGATGGATTCATGCTTTTGCCAAGGGTATTAGTGTGAAAGTGAATGTAATAAACTATGACAGGGTTTGAACCTAACTTGCCAGTTTCCTTTTCTATGCTGATAACAGTTGACAGCATATCTATATCCCAACTTCTACAAATGTTTTCTTGCTGGTCAATCCACTTTTATTGATTACTACAGTTTTACTTTCTTCAGAAATTTCTTTTTGTGGCATCTTAAAACCAGTATTTTTCTTGTCATTATCTTACGAATGTTTTCAGTTTCTTTATTGATCTCTACTTAACTTATTCATTATTCCTGAAAATGTGTTTCCATCACAGAGTAACTTTACAGTATTATGTTTCTCTTTTCAGATTAGATCTTTCTTTTTTAATATCTTTGACTTTTCAGGTTACATCTTCCTTCTGAACCATGGTACATCCATCCATCAGCTAACCATTTTTAAATAAAGCATCTAACATCTAATGAGAAGCCTTGTACATATTTTCAATTGATGTTTGCAAATTAGGAAATTTTTGTTATGGCAGCAAAATAGTCCATCAGTTCCAATTCACTTATTGATAAAATTTGCCAAGTAATGTGCCACTTTTGCTCGACTATTTTACTCTGAGTTGATTATGGGGAGCCAGAAATAGAAAAAAAAATTTCCCTCGAATCTGTCAGTAATAAGATAATGCAGAATAAAAGAGAAAATAAATTTTCAAATAATTATGTGGGCCGAATATATGTACATAGAGTTGTTGTGTAATGATTAGGCCGAGTGAAGGTTATCTGCAGGGGAAAAAATGGTGGGTATGTAAGAATATTATGGGAGAAGAGAAAACCCAAGTGTTAATCTTCTCCATTCACTGCCAGTTCTTGTGACAAACCAGTAATAAAATATTATTTGTCTTAGAGAACCATTTTTTGCCTTACATCCGTATGGCTGATGCTAACCATCAGGAGAGTGATTCATTGCGCTTTCTTGGGCTAACGTTTTCAATTGACTTAAAATGGAAATATTATTGAATGAATTGCTTGGTCCACTGCTTGGAAAATCTGTTCCCTGTGTTGTACTTGACAAATTTCCTGCCAGAATTTATTTTACACATTTATAAGTCCACCATTCATCCATTCATTGAGAATTGCTGCTACATCTATTCTGGTGCCCCTGTTGTATATCTGAAGATTCTTGACAAAATCAAAAGGAGGATTTGTAATGGTATTGGTCGAAACTTCCCACTACTGTATCAGCTTTGTTGTGCATTTTTTTTATAAATATTTTCCGAAGCAGTTGAAGTTATAAGATAAAAAGAGATAGAAATTCAGGAATTGTATTTAGTTGGCTTGGTTAAAGTGGTCAAATTATTAACAGTTCTATTACTGGTACGTTTGGAAAGAAAGGCCCCGTGTATTCAATTTCCTCCACCTCACTTCTTTGGCAGAAGTTAGTAAGTACATGTTTTTCGCTCTTGTCTATTTAGTTTAAACCAAAGTTCTAAAGGTTAAGAAAGTGTGAATCATCAGATCCAGAGAGGAAAATCTCAAATTAATAATAGTGAGAAAAAAAAATGATTTCATTGGTCAATTTCCATCATTATGTCACCACTTTTGAACTCCATATCTATGCTAATATCAAAGCTGTTTACACCTGTTTTAATAGTAAGTCTGATCAGTTTGATAAGGTCAAATTGACAGTTGATCTAAAAAAAATGGCTTACTATCTGTTGTCAACTGGGAAAAAGTACTGCTTGTTAATTTTGATGCCTACAAAATAAAACTGCACACTTTTAATCTCTTTAGAGAAGTCTTTTTGTCTTCCATTAACATAGTTGATATTAACCTCACTGAGAGTGACTCATTGCACTTTATCTAGCTTATGTTTTCTGCAGAGATGAAGTGAAAATATTATACTGAATAGATTGCTAGGTCTACTACCTGGAAAATTGGTTCCCTGTGTTGTACTTGACAATTTTTTCTTGCGAGAATCTATTTTACATATTTATCAGTCTACAAGTCACCCATACTTTGAATATTACTGTCATGTCTGTTCTAGTGCTTTTGCTATGTATTTAGAGATTCTTGATAAAATCCAAAGAAGAATCTGCAATGTTATTGGTCCAATCTTGCCTTCAGTCAATTTTCCACTGCTGTAACATAGCTTCCTTGTTTTTGTTCTAAAAATATTTTCATGGTAATTGTTTTGATGAACTTTTCACTTTGGTATCTCAAGTTTAAGGATTTAAGTGCAGTACTAGATTGGCATTTAGGTCTCATCATTTTATAGCTGAAATGGTTAGATGTAACCCTAAGTTATATGGTAACAGTTTCTTCTTTCACACTTTTGAGACTCTCCTATGGACTCTTGACTTCCAGCAATCTGTAATCTTCCAAAAATTCAATGAAATGTTCATCTCTATCTTCTGTTTTCTAACTTCCTGTTCTTTTTTTGTTCTTTCTTCTTAATAATGTTTTTCTTTTACTCATAATCTTTTACACTCAGTACGTTCTGGTGTCTTAGTGGCTTTATTGATTTGTTTGGAATTAAATTGTTATGTAGTGTTATTAAATTATGGGAAGTAGTAAGCACTAACTACCTCATGGGTAATAGGTGTAGCTAATTATATGCTTGGTGACTTCCCTCTTCCTAAGAGAGAAGAAGATAGAACATGATTGTTTTTTTTTCTCACAGGAGTGTTTCTTGAACAATTGTTCATTTTAAGTGTCTATATGACTCGCAATTTCATGGTCATGTTTGTCTTGTGTTGACATGATACTTTCACTTTCATTAATTTCAGGCTCAATGTACATTTCTTCACTGCTATCATTTTGTAATCTAACTTGTACTAATATCTCATTTCCATTTCTTTCCATTATCATATTGCTTAGTCCACTTTGTTTTATGTCTTTTGCCACTTGTGGATTTGATTTGCTATTCTTATTATACTACAGTTTTTCCTTTGTAGCACAGGACATGATCAATATATCGCTAATTTGTCTACTCATAAGGGTGAACAGGCTTCTCGATCTTCCAGCATGTGGTATTGTCCTACACCTTAACAACAACCTAGAAAGAAATGTTTCTATTTTTTCCTTCTGTTGCTGACATATTTTCAGTCTGTTTCTAATATTTTGAACCATTCTTTCTGTTAATACATTCGATTGTAGAAAGTACAGTAGGATTTTATATGGTTTGCATCCACTTTTGTCCATTTCTTGGCATAGTTTCTTGACAGAGAACTAGATGCCAGATATTAGCATTCCATTTCTTAAAAATATGGTCCTTAACACTTGTTTCATGGTCAAATTTCTTTTGTTGGAGACCTGTGTTACTTTGGGCCTATTTGAATAGTCATCTCTAGTATTGGTAACAATCCTACTCTATTAACATGGCATCCTAGGTATGACACATTTAGCAGCAAGGCCTCTAATTGGGAAGTTTTGGGGGGCATGAGACCACCTCTTAATTGCCATTGTTCCCAGGTCCACCTTGATCTGTGGTAGTAGTATCTGTTTGTGTCTCAACTGTGGGCAAATAGTTTATCCCCAAACTGGGGTCAAAATAATATGAAAGTATAAAAATAGATTTTGATAGTGAAAATTCTAGCAATACATTTTTGAAGGAAAAAATCTATTACCAGCAATATATTTATGAAGAAAATATATTACCAGCAATACATTTTTGAAGAAAAATATATATAGCAGTAATACATTTGACTCTCGACAAACCCTCTTTATAAAAATATGTCAAGGAAACCTGATCTACAAACTGATTTACAAAGAATACATATTCTATTCACATGAATCTATTGTAAAAATCCTGTTAACATTAAATAGCCCATTGAGGTTGATATGCTGTAAAACAAAACAAACCAAACCTCCCTTCTTTCATTTTAAAGGACCTTTTCAAAAATACAAAACCATAAGACATCTTGAGTTTTCTATAAAAACAACAAACAATTTTTCATCAAAATCTAAATCAACTTTCTCATTATAACTGGACATGCAAAAAAAAAACACAACCTAAAAGCCCACCTTTTTGGCATTAAATAACCCACAGAGGTTGATGTGCCATTAACCAAAACTAAAACTCTATTAATATGAACATTATCCAGGTTGGCACTTTTTAAGCCATGTGTTTTTGTCCGTCAGAATTTTCTTCTTTCAATGCACCTTTTAAACCTATTTATGTAGTCTTCTACATCTGTAGAATAGCCTGGATACCATGTCTATAGTTTTAATCCTCTTTTGTGTAGACATTATTACACAATGAACATCATTATATATGCCTTTGCATTGCTGGTAGATCGACTCTGTTTCCATTACATATTACACTCTTTTCAACAGTTAATTTGTGTTTAACCTTTTTAAAATACCTTTCTGCCCATAAGCAATTATTGCATTAATTATTTTTACCCTGAACAATAAATTGTTCAATAGTGGGGAGGTGGGGGTGTCTTGCTTCATATCCTCAAGTAATTTGTATATCAACCTTATGTCCTTATTGTGGCCAATGCTTCTTTCTCAATCTTTAAGAAGTTTGATTCATCTTTTGACAATCTTCCTAAAAGACATGTAATAGGATGACCATCTTGAGCTAATATCTCTGAAATTGCGTGTTCACTTACACTATTTATTACTACTGTTTCTTTCTAGAGTTGAATATTTTTACAACTATCTTCTTTGTCAGAACAGCTTTTAATTTTCAAATGCCACTTATTCTTTTGTCCAAATAAACCCAAATGATTTTTTTTCTTAAAGCAGCAAGTATGTATCATTCTACATATTGTCTGTAGAAATTTAAAAGTCCTAAGAAAGATTCCAATCCCTTTTCATTGTTAAGTTCTTCAGTTTTTAATATTTTGTCAATTAATGATTGGCCTGGTCATATTTTTTTAAAAATCATTTCACCCCAAGCAAGGCAGAATTGCCACTGGTGCGCAGGGGGTTACATAAGAGGTGAGTGATGAGAAAGAGGAACAAGCTAGGGGGAGTTAGAGAATGGGTAAGAAAAGGATGAGAACACTGGTGCAAAGAGAGTTGCATGAGAGTAGATTGGAAAGGGAGAAGAACATGATACAAGAGATGCGATGCCAGGGAAAGGATGCAAATCAAGGAGATAAGATATAGCAATTGACATTGGATTTAAATTCTTGGAGATTTTAGCTGTCAGGGAAGCAAGAATATAGAAGGGAATTCCACAGGTGGGAAGTGTGAGCAAAGAAGTTGCAGTTACATTTGATCAGTTTCTCTGTAAAAGGGTGAGACCTAACCGCTAGTCTAGTAGCTCAACTAAATTCATGCAGAGAGAGCACCAGGGAGCTAAGCTCATTGGAGCAGAAGCCATGAAAGTATTTGTAGAAGAGACAGGAAGCCACAATATGTCGATGCTTGCTAACCATTACACAATGTTGAGGTGCCCCAGTCACAACAAATTGATTGGCATGTTTATTATTGTAAGTATTATAAGCAAGCTTCAAGCTTCAGTGTAATGCTTCCAATTTTTTATCTTTAAACTTTTTCAGTGCACCAGAGCATTCTTTATCTTTAACCAAAAGTGTAAAAAATCTTTGTTTTTTATAGCATTAGACTTGCCAAAGAAAGTGTATTTGTGGGGAATTTTACTGCACTACATTATGTAAAAGAAAACAGCAGCTGAAGCACACAGAATTCTTGTTGAGACTTATGATGACCATATTTTGTCAGAAACAACATGCAGAGATTGGTTTAGATGCTTCAAAAAGAATGTTTTTGATGTTGTAGATAAAGAATGCTCTAGTGCACTGAAAAAGTTTAAAGATGAAGAATTAGAGGCATTACTTCATGAGGACTCATGTCAGGTAAAAGCAGAATCATTAGGAGTTGATCACACAACAGTTTCAAAATGTTTGAAAGTATTAGGAAGGATTCAAAGGCAAGAATATTAAGTGCCATAGTATTTGAAGCCAAGAGACATCGAACAGCATCTTTTCTTGTGTAAATAGCTGCTTCAACGGCAGAAAAGGAAAGGTATTTTTGTATCGTATTGTGACTGGCAATGAAAAGTTGGTACATTACAATAACTCTAAGCATAGAAGATCATGAGATAAACTCGGCTATGCATCAAAAGCTGAATATCGGTGGTTCAAAGCTTCTGCTCTGCATTTGGTAGAATCAGCTAGGTGTAGTTTATTATAAACTGCTCAGACCAACCAAGACCATCATGGGAGAGATCGTTATTGACTACAATTAATGCATTTGAGCCATGCAATAAAGAAAATGGCTGTTATACAAGCAGAGACATGGCAAATAGATTTCATTTTTGTTTAATTTTTATTTTGTTTCATTCATTTTTATTTTTTCATTCAGTAATTCATTTTTGTTGTTATACCTAAACAAAAATGAATTGAATTGAAAGAACAGAAATTATGACTAAGTGTAATCAAACTATAAAATGCCTATTAGATTCATACAACCATGGATGAAAACATTACAATTTCTTCTAACTTTGAAAATTGTGTGTTCAAAAATTCCCTGTCACATGAGTGTTCGGAAAAAAACAGTAAAATCAGTTATTGCAAATCACCTGAAGATACCACATGATAGAAACCTAGGTCACATAATAACTCATTTACAAATGAAGAATATATATATATATATATATATATATATTTGAAATAACTTTAATCCAAAAGGAAAAATAGGAAGGTAAATTCCAAAGACCCAATCTTAATTAATATTAATATTTTAATATTAAAAAATGATACAGGTGGCGAGCTCAATATAATTAAAATTACAGAGCCAATTATAAAATAGACTAAATTTCAATGTTCAAAACAGTTGAATGATCATTTCAACATGAAATCCCGACTGTTTTGAACATCGATATTTATTTTATTATATATATATATATGGCCATTCAACATCTTTGAATTAATCCTTTTTTAATATATATATATATATATATATATATATATATATATTTTGTGACGTGATGTAGAGTCTCTATTAGAGATCCTATGTCGAAATGTACATCTGGCACCTTTGAATTTTGAAAATTTTCTCTAATTTGTATATATATATATATATATACACATACAAAAAGAAGAAAAATGCAATCCTTGCCATATATGAAAGAACTAAACTTTCAGACATCAGAAAACTTGGTGCAAGCCTTAGTAAAATAGCAAGAGCAATTTACACACTATTTTTGACAGCCTCCATTGTAGCTGAAAAAAATGGAAAGAGTGAAAACCTCCATTTTGCTATCATCTATAGGAGAGAAGGGTAGAAAGATATATTTAACTTTTGAGTTTGAAAACGAACAATTGAATTCTTATCTTGAAATGGTAATTGAAAATTTAACAACTACTGCCAACCAAGAAAAATCTCACCATTCTAACACATAAATTTTTTACTTGTAAGCAGAAAGATCATCAAAGATTTGGTGATTATGTCATGGAACTATGAAGTAAAGCAAACCAGTGTGGATCTTGAGAAATTTCTAACAGGCTCATAAAAAATTACTAGTCTGTAAACTATGAGACAATACCCTGAGAGAGAGAATGTTCAGAGAACCAGACTTAACTCTGGAAAAAGCAATACAAGCAGAACAAAGTTCAGATGAGAAGGCAAACAGAATTAATGACCAAAATACCCAAAACAGAAAATATTGATAGCATCCAAAAGCGTGATAGAAATGGCGGGAAATTTAAACATACAAGAAATGAGGAAGACAAGATGGCTGACACATTAAAGCAAGAAAACAGAAACCTAACTGAATAAACAACTGTGTACATTGCTCAATACGACATAACAAAATTAACTGCCCAATATATAACAAAAACTGTGGAAAATGTGATAAGCGTGGTCATTTCACAAAAATGTGCAGAAGCAAAAACAAAAATTTTGATAAACTGAACACACATGACAGAAGCCGCCACGTGTATGAGCACCACCACAAGGACACCAGATTAAAAAAAAATGTAAGCACTGCATAACAAAATAAATGGTTCACAGCTCTATACGTAAATGATACAAAAACATTTCAAAATTGATACAAGGCAGAATTAAATGTGATACCCATGAAATTATACAAAAGTATAAAGCCAGCACCAGAAATAACAAGAACACAAATTAAATTAAATGCATACAACAACACAAGCATTCCAATAATAGGAAAATGCACAATAACTCCGAAAAATAAAAAGGCAAATATCACTGCACAACTTATAATAGCAAAGACCAATTCAAATGCAGTTATTAATGCGGATACAGCTGAAAGACTACAACTTATAAAAAGAATATCAACAATACAAAAAATGACCATCAGTCAGTTAAGTGCCACACGTGAAACACACTTGGGTGATCATGTCTCGAAAGATTATCCCGCAGTAGGTTGCCATTGCTTTCTGCAGTAGACTGGTTGCTAGCCAAGGCTATAGAACCCAATCTGTCCTGTTATTTAACCCATAACTGGAAGGAAGAGACAGATTAATACCTTTCCCAAGGGTATTTGCGAGTAAGTGAATGCAATGAATTCAACTGGAATTTGAACTCGGCTCCTTAATTTCTCGTTCTGAGCCGATATCCACTGTACCACAATGCACATCCATAAAATGACCATAACAGACCTATTAAAACAGTACAAAGACTGCTTTGGAGATAGCTGCAAATTATCATATATTCATCAAATAACTGTTGACCCAAAAGTAAAACTAATAATAAATCCACCATTTAAAGTTCCATTTGGAATGAAGCAAAAATTTAAAAAAAAAGAAATGGATAAAATGGATTGGTAAACAAAGGAAAATGTCTTTAAAAAAAAAGGATATTAGATTTGCAATCAGAACTCAAGAACCAGGACCATATAATTAGGGAATCTGAAGAAAGGTCTGAACGAACTCAGCAAGAGATGGCAAATGTCTTTCAAGAAAAAGAATGTTTAAAAGAACTTGTTGCAGATCTTAAATCTGAACTGACAGAAATGAAGCAGTTACAAAAAAGAGAAAAAGAAATTCACAAACAGTTTGATGAATATCAGATAAGCAGTAAAGAAAAAAATCAACTGATTGAAGCTAAGATACTTGCTACTGACAGTGAAAGACATGAATCACTGTAAACCATAAGTTCATTGCAAGCAGAACTGAAAATGTGTCTGATGAGGCCACTTGATTTCAAGTTGAAAACTCTCACATATTAGAAGAATGAAATAGCCTAGAAAAAGAAAACAATATTTTGAAAACCAAATTGGCATTTGCGAAAAAGTCAGCTGTTACCAATGAAGTGGCCTCTTCTGAGCTGGAAAGCATTGAACAAGAAAATCTGCAACTTTGTTGTCAACTGAAAAAACAAACAAATAATAAGAAGAATGAAGAATTGCCAATGCTAAAACCAAATGATAAAGTCAGGATAAAATTCCAAGAAAAATGAAAAGGTATAAATCTGGAAAAACTTCAACAACCAAAATTGTACTTAGTAAAAACTGAACAAGAACTAATCATCAAATAAAGTAGAATCAGTTAAGTGCCATATGTGAAACACACTTGGGCGATCATGTCTTGAAAGAGACATGACTGACTGGGCAGAAGATTATCCCACAGTAGGTTGCCATTGCTTTCTGTGGTAGATTGGTTACCAGCCAAGGCTATAGAACCCAATCTGTCCTGTTATTTAACCCATAACTTGAAGGAAGAGACGGATTAATACCTTTCCTAAGGGTATTTGTGCATAAGTGAATGCAATGAATTCAACTGGAATTTGAACTCAGCTCTCTGATTTCTCGTTCCAAACTGATATCCACTGCACCACAACGCACATCCTTTGGGACATGATCGCCCAAGCGTGTTTCACGTATGGCACTTGACTGACTGAAAGTAGACTACATTTGCCAAAACCACAAGAGAAAGTAAACTATCCAGTAACAAACAATTATGAAAATATATTCAATAACACACAAAAAAATAAACACTCCCACTCAACTAACAATACAATGAAAAATATTACCAGAAGTGAGAGGTTAATTAAAACCCCCTTAAGGCACAAAAAATAAATAAAATGAAACATTAAAGAAAAAATTCTTTTATAAGAAACCTAGGATGTTATATACTCCTACTACTCCTACTACAACCTTAGACTTCTGGTTGTTCTGCAACCTCCCACCACCTTATATTTGTACACATGTAGTAGTCGCTAATAAAGTGATAAACTGACAACATGTGCGTCTGTCCTTTGTCTACATCATTGTCTTGTATCTAGCACTTGATTCACTGTATGATGAAATATAAAAGACTGGTTTTCCAATCTCAAACTCAGAATATTTGGCAGCCTGTTCCAAACATATTCAAAGAACATATTCAATGATGGGTTCATTCACTTTTCAGAAATGTTTATGAACTTAACTCTATTTCAAATGTCATTTTCTTTAACTGTCTTAGCCATGCAATTACTGATACTTTTATAATATCCTCCCAACCCACAGTTACCAAGAAGATATCAGTCATCTAGTTTCTCCTCCAACTGTTTTCAAATTGTTCAGCTTTTTTGTTCTAGCTTTAGCTGCTAGACTCCAAATGCCATGCTTGTGTGTACTCGTAATTAAGTGATAATTGTTAATTTGGTTATTTCATCAAAAATGAAGGAAAAAACTTGAAGCAACTGAAATGTGGTTCTACAGAAGGATGCTGCAGATATCATGGAACGAGCATGTGAGCAATGATGAGTTCTTAGAAATGATGGAAACAAAAAGGAAATTAATACTGAGCATCAGGAAGAGACAGCTGAAGTTCCTGGGACATGCAATGAGGAAGGAGGGCCTGGAGAACCTGATACTAAGAGGCCAGATAGAGGGAAAAAGAGACAGGGGAAAGCAACGAATAACATATTTGCAGGACCTAATCAGGTGAATGACAGAACGAGGATTGCACGGTGACGTTATTGTTGTGTAATGTTACAAACACATGTGCAGTGGTAAGCACTCAACTATGTTAGAGATAATAGCTGTAGATATTTATACTTTTTATATACTTCCTATATAAATAGGAATATAATATAATATAGAATAATATATTATTCTATATAATATATTATATAGAACATATGTATATATATATATATATATATACATACATATATATATAATATTATATATTATATATAATATAATATATTATATATTATATATTATTCTATATAAAATAATATATATATTCTATGTAATATAATATATAATAATATAATATGCTGGAGAGTGGCAGGGTTAATGGCTGGAGGGCTAGCTGCACTTCGATAGAAGTGGGGACTAGAGGATTTGCAGCAAGGTCCTTAAGCAAAGCCTTAACTGATATTGGTATAGTGGGAGTAAAGAAAAGGAAAGCACTCAAGTCCATAATCGAAACAGCAGAAAGTACAGCCAGTTGGTTATGGATCAAAAGAGCAAGTAGCTGGAATTCAAAACAAATTGTGAGCTAAAATCCCCCGAAATTCTGCATTTCTGATTTTGCCTCTTAATATAAAGTGGCCTCTTAATGTAACTGTAAAAACGGTTCACCTCTTAATGTAAAGTGGCTCTGACTGTCACCAATCGGAAGCATTTTCAAGACTTCGTACTGGACCCAAACGTTATAAATTTTTCCAATGTCTGAAAGCGCTTATTGAGGGTGGACCAGAGAATGATCATCTCTGGTCGTGTTGGCATGGTGAGGGGGTATGATGTTGAAAGACTTGAAACCCCTTATGATCTATGCAAACACATCACTGACGACACCATCTAGCGCCAATACTACGGTGCTTATGTTTGAATTTATAATATATTATATATAATATAATATATTATATATTATTCTATATCATATAATATATATATATTCTATGTAATATAATATATAATAATATAGAATATAATAATTTTTATATATTTCCTATGTAAATGAGTCAACTCAGAAATGATTGCCAAAAACCTATACAGCATGCTATGATGAGTATTTCCAAGTAGAAGATTTGTTAGATACATCATTTCTTTTCAATGGTCCAGGCAACATACTTTGACATATAGATCAAATTACACTAGAACACTCAAAATTCAAACAACATCCAATTTGGTGAATAGAAAGAATGGAATTTTGTTGAATAGTACTTACCTGCCAGATGGAGGTTTTATTGACCTTTATTTTGTTGCTCAATGTTTCTTCTACAAACTCACGTCACTAAATATTTTCTTACAACAAAAAACTTCTCCAATCTAGTGTGAATTAAATAAGCATTAAATGAATTTAATGGTTATTTAAATTCAAATTTGCTTTCAGAATGGAATAAATCCATATGAGTCAATAGGAAATATTTTAACTGAATACACAGACCTCATCTTGGCTGTCATTGAGGCTGTATATGGTTTTATTGAAAAAACAATTTTTTTTCTATTTCTAATTTGAACATGTGTACAATTTGTTTTAATGTGACTCACTTATCAAATTCAGTGTATGAGGTCTCAACATTTCAGTTTTAGCACAGAACTACTTAACTATCCAAACAGATGGAAGATTATGTAGAAGCAACCACACTTTTTGAAAATATTGCTAAAGATTCCTGGTGCATAATGTGTTATAAAATCTCCAAACTGCCTTTCTTCAAGTGTTAGGAAATTCAAACCATACCCTTTATTACAATAAATTGTAATAAAGAGTTTGGCTTGAAATTCCTAACACCTGAAGAAGGTCGGAGCATACAACGGTTGAAATGTCATACAAATGGCAACAAAGATGAGAACAATAGTCCAAATAATGTAAATAGTGTAAATACTACCTTATCTCAGAAATATAGACAAATGCCTTTCTGATGTTTGTATTAGGCATTTTGCTTCTCTGAGGCTTACTGCTACCAAGAAAAAAACAAGTTCTGCATTACTTGTTATTTAACCAATAGCTAGAGGAAGAAGGATTCATGTCTGTTCCAAGGATTTTTTTGTTAAGTGAACACAACTTTTGATAAAAATAAAGTTTTAAAGTATGCTATATTCATGGGTAAAAGTGATCAATATAAAGGATGAAGAATACGTATATCTATATAAAAGTAGACAATGAGATCAACACTGAGTAGCGACATTTAGATGGCCTGTAGATGGCATGCTAATTTGAACATTTTACAATTTTTTCATCAGTTTCAATGTAGGCATCCCCAACATTTCAATATCAAAGATAAAGTGTATAAATATAAAAGTAGACAATGAGGTTATGAATGTTGTGGTTATTCCTGGCGTTATTTCTGGTTCTTTCATTTAAACCTCAAGTGCATGTGAAATTTTTCTCGTTTCTCCCATAAGCTGAAATAAAATGTATGAAGTAAAGAAGGAGATGAAGACGCTAGAAATACTTTTAGGATTTGACTTTATTCATTGGGTCACAACTATCTTCTGAGGGAAAATGTCTTCCTGAGAAAAATGTATGTCTTCTCTAGTCAAGAGCCCCAACTAAGAAAAAAAATCCTTACTGTTTCTTTTCAATTATTCAATTATTTTAGTAAGTTTTAGATTGTCTTGTTCCACATTGTTAGCTTTGATTAATTTATTCATTTTTGTCAACTGTAGAGAATAGTAAGGGGTCAGTTGAGCACTATCTTTGAGAAAAAGAGCATCATTTATGTCAGAAGCTCCAAAATGAACATTTCAGTGTGTTTTGGTGTCAGAGGATTTGGACAAGTCTGATGGGGATTATGAAGTTGTTTGAAGTGGTCACTAGTGATGGTAATAGGATGCCTTCATTCATCTTCTCACAGGTCCTCAAACTGAAAATGGAGGCCTACATCAAGTGCCTTAAGGAGATAGTGCTGCTTTGGGTCAGGAGGGTAGATGCTGGAGACCCTGTGTGTGGCAAAGAGGCTCTGCACCATGCCATACAAGAAGGTGAACCCAGTCAATTTCTGTGACAATATCATCTTTTGTGTCTGGCTACCTAACTTCCCAGAATTGCAACCCCTTGGTTATTTTGTGTGGTGTGAAGTTGAACAAGAGGCCAACAAAAATTTATTCAATAAAATCAACATTGCCTTCAACCATGTCCTCTAGACAACTTTGGAATCTCTCACATCTCTTCTGGATAGCCTTCTTGGTGAATGCTGCCATAATCCTTGTCTTCAGTTTATCATTGATGTTACAATATGTTTTGTTGGTCTCTCATTCAAATGCACTCTGCTCATAAAAATCAAGAGTTTGCAGTTTGGGAAATTAAGCAGCCAAATGTAAGGGATGATGTAATCACAAAAGTTATCTGACTGCCATTACTTGGTTCTTTTGCTTGTCTCACATGGTGCAGTGCCTTTTTACCAGACATAGGGTCTTCCAGCAGCCAGGGCAACAATGCCTCCTCAAGGCACTTGATGTAGGCCTCATTATTGAGTCAGATAATCTTACCAACAAATTCGGGAATTCTTTTCTCATCAGAATGATCAGAGGGTGTTTTCCAAACTTCTATACTTTTGTAATCATAACTAGACTCATCCAACTCTTTCCAAATCCTCTGCACTGTCCTCAGACTGACATCCAAACACTCTGAAATGTTTATATAGGAACCCCTGGTATGAATACCAAGTGGTACAACATGTGGTTTCCAAATTTCTGGCAGAGTGAATTGTGTCATGGTACTCTTTTATTCACAGGCAGTGACCAAATGACACTACTGTGCTGTTGACAAAATCAATATATATATATATATATATATATATATATATATATATATATATATATTCCTTCCTTATATATATATATATATATAAGGAAGGAAGAGTAAAGTATATAATGGAGATGATGAATGTATCTTAATCATTGCCAGCAAACCATATAACTCATCCTGAAGGGAGAAAAAACATAACAGTTGATAATGCAAGGCTGAGTTGTACTTCAGGGCTGCTTTAGAATGCATTAAGGAAAAGACAAGCTTGGAAGAACCATGATTGCAGGGTATTTGATATGGATTAGCTTACTTTGATGTGAGTTGAGCTTCAAGCAGCCAATCAGAAGACTTCAATCAATGAGAATAAAACCTCATATAAGGTTTTTTTTGTTTTGTTTATTTTCATCTGGGAAACTCAGTGATGAGGTTGCTATATGCCCCTGTTAATAAAGACACAAAGTTATTTATTATTATTTTTTTATTTTTCTGAATTTTACAATGATCTTTTGCAATCACCTGTCCTGTAACTCATTTTGGTTAGAAGTGCACTATATGCAATGTAGCTGTCACAGCAGTGGGCGTGACTTAGTCAAGATAGCTTGATGGAAACCAGCTCTCTTCAACCTAGCTAAATTCAGAGTTATGTGCTAAGGTTACAGAGTCCAAACTAACCTATTGTATATGAGAATTTGAATTCAGAATATTTCTTCTTCTACATTGGTTGCCAAACAAAATCAAGGTACTAAAGTGCATCAGAACAATTGGCATGAAAATATCTATAGAACAAGCACATAGAAGTTTCATTACTGTAGTGAAAAAGTGATTGAAGCCAAGATGTTAGGTCAAGACTGATAACATTGCAGATTCTACTTTAGATTTTGTTATAAATCTCAAGATATACAGGGTGCAATGGATGAATTGTTTAAATTACTCAAAAATTGAAAATAACAGATGTCTCATTTTAACAGATATATTTACAAAAATTACACAAAAATATCTTAAAATACTAAAGAGTAAATTCATTTAATAAAATTGCCATTGGCTTCAACCACAGCCTCTACATGACTTCTGAATCTCCTGCAACTCTTCTAGATGATCTTCTTGTTTTACTTGGTGAATATTACCATAATTCTTGCCTTCAGTTTATTTTTGGTGTTACACAGAGTTTTCCTGGTCTCTTGCTCAACTGCACTTCACACAAAATAACCAAGGGGGTTGCAGTCTGGGTCATTAGATAGCCAGATGTAAAGTATGATATGCTCACAAAAACTGACAGCCATGACTGGGTTCTCTTGCTTGTGCGGTATAGTCCAGAGCCTCTTTTGCCAGATATAGGGTCTCCAGTAGCCACCCTCCTGATGCAGGGCAGCACTATCTTCTCAAGGCATTTGATGTAGGCCTCCATTTTGAGTGTGAGGGCTTGTGCAAAGATGAATAAAGTCATCCTGTTGCCATCACTAGTGATCATTTTAAACACCTTTGTAATCCTCATCAGGCTCATCTAGCTTTTTCCAAATCCTCTGACACCCAAACACACTGAAATGTTTGTATTGGGGCTTCTGACACTAATGATATTCTTTTTATCACAGACAGTGCTCAACTGACTTCTTACAATTCTCTACAGTTGACAAAATGAGAAACAGACAATTCACATTTGCAAAATTAAAAATATAAAGTGGTGAGATTTTAACCATCACACTCTGTATAGCAGGAGAATGCGGCTATATGTGGCAACAGTATTCATTGCAAGGTTGAATGGTTGTCTTATAAATGTGCAAGATAGATTCTTGCACAATGCAGTGAACAAACTTTCATAGCAGCTGACCTAATAATTTGTTTTAATTATTTTGTCCCAAGTTATAGTACTCCTAAGATGCAAGGGGTTACTGGGAACGACAATAAGGAACCGGAAATCAAACCCTAAACAGGAAACAAGGAATAAATGTCTATTTTTATTCAAAAGATGGGGAAACACTGTCAATCAGGTGATAGGCAAACCAATCTACTCTTAATTATTAATTTAACATACTTGTTCCACTTGTTATTAATTTCATATACTTGTTCTTTGAGAAAATCCTACAATTAAATACTGTTTTTTTACTGCTGTCTGCATAATACAAGTAACAAGAACCACTCAAGGTAGAAAGTCATGTAATTAGATTGTTAAAAGTAGATAATGGGCTACTGTATTGTCAGTTTGTGTATTGGATCTGGGTCATGCAGTAGTTTTTGGTGTGAAATTTTAATGACATGTTTAAGTGTACAATTTCCAGAAATTAAACCAAATCTTCAAAAAGTCAAACCTGACCTCATGATTCTATCTAAAACTCTCAGTCGATTCCTGAGGAGAAATTTAAAAAAATATATCCGTTTGAAAGAGATGAACAATAAATATATTTTGAAAAAAATGATTTTCATCTGTAGGGAATCTTGAAAGTGGGTGTGTGTGGAAGAGAGAGAGCAGTCCTCCTCTATTCCTATGAATTATAGGGTCACAAACTCAGCATGCTAATGTTGCTGCTATGATTTTCATAGCAAGTAGAGTTTTTACTGGATCAATTTGCCAGCTCCATGCCCAATGATTTCTGAGTTCAGTTATCTTTCTCTTAGTCTGGCTATCAACTAAGTCTAGAGTGTCTAGTCTGCCCTGCTATTTAATTCATAGATAAGAGGAAAGAAATGAATTAACAATTTCCCAAGAGTATATGCATAAAATTGAATGCAAACATCAATCCCACTTTCCATGTTGATAACCACTACACCATGATTGAGGAGGATATCATGAATAAAATAAATGTATTTTTCTAGTTTCACTTTTGTCTATTTTAAGACAACTGCACAAAAACACATAAACACAATAGAAAATATTTTGGATATTAGATGGTTTTAAATTTCTATCAGTCAGAACATCTTCCATTCTCTTCTTTTTTTCTTTAACCAAAAGCTAAATTCTGTAACGTTTTTTTTTTTTTTAAATTCACAACAGGGATTTTCAGAACATGCAACTGGAAGTTTAAAACAACTGAGATTTTAAAATAAGGGAGGAATCAATTAAAAATTGTAAACACTTTTATCCAGGTTTGTATGATCCTAAAATATATTTTCTGATATGTTTACATCTGGACATTAATTCAGGTCTTTCATTCAGTAACCTTTCTTGTTTTGGCTAACTTCTCTTCTTTGCACAAACTGCAGGCATCACCACTGTTGTCAGGTTTGGCTTTTTTTAATATGCTTCATGCTATATATATGCTTATATATATATATATGCTTCATGCTATATATATGCTTATATATATATATATGCTTCATGCTATATATATGCTTATATATATATATATGCTTCATGCTATATATATGCTTATATATATATATATGCTTCATGCTATATATATGCTTATATATATATATATATGCTTCATGCTATATATATGCTTATATATATATATATGCTTCATGCTATATATATGCTTATATATATATATATGCTTCATGCTATATATATGCTTATATATATATATGCTTCATGCTATATATATGCTTATATATATATATGCTTCATGCTATATATATGCTTATATATATATATATGCTTCATGCTATATATATGCTTATATATATATATATGCTTCATGCTATATATATGCTATATATATATATATATATATATATGCTTCATGCTATATATATGCTTATATATATATATATATATGCTTCATGCTATATATATGCTATATATATATATATATATATATATATATGCTTCATGCTATATATATGCTTATATATATATATATATATATATGCTTCATGCTATATATATGCTTATATATATATATATATATATATATATGCTTCATGCTATATATATATGTATATATATATATATATATATATATATATATATATATATATGCTTCATGCTATATCAAGATCTTTGCAGTTTTTTCTTCCAATTTCTTCATGTGGTTAAGCAGTTTGTTCCAATTTTACAATAAAAATGCCTGTTGTCCATTTAAAAAAACATTGGAAAATTATTTGATATAAAATGCCAGAAGATACCAAAAAGTTAAAACCAATGTTGCATAATCAACTGACTTCCAACTGAAAAAAATATATATATATATATATTTGGGTAGCAACACTTCTTTTAAACCTTTTTCTGTAAATATCACTGACAAGAAAAATTTTATTAATTTTTTATTTAGTTATTTCAGTATTCTTGCATTTTTGTATTTAGTGCAAATAAGGGAGTACAAAAAATTTCCATAATTTTCATTGTCCCAAACACATTCACCCACTTCTTTAGCCATTTTCAAGGTGGTTTTGTTTTTGGCATTGTTAGTTTTTCTATTTAAGTTCTATTCTATTTTTGTGTTGTTTTTCTATTTAAGTTCTATTCTATTTTTGTGTTGTTTTTCTATTTAAGTTCTATTCTATTTTTGTGTTGTTTTTCTATTTAAGTTCTATTCTATTTTTGTGTTGTTTTTCTATTTAAGTTCTGTTCTATTTTTGTGTTGGTTTTCTATTTAAGTTCTATTCTATTTTTGTGTTGTTTTTCTATTTAAGTTCTGTTCTATTTTTGTGTTGTTTTTCTATTTAAGTTCTATTCTATTTTTGTGTTGTTTTGACCATTTATTCCAAGCTTTTAAATAAGATTTGTTGGTAGTTAATTGTTTTTTATTGTGTTTAATATGACTTTTTATTGTGTTTAAAAACCAAAGTAAATTATTTAACAAGAAGAATGAGATAATGGGGAAAGATAGATATTCGAATAAATACTTACTTTGCTACTTAAATACCAACAAAAACAAATAAACACAACACAAAATATTATTATCATTTTTACAATAATAACAAAATTTGCTACTCAAAGATTCAGAAAGAAATTGTGAGTAAGAAATTATTATTAATAATATTATAATATATTATATTTAAGCATTGTCAGATTTGGCATTGAGCTTATATATAATGTTTATTTTATAATTGTAATGTTTATTAAAATAATTTAATAATAAAAATATTTTTAATATTAATATTTAATAATAATTAAATGTATTTTAATATTTCAAAATATTTTTTATAAAATTTTTATAAATATAGTGTTTATTAATATTATTGTATTAATAATATTATTACAATATATTATATCTAAACATTATATTTAAACCCTCTCAACTTTGGCATTTAGCACTTGCTTTATTTTATAATTTAAGCTTTTACCTTGTTTTATGCCTTTATCCTTACTATTTGTGTGTTTATATATATATAAACAACATTTCTCTGAAAAAAATAAACATGTAGGTAATATCAGACAGATTTTGGTCAACAATACGGTGATCCTTACTCATACACACAGTAAGAGGAACCTGCAGATATTGGAGGCCATGTACATCAAATCAAAACAACCAACACTCAATAAAATCAACTTTAAAGGAAATAAATCAACTTTTAGGAAATACATATTACATTGCATTTGACTACATGGTTTTGTTGTCATTTTGCGCTATCACACAGTGTGACGTCATAAAACCATATCGCAAACTTAAGAACTGCATTTATTATTTTTGGTAACTATTGCCGTTGCCAAGCGGAGTTTTATGTCAACACAAAATAAAATCGTCAGTGATGGTGGATTTTATAATATTTCAGTTTAAACAACCTCTCTGAAGATGGCTCATGTGAGCCGAAAGCTTAGAAGAAAACCAATAAATAATTATCCAAATGTTGGAGAATTTTTGTCTTTATTTTCAACTGAAATTAAAGCAAAAATACGATGTTTAGAATGGCTCATGATTAAACATAATAGACATTCATTGTCTCTTATATTTAATAGCATATGTTTAGAAAATATATATATATATATATATATATATATATATGAGAATTGGTTACTTGTTTACAAGTTTGCCTCACTACTATGGTAGTAAATCTCTTCTGTGAGTATCAAATTTTCCATGTACTCTTTTCTCATTATGTACCATAGAAACTTCTAAGTTGAATTATCATATGCATCTGATCAACATTTTTGTTTTGACCAATGATTCCCATGCCCTGATCAACACAGGTGGCTCTGTCTCTTTTGTAAAGAAGTATTCCAACAGTATGGCTCACCTGAAAATATCTGCAAAAGTTTTTTTAATTTTTAATGGTTTAAATTAATGCCTGTTCATAGTGTGATATTAACCAATATCCCTCTACCATTTAGTTACCTTTAACTATTTCAGTGGCAAAAGGGTGGGACCTAGATGCCAATCTAGTAGCACAAATAAATTCAAGTGGTCAAAGCACCAAGGAAAAAAAGTTCATCAAAGTATTTTTTCAAGCAAGGAAATGAAGGTTTTCCTTCTGTTAGTTGGATTACCATCCCAGGTTAATGAAACTCATCTAGTGTATTTAAATTTACAGTATCAGTTATTCCCAGTCTTCCAACTCAGTATGAACCAGGCTTGATGCTTTTTAACTTTAAATGTGATAAAATTCCTCAGAACTGATTCCTCACCTAAAAAGTGACATGAGTGATAGGTGTAACTAGACAGTCATCCAAAAACTTTTTGCATCAAACAAACAAAAAAAATCTTTTGAGACATAAAATGTGAGAACGTTAAACATCTGTGGCCTGTTGGCAAATATAAAACAGAAGATGGGTAGGTTAAATCTCAACATTTTAGGTGTATGTGAAACAAGGTGGCCAATCAATGGAGATTTTGTCACTGACAACCACAGAATTATATATGCAGGCAGAAAGATAAAGGAAAAAGAAATAGGATTGATACTAGATCAATACATGAAGAAATGTGTTCTGGGATACTGTCAGTTATCTGAAGGAATTCTTGTAGTTAATCTGAAAGAAAGCTTTTCAACATATCTAAACTTATTTATAAATGGAACTTTGTGTGTGTGTGTGTGTGTCTGTGTGTGTGTGTGTGTCCCCATTACCTATAGACTCCGAAACGGATAAACCGATTTTCTTGAAAATTTACACAGTTGTACTATAAGCATCTGCGAGTGTTCTTAGCTAGATTTTGTGTTGAGGTACCCCGATAAATATCAAAAATCGATAATTGAAAAAATCGGGTTATAGAAGGAGTGGTCTGATTTTAATCAAATTTGATACACTCAGAGACAAAGACATAAGAAATGATATTCAGAAGTTTCAAGGTTGCAGTTCTCAGAATAGTGCCAAACATTTGATATCGATACCAGAAAATCAAAATTTGACTTACATCCATTCATTTTTCTTTCAGTCTACCATTTTGCTTTAACTGGAAACAACTATTGCTTTTTAGTCTTTTGTGCCAACATCCAAAGAGTCTGAGCTCCAGGACCATAGATTAGTTTTAAAGCTTTCATTACACCAGAGCAATGCCAATCTATACTGCTAGTCTATTATAATTGTGTATGAATGATTCAGGAATGCAGTTGTTCACTGCAAAACCTATCCAAGTGCTGACTGCAGAAGCGACCATCTCCCAGTTATACATAAGCTAAAAATAAAACTAAAGAACTCTCACACAGCATCCAATTTGTAATACAACAGATTCATCAACAACCTGAACCTGCAAAAATATATGGATCATATGAAAAGACAATACAAGGGATAAAATGGAAATGGAAACTTGAAATGGGACAAATAAATAGAAATGTCTGTGTCATCAGCAAACTACATCATCTCAAATGAAAATGGACAAAGAAGAAAAAAAAAGGATGGATCACAAGTGAGATTCTCAATATGATTCAAAGGAGACAAAAAACAATGCCATGACATGGAATGGAATATAAAAAACTGCACAATGAAATAAGGAATAAATACAGACAGGCTAAAGAAGAATGGCTCAACAAAAAATGTGCAGAAATAAAGTGAATGAGTAACACAAATAAAGCAAAAATGCATAAAAACAATAAGAGAACTAACAAGAACAAAGACATGCTTATCAACCGGATGCATAAAATCCAGGGACAGAACATTCATATTAGAGAAAGAAAAAATACTTCAACAATAGAACAAATATATAGGCGATCTCTTTTATGATGAAAGTGACCTACTGGCAATATACAGAAATGCCAACAGGCCGGAAATATTAAGAAGCAAAATAGAAGTAGCATTGGCCAAATTGAATAGCCACAAATTGGTAGGGCCAGATGGAATTTTAATAGAGATGCTGGGTGACTCAGACAATTCCGGCATAGACAAGATTACAGAAAGAATAAATCTACAACAGTGGTGTAATACATAAGAAAATCTAAGCAGATCTATTTTTATAGTAATGCCTAAGAAACCAGGCACAAATGAATGTGAATACCATCAAACAATCAGCTTAATGAGCCATGTAACAAAATTTATAGTTCAAATTCTGATGAATAGTGCATGTAGCAGAATGAGACCAGAAATAAGACAAGAACAGTGCTGGTTCATCAAAGACACCGAAATAAGGAACACAATATTTATGATCTGAATGTTATCAGAAAGAGCAATACAAATGCAGCAGGACATATACTCATGTTTTATAAACTACGCCAAGTGTTCAATAAAGTATAGCACAAGGACTTGTTAGAACTGCTTAGCAACCTTGACCTATTCAAGAAAGACATTAGAACAATCTAGAATCTATATTGGCAACAAACTATCTGCAAAATTATAGACAGAAAATAAGCTCAGCTGGTATACAAAAATGCAGTGTCCTCACTGGATTTATTCAACCTATATAGCAAGGCAATTCTGACAGAACTAAAAATTCTGTCATGATTTGTCATTGGCAGTCACAATATTAACAATATAAGATATGAAGATGACACAGTTCTGATAGCAGACACAAAAAGTAAACTACAAAACTTCTTACAGAATATAGCAAAGAAAAGCAAGTAGAAAGGACTAAACATAAACTACAAGAAGACAGAATACATTGTCATCAGCAAAAAAGATGAGCCCAAAATGCAAATTATAGGTCAAGGATACTAGAATCAAGCAGGTACATATATTGAAATACCTGGGACTGTTCTAACAGAGGATGGAAAGTGCAACACTGAGATCTAAAGACATATTGGGATTGCCAAAAACATATTCCAAGAGCTAAGCAGATTATTAAAAGAAAAGAAAATTTTGTTAAAAACAAAGTAAAGCATAGTGAAGTGTTACATGATATCTGTCCTCCTGTATGGCAGTAAATACTGGACAATCTCCTCAAAGATGAAGAAATACTTGAAGCAACAGTGGTTATATAGAAAGATTCTGAATACAGACTGAACATGTGAACAACAATGTGGTTTTAGAGAAAATGGAAACAAAACAGAAACTTATATCAGCAATTAAGAGGTGCTTTCACATTTCTCAGACCTCTTGAGGCCTTGCTGCCAGGTGTAGTTTATCATCATACCTGGGACATGATTTTAAGTTAAGCAAATAATTGTAATTATAGAGCTCAATATAAAGACATAGTGTATTAATAATAATTGATAACATAAATTAAATTTGTTCACTCATAACTATCTCTACTCTGAGTTTTGCAGGATTGCATCCACTCTTCAGGAAATTTGATGGTAAATATACCATCGAGTCCCTTTTTCCATTATTTCTGTTTTCTAAACATGCTAGTGTTGTGGTTTTAAAGGAATCTCACTTGTTTTCAGACCTGTATGTATTTTATCCGTTAAGTTCAATATACCTTCATCAGGTATATATTGCTCCAGGTAACCTGCAGGGAATTTTAAGCAAAGCTCTTTATTTAATCTATGGAATTAAACAGTTTCTTGTCCTACTTCGAATAGGCATCTGTCTATGGATATGTTGTGTAGTACTAATTTTTAGTACTACTTACTTATTTCTTGCCCTTTTTCTACTGAATCTGAGTATACTCTTTCACATCATGCAGCATTAATTTACCATAACATTATCTGCTCAAAATCTTTTCCAAATTAAGTGAACTCTATCATTGGGTTTTCAAATTATATATGTATGTTTATATTCTTATATATATTACTGTATGTAAAGTAATGTTTATATATGTATATTATATATGTTCCAAAGGTTGTCAAAGGTAGGGCTGGTAGCACCTGTTGCCTATAAGATGTTCTCATGGTCAGTCAGTTTAGTTAACTTATATTTAACATCAGGAAGGAGCAGTTGAAATTCCTTGGTTACATAATGAGGAAGAAGGGGTTAGAAAATCTGATACTTATGGGACAGATTGAGGAAAGTGGGACAGAGGAAAGCAGAAATAAACATACTTGATGAGCTTGAATAAATAGATGGTAGAACAAGGTTTGGGAGAGATAACAAAAAGACAAAATTTATTAAGAGCTACAGAAGACAGGAAGATGTGGAGGGCCAGAATCGCCTACTGGTGTGTTTAATGTGATATGGTTGTAAGCATCAGGAATTAATCACCAATTGGTTTAGAATTTTCTTCATGAAATGGTCTCATGGAAGGAAGCATATATAAACTGGGACATGCCATCATGGAGTAATAGTGAGATAATGAGTATGAGCTTTACCATGAACCCCATATATTTGCAGCCTTTTGCCATAAGTAAGCTTAGCTTGGTAAATAAGCAAGCAGAAAATTAATGGTGAAGAATAAGGTAATTTGAAATTACATTGGCTGTAATTATGTCAGTGGCAGAACTTGATTGAAGGTGAGGCAGTAAGTAATGGCTGGCCTGCAGCTTGCTTGATCTTTCATTTTTGACTAGCATAACACAAAGAACATCTGCTCTCTATCTGTGATGACAAAATGTGACAAGAGGCTGTGTACAAAAGTTGACATTTTGGTTCTGTCTGCTTTGTTGCCAAGATATAGAGAAGAAAAAGAAAAAATTGTTGTTTTATTGGCTTACTTATTCAAAAGACACTTGTGGAGAGGTTTAAATGTTGAAAAAAAAATACCTGGAGATATGAACTGAACAAACAAAAGAAAGAAAAATAGTAAAAATGCTTATTTTTAATCTTGGCTTTTGATCTTATGTTTGACCTTGAAGTCCAATCAATCTCGAATCATTCCTCTTCAGAGCAGCCATTTTGATTCTAGTACTCCAAAACTTAACTCCTATTCCAGAATCAAATTCTGGTTTCAAGGTCATTTTTTTATTCTTCTTTTTTTTTGTCTTCTTGAGCCTAGATAAAATAGAAGAAATATTTCCTTTATGAGTCAAATTGTTATTAAATGAAACAGTGATAATGAATGAAAAAGAAACAAAAAAAGAACAAGATATTTTTCAAACCCTGCCTGTGGAACTCCCTTCCTTATTCTTGCTTTCCTGATGGCTACAGCCTCCAGTAATTTAAATGCAAGGTCAATACTCATCTCTTAACCACTTGACCCTAGTTCTTTCTTCACCTGCCTGACCCTAGTTCTTTCTTCACCACCCTGTATATCCTTTCCTTTCTCTCCACCTCTGTAACTGTCATCACAAATGTATTCCCTTCCTTCTCTTGCTTTTTTCTAACTGGTTCATCCCTCTCTTCACTCTCTTTTATCTAATTGTTTTACTCTTATGTAGCTCCCAGCACATCAGTGGCACTACAGTCTTGCTCTGGGTGATAAAAAAAAAATAACAAAACAATACTTCTTTTCTATCTGAATTTCTGGGATGTGGACTTATCATTATTTTTATTATTTATATATGAACTTTTGTTGTTCTAATCTCTAATGTCTTTACAACATTTTGGCCACTGTACCCTCTAGGCTTCATCAGGTATATATTGCTCCGGGTAACCTGCAGGGAATTTTAAGCAAAGCTCTTTATTTAATCTATGGGATTAAACAGTTTTTTGTTCTACTTCACATAGGCATCTGTCTAGGGAGATGTTGTGTAATACTAATTTTTAGTACTACTTACTTATTTCTTGCCCTTTTTCTACTGAGTCTGAGTACACTCTTCAGAGCCCAGAGATTGAACGCACAATTACTAAGTGACCAAACCCTAGGTTTTAGTCCATGAGGCTATCGTCAGTTACCGGAATTGACATACCCTTGATGAAGGCTAGAGGTCACAACAACTGAAACACTGTCATAACAACAACAAAGATAAGTGACAACAGTCCATATATTTTGTGAAGGATCAGTGTAATATATGTGTACTCAGATTGTGATCAGCAAGCATCATTGGTACACTATGTGAAAACTATTACATGCAATATGTATATTGATAGATACATATAAACCCCTATATATTCTTACATGTAGGTGTTGATATATTATCCATTGAGATATATATATATATATATATACTGGATTCTTTCATTGTTTTCAATGTATGATGGTATTGTGACTTAGTTTTTATAAAGAAACAGCAAAATTGCTCAGATATATGATTTGATTATAGTCGTGACAGCCTGTTCAGAACCAACAACACTTTCAAATCTTGCCAAAGGATGCATATTTTTCTAACAAAATTTCTCAAATATTCAGGCTAGTAGATATATATAAATATACTGTTTAATTATAAAACAAATACTGATTATCTACTCAAACTTGCTTCCTCGACAGTTACAATCTCCAGGAGTTTAAGTGTAAAGTCAATAATCATCTCCTATGTTGCTAACTTGCATCCTCTCTCTCATGCTCCTTTCTCCATCCACTTCCTGACACGCCCTGTAACCTTCCACTATTTCTCATAACTTTCCTCCTATGTAACCCCTGCACACCAGTGGCAATAGACTGCCTTGCTTGGGGTGATATGATTATAAAAAAAACAAATTACAAACAGCCATTAAAAGTAATGTTCAAAAAATAAATTAAAAATTTACACACACACACACACACACACACACACACACACACACACACACATATATAACAAAAAATGTATTTCAGTAAAAAATTGTTGACTAGGTTAATTCTGGAAGATAATGATTTCAAGATGTTTGTGTTTGTTTGTTTAGCAACATATCAACTCTTTCTGGGCCATTTAATGCTGAAATTTAACTTTCTTGGTAGTATAAGTAATTTCTTTTATGAAAAATGTATTACTGGTAATTTTTTTCTAAAGAAAATGTATTGCTGGTATTTTTACACTTTCCCAGTCTTTTGGTCCAAGTTTGGGGGTTAACAATTTGCCTATAGCTGGGACCCAAACAGGTTCTACCACCCAAGTAAGGGTGGACCTGGGAATATCAGCATGCTTTCATATTTCTCAGACCTCTTGATCAGAGGCCTTGCTGCCAGGTATAATTTATCATCCTACCTGGGACATGATTTTAAGTTAAGCAAATAATTGTAATTATAAATATAAAGACATAGTGTATTAATAATAATTGATAACATAAATTAAATTTGTTCACTCATAACTATCTCTACTCTGAGTTTTGCAGGATTGCATCCACTCTTCAGGAAATTTGATGGTAAATTTACCATTAAGTCTCCTTTTCTATTATACTTTTACTTTTGACAGGAGCTGCTTAAAAGCTTTTGGAACCTCACTAGAGTCAGTTGTCTCTTTGTCTTATACTATATATTGTTTCTAAGCATCCTGATGTTGTGGCTTTAAAGGAATCTCACTTATTTTCAGACCTGTATGAATTTTATCCCTTAAGTTCAGATGTACCTTTCACATAATGCAGCATTAATTTCCCATAAAATTAACTGCTCAAAATCTTTTCCAAATTAAGTGAACTCTATCATTGGTTTTTAAAATTATATATGTATATTTATATTTTTATATATATTACTGTGCATTGTGGTACAGTGGATATCAGCTCGGAACGAGAAACCGGGGAGCTGAGTTCGAATTCCAGCTAAATACATTGTATTCACTTACGCGCAAATACCTTTAGGAAAGGTATTAATCCATCTCTTCCTTCCAGTTATGGGTTAAATAGCAGGACAGATTGGGTTCTATAGCCTTGGTCGGCAACCAGTCTACCGCAGAAAGCAATGGCAGCCTACTGCGGGATAATCTTCTGCCCAGTCAGTCATGTCTCTTTCGAGACATGATCGCCCAAGCGTGTATCACGTATGGCAACTAAACTGACTGACTGTACTAGCAGTATAGCCCGGCGTTGCTCAGGTGTAATAAAAGCTTTAAAACTAATCCATGGTCCTGAGCTCAGGCTCAGCCTAAAGAATATTTGTGAAGTTTGGTGAGAATCGGATAAAAATTTGTATGAAGGACATACAGACAGATAAACACACACACACACACACACACACACACACACACACACACACACACACACATCTTGGCTTTTATATATATTATCAATTTTCTGCACTATTGCAAGAACTGCAACCTTGAAACTTCTGGATATCATTTCTTATGTCTTTGTCTATGAGTGTATCAAATTTGATTAAAATCAGACCACTCTGATTATCGATTTCAATATTTATCGGGCGTACCTCGACACAAAATCTAGCTAAGAACACTCGCAGATGCTTATAGTACAACTGTGTAAATTTTCAAGAAAATCTGTTCAGCCGTTTCAGAGTCTATAGGTAACTGATACACACACACACACACACACACACACACACACACACACAGACAAAGTTCCATTTATAAATAAGTTTAGATTTAGATTTAGATTAGATGGAACGTAATGTTTATATATATATATATATTATATATGTTCCAAAGGTTGTCATAGATAGGGGAGGTAGTACCTGTTGCCTATAAGATGTTCTCATGGTCAGTCAGTTAAGTGCCATACTTGATACATGCTTGGGCGATCATGTCTTGAAAGGGACTTGACGGACTGAGCAGAAAATTATCCCACAGTAGGTTGCCATTTCTTTCTGTGGTAGACTGGTTTCCAGCCAAGGTTATAGAACCCAATTTGTCCTGTTATTTAACCCATAACTGGAGGGAAGAGATGAATTAATACCTTTCCTAAGGGTATTTGTGTGTAAGTGAATGCAATGAATTCAACTGGATTTGACTCCTGTAGACAAAATAAAAATCCAAATCCGGAAATGTTTTTCCTTTTGGACACTTGGCTGACATTTTTAAACAAAATACATGTCACTTTTTTTCAAAATATCTGTTACCAAGCGCAAATGCACTTCATTACAGAAAAATTCATGATTCTCAAAAATATTGTCCAATGAATATTTAACACATCCAACTCTTTTTGAATATGCTGCACTGTCCTCAGATTGACACACAAACACTCTGAAATATTCATATTGAAGCTTCCAGTGCAAATGCCAAGGAGTACAGCATGCTATTACCAAATTCTTTGGCATAGTGAATTACATCATGGTGCTTTTCTTACAGATGGTGCTCAACTAACTCTACTGTGTAGTCAACAAAATAAAAAATAAACAACTTGCATGCACAAAATTTTAAATATAAAATGGCAACAATTTACCCATCACAAATATCAAATCCCACTGAGCAAGTTCATGCAGATTCAAAGTTTCATGAGGACACTGTTATGATGCTCTCACTCATTGGGACTACTTTATTTTTTTTTTTTTTTGCTATTGAGTCACATTTTTTTTTATTTATATGGAGCTCAGTGGGATTTGATATTTTGTGGGATTGGTCTTGTTTGTAATTGGTTGGCTTTCTTTTCTTTTTTGTTGTGTAGGTGTTTGACTTCTTTTAAATGTTTTTGCATTGATTTTTTAATGTAGGCATGAGTGGATATCTGTTTGTTTTATATTGAATAGGTGTCTGCTACTACCTGAAGAAGGCTGAAGCTTACAATGGTCGAAATGTCATAAACATGGTAACAAAGACGAGGACAAATTATTTGTTCACCACTGCTGTAGCCTGATATTGAACTCACAATTCTTTGGGTCAAGTCAATGGAACTAACCAACGTCTATATCCACTAAAATGTTAGAAAAACCATTAGCGTCAAAGATTTCAATATGAGCTCAGATAAAAAGGTTACTGAGACATTAGGTTTATAAATCCCAGAAATTCATACACTGATGTCCTCAAGGACACATGGCTCAGTGGATATATCTGTTGGTTAGTTCTAGTGACTTGACCCATAGTGCTGTGAGTTCAATATTAGGTGAACAAATAACTTGCAAAGTTAAAAGAGAAATAACTACATGGCTACCAGAAGTGGCTTCACACAGCGATCAAAATAAAAGGTTTGGGTCAAAATTTCTACCACCTGAAGAAAGCCAGAGCCTACAATGACCAAAACATTGTAAACATGGCAATAAAGATGAGGACAATAGTCTGAACAATGCAAATAATACAAATACTACCTCATCTCGGAAGTATACATATTTATATATATAAATTATTTCATTATCATGAATACTTGTATTTGAAACTAGTAGTATAGTCTGGTGTTGCTCGAGGTTTTTTAGCGGCTATGTTGAAATGGTAAGGGCAAAAGCTCCAGTACGAGGTTGCTGTGATATGTAAGTTAGGTAAATTGGTCAATTTTGTCAATAAACGGGAATAATGTATGTGCATTTAGAAGAACGGGGGGCGGGTATTACGAGAGCCTGTAATATGATGCAATGACGTTATGAAGAAGTGGGACATTGTTCCTGCAACATCAGAGGGGTTGGCACCTTGGAGAAAACATGAAATTTTTATGGCATATGATCAGGTAGAAGTTACAAAAAAGACCCAATTTTTGTTGAGATACAACTAAGCATTTCGGAAAAATAAATGATTGCATCCTGAGTGTCAATTGAAATTTTAGTTTGCATATCAAGGCAACAGAACTTGATCTACCAGGGACCCGATTTTGGTTGAGTTTGACGTGTCTTGGAGAAATGCATAAAATGTGCAAAAGATCACCCAAAATTGTTTGTCACTGATGTATGAGGAACCCTTTACATTGATTTGAAAATTTTTTGTGTACATCAATAGTTCGGATCTTGATCTACAAGTTACCCAATTTTGGTTGAATTTACATAATGTGTTTTGGAGGTGAAAAGTTTGTAAATTCTAAGCATTTTGGTGATTTCTGTCGTATCCTGTAAATATTTTTGTGATATATAAAGGAAAGAAAGCTTGGGTAATTAGATACACACAGAACATAATAAAGGCAAGATGGGCAGAAGATAGCATCAAGTAAATTATCTAACAAGCTTGTGTGAATGTATGTCAGGAAAAAGAGAAGAAGGGATAATAAAAAGGCTAATGTGTAGAAGTTGTGGCGACTAATGATCAGCCATCTGCTTGAGGAACATGACATACAAAAGAAGATCAGTGTTTAGAGCATAAAGACAGCAAAAAAGCTAGGATTCTGAATGCCAAGGAGCAAGAAGAGAGGATATTTTCTAAGCGCAACTAAGATGTGGCACAAGGTCAAAAGTATGGGGCACCTAATGAGGATTGAACTCTCTACTCAGTCATAAAATAATTCTAGATAAGCTTGTTAACCATTGCATCATGCCGGAGTGCACAAAGAGCAAGAAGAGAGAAGAGCATTTAGAGATTGATAGACAGAAAAATTAAGAAAAAAGAAAAAAATATTAGCAAAAGATAAAAGAAAAGAAAGAAGAAATAGATATTGCTGTTTAAAATGCAAAAAACAACAACATTTATCTGAAATCAAAATCAACATTGAACAAGATACCTTCTCAGCAATACCTTTATAACACATGCCAAGTAGCATATTTTTATGGCTGCTTTTTCCTTTTGTCTAATTGAATATGTTCCAAAATATGCCTATCTTCATTAAAAAAGAACCAAAAATATTTTTAAAGAAATGCAAGGAGTGCCCGTCTGTCTATGCATGTATAAGTCATAAATGTTTATCTTTCTTTTGAATCATCTCTTCAACAAATATACCAAAATGAAAAAAATGGATAATCCACAACATCTAATGTGTAATATTTAATTACTGTAGCTGAGGCAGCAATAATTTGAATAATACTTCTGCTTTATGTGTCGTGTTTTCTCAGAACATAGCCAATCAAAAATTTCCATTTGACCCTATCCCTTTAAGAATGTAAGCAATGATGGATATCCAATTGACACTATACCTTTCAGGACATAGGCAATCATGGACTTCTGTTTGACCCGATCCCTTTCATGATGTAGGCAATCATGGACTTCCACTTGTCCTTATCTCTTTTAGGGCGTAAACAATCATGAATTTCATCTTGACCTTATTTCTTTCAGGACGTAGACAATCGTGAATTTGCACTTGACCCTACCTCTTTTAGGACATAGGCAATCATGGACTTCCACTTGACTATTCCTTTCAAGGATATCATGGATTTCCAATTGTCCCTATCCCTTTCAAGGCAAACATGGACTTCCACTTGAGCCTATCTTTTTCAGGATGTGGGAAATCATGAACATTCACTAGACCCTATCTCTTTCAGGACGTAGGCAATCATGTACTTCAACTTGACCCTATCTGTTTCAAGGCATAGGCAATCGTGGACATCCACTTGACCCTACCTCTTTCAGGACGTAGGCAATCACGGACTTTCAGTTGTCCCTGTCCCTTTCAGGATATATGCAATCATGTACTTACAATTGATTCTGTCCCTTTCAGAATGTAGACAATCATGGACTGCTACTTGATCCTATCTCTTTCAAAACGTAGGTAATCATGGACTTCCATTTGACCTTATCCCTTTCAGGACAATAGCAATAATGGACATCCATTTGATCCTCTCCTTTTTAGAACGTAGGCTATCATGGACTTCCATTTGACCCTCTCCCTTTAAGAATATAGGCAATCATGGATTTCCACTGGACCCTAGCCCTTTCAGAACATAGGCAATCATCGACTTCTGCTTGATCTTATCCCTTTCAGGATGTAAGCAATCATGGATTTCCACTTGACCCTATCCCTTTCAGGACACAGTCAATCCTGGACATCTACTTAACCCTATCCTTTTCAGGATGTAGGCAATTATGGAGATCCACTTGACCCTGTCCCCTGTCACTCTTGCCAGGTTCAAATTCTAGTTGAATTTGTTACATTCACCTATGCACAAGTACCTTTGGTAAAGGTATTAATCCATTGCTTCTTCCTCCATCTATAGGTTAATTATCATAACTGATTGAGTTCTATAGCCTTGCTTGAAAACTATTCTACTGCAGAAAGTAATGGCAATTTACTGTGGGAAAATATTCTGCCTAATCAGTCATATCTTTTTAGAGACATGATCACACAAGCATGTATCACCTATGGCATTTAACTAACATCTTTCCCAAACTGTCTCTGCCATCCACATTTTCGAGCCCATCAAGTATGTCTCATGCTGCTTTCCTGTCTCTTTTTCCCTCTATCTGTCCAGTGAGTATCAGATTCTCTAAGCCTTCTTTCTCATTACATGTCCCAGAAACCTCAGCTGTCTCTTCTTGATGACAAATATAAGTTTCCTTTTTGTTTACATAGCATACCAAAACCTCATCATTGCTCACATGGTTGGTCCATGGTATCCTCAACATCCTTCTGTAGAACCATATTTCTGTTGCTTCAATTCTTTTTTTCATCTTTTTTATCTTAAAAGAGTTTGTCCGGCATTCACTACCATATAGGAGAACAGATATTGCATAAGAATCCAGTACTCTATTCTTTGTTTCCAATGAAATCTTCCTGTCTCTCAGAACTCAGCTTAGCTTTTGAAATGCATCCTTGACCATGCCAATGTGCGTTTGGATCTCAGTGTCATACTTTCCATCTTCTGTCAGAAAAACCAAAATATTTAAATAATCTGATGAAGATTAATTTCAATAAGTGCTGGCTGTTCTATATTAATACAGAAGAAAATTATGATTTCAAACAAATTTTACTTTGCCATCTGTAAGTTTGAATTCTGTTAAA